>CM046948.1:109623226-110225681 GCA_025698515.1 Gossypium sturtianum | reverse complement strand
TTCGGAATATCTAACAGAGCAGAATGATAAGAATCGGACTGAATATCATCAGGGTCGATGAAACCCATGGCAATGTTAAATTCAGAAATTGACATCCGAAAGTCTCTCCCAAACAAACGAAAGCATACAATATTTTGCGTTTCAACAGTTTGCAATGCGTTAATATCGAAGCTAAAAGTGGTGTAGAATCCATATACTAGTTCATAATATGCATTACAAGTAATATTAGCATATAAATTCCAACCAATAGCATCAAAATAATGAAGCACAGCATCATGAATTTCTAAAAGTTCAAGAGTGGAAAAGTCGATTTGCTTACAGACCGGGAGCGAGCGTTGTCGGATGGCGTCGTATCGTATTTGATGCTCCGATGTCAAGAATTCGAGAAATCCACGAAGATGACTTTCGGTTGGAATTGTATTGGCACGACTCACGCCCGCATTGCGTTGGTATCTCGGGGTTGTCGAACTACATTTTGTTAGGCGAGTCGGGTGGGTTTTCTTCTTCAACAGCGTCAGTACTACTGTTCGGGGGTGTCGATGGCTCACGTGTCGGTTGTCGACGACTTCGGGTTTGGCATTGAGTGACTCGTTCTTCGATGGTGGGGGTAGCTTCGACATTGTCGTTAGAGGTCCCGACTTCTTCGGGACTACCCGAAGTGTTTGACTCGATCGGGGTCAGCCTTCGGTGACGTCAGGTTCTCGATGGGCTGACCATTTATTGTGGAGGAGGTGGAGGAGAGGGTTCGTCGGTGCTAGCAAAAAGGTGGGGTGACGGCAACGTAGGTGGTGGCATCGGTGATGGCGTGCGACGGTGACAGTGGTGGTAGAACAACGGCGGTGGCGTGGAGTGGTCTTGGGTTGAGGGTTTTTTTCTTTTGTGTGTTGAAGAAGATGAAGAAGATGAAAAAAATTTGGGGATTTGGGTTTTTTTGGGGGGGGGTGTTAAATTCCTTTCCTTTTTCTTTTATTTTTTCTTTATTTTTCTAGGAATTTCGGTTGGGCTTTGTTGGTATTGGGTTAATTTGGTTTTTGGGTAGGTAATTTAATTGGGTTTGTGTTTTTGGGTATGGGGTAGGTGGGTTAAATGGATAAGTATATTGGGTATTGGGTTAAATGGGTTAAGTTATTGGGTTGTTTTTGTTGGGTTGGTATTTGGGTAGGTGTTGGTGGGTTAAATGGATGGGTATTGGGTTTGATGGGTTAAGTTTGGGTAATGGGTATTTGGGTTAAATGGGTTGGTGGGTGTTTTATAAAGGTTGGGGTTTTTTTTTTATTTTGGTAAATACTTGTCACCTTATTAGCATGTCGTGCCCGAGCCACCACTGTTATCCGACTCTTGGGAAAAATTCATGCTCTCCATTATTTTCCTGAAAACATCAAATCAATTGAACTAAGTAAAAATTTATTTATTTACACCCTAAATTTACTAAAATTTAAAATTAAATATATGAAAAGAAATTTGGGTTGCCTCCCAAAGAGCGCATTTGTTTAACGTCGTTAGCTCGACGACCTGTTATTCAAATTCTGGGCTCGTCGAGAACAATCTCCTCAACTGTGTGTGTTTGAAAATTCTCGAAAAAGGGTTTTAGTCGTTGCCCATTCACCTTAAAGCACTTTCATGTTTCTTCACTTTGAATTTCCACTGCACCATTCGAAAACAAATTAGTAATAGTAAATGGTCCTATCCATTTGGATCGAAGCTTACCAGTAAAAATTTTTAAGGTGGCGTCGTATATGATAACTTTTTGTCCTATTGAAAACTGCTTCCTAGTGATGAACTTGTCATGAAACGCCTTCGTCTTTTCTTTATACACTCGAGCATTTTCATATGCATCGTTTCTAATTTCCTCGAGTTCCTGGATGTCCAATTTCCAATATTTTCCTGCGGACTCCATTTCCATATTACACTGCTTAACTGCCCAAAACGCCTTGTGCTCTAACTCGACCGGAAGATGGCACGGTTTATCAAAAATGAGTCAGTAAGGAGACATGCCTATTGGTCCCTTGTAAGCTGTCCTATAAGCCCAAAGTGCGTCATTTAGTCTCAAACTCCAATCCTTCCTGTTAGGTTTAACCGTCTTTTCCAGAATGGACTTGATCTCTCGATTCGACACTTCGGCTTGCCCGTTCGTTTGTGGATGGTAAGCAGTGGTAATTCGTTGAGTCACTCCATATTTCTCCATCAGTGAACTTACGAGCTTATTGTAGAAATTAGTTCCTCTGTCACTGATTATCGCTCGTGGAGTGCCATACCTGGAAAAAAATAGAACTTTTAAGAAAGTCAACCACGGTCTTAGCATTATCGTTACGAGTGGCTTTCGCTTCTATCCACTTAGAGACATAATCAACAGCTAAGAGTATATAAAAATTACCGAAAGAAGAATCGAAGGGACCTATAAAGTCGATGCCCCACACATCGAAAATTTCACAAATATGAATAGGAGTAAGGGGCATCTCATTTCGATGACTAAGGTTGCCAACTCTTTGGCATTTTTCACATGTTTTGCAGAATAAAAAGGCATCACGAAATATGTTTGGCCAAAATAGTCCACATTCGAGAATTTTGTGTACGGTGCGTTTAGGTCCAAAGTGTCCTCCACATGCATAAGAATGACAAAAAGTTAAAATAGATTGTACCTCTGTTTCAGCTACACACCGTCGAATTACCTGGTCTGAGCAATGTTTCCAAAGGTAAGGATCGTCCCAAATGTAATACCGCGCATTCTTTTTTATCTTATCTCTTTTAGACCTTGGTAATTCCGAAGGAATAGTACCTGTAACGAGGTAATTTACTATGTCTGCGTACCAAGGATGAACCACATTTGCTGCAAACAGGTTTTCATCTGAAAAGTTGTCCTTCAATGGTGTGTCATCTACTGGAATCGGTAATCGACTCAGATGGTCAGCTACTAGGTTTTCGCATCCCTTCTTATCCCGTATTTCAAAGTCGAACTCTTCTAGGAGCAGAATCCATCTGATCAGTCGGGGTTTCGCCTCCTTCTTCCCTATCAAGTATTTTAAAGCTGCATGATCAGAAAAGATAATTACTTTAGTTCCCAATAGATAATATCTAAATTTATCTAAAGCAAACACAACAGCTAATAATTCTTTCTCGGTAGTTGTGTAATTGCTTTGGGCAGCATCCAAAGTTTTCGAAGCATAATAGATAACATGAGGCTCTTGCCCTATTCTTTGGCCGAGAACAGCTCCCACACTTTGGTCACTTGCATCACACATAATTTCGAACGGGAAGTCCCAATTTGGTGGCTGCACTATGGGAGCAGAGACCAATTTCTGCTTCAGCACGTCAAATGCGTCTTTACAAGTCTGGTCAAATTTAAATTCTTTATCCTTTTGTAACAAACTGCAAAGTGGTCGCGCGATTTTCGAGAAATCTTTCATGAATCGTCTGTAAAATCCTGCATGGCCAAGAAACGAGCGAACTTCCTTCACAGACGTGGGGTAAGGTAATGAGTTAATAATATTTGTTTTTGCTTTATCAACCATAATTCCTTCCGAAGAAACTATATGACCTAAAATTAACCCTTTGTCAACCATGAAATAGCATTTCTCATAATTTAAAACAAGATTAAATTCTAGGCATCTTCGTAATATTTTAGCAAGATTATCGAGACATTCGTTAAAAGAGTTACCGTATACCGTGAAGTCATCCATAAAGACTTCGATGATTTTCTCGACATAATCGGAGAATATACTCACCATGCATCTTTGAAAAGTGGCCGGAGCATTACAGAGTCTAAACGGCATTCGTCTATACGAAAATGTTCCGAAGGGGCACGTGAAATTCGTTTTGTCTTGATCCTCCGGAGCCACTGGAATCTGGAAAAATCCTGAATATCCATCGAGACAACAGTAATGGGTCTTACCAGCTAATCGTTCGAGCATCTGACCGATGAAGGGAAGTGGAAAATGGTCTTTCCGTGTAGCTGCATTCAATTATCTGTAATCGATGCAAACCCTCCATCCATTCTGGATTCGGGTAGGGACCAGCTCTCCTGACGAGTTTTCCACCACTGTCACGCCAGTTTTCTTGGGCTCGACATGAACCGGGCTAACCCAATTACTGTCGAAAATCAGGTATATCATTCCAGCATCTAACAGTTTCTGGATTTCCTTCTTCACTACCTCCATCATGGGTGGATTAAGACGCCTTTGAGCATCTCTCTTTGGTTTCGTGTTATCTTCGATGGAGATTTTGTGCATACAAGTTGATGGACTTAGCCCTTTTATGTCGGCTATCGTCTAGCCAATAGCTTCCTTATAATCTTTCAGCACTCGGACTAGACTTTCCTCCTCGTCTTGGGTTAGTTTCTTTGACACTATTACCGGTAAGGTGTCTTTCTCTCCCAAAAAGACGTACTTAAGGTGGTCCGGTAATTCTTTAAGCTCCAAGGTTGGTGGCTGCAAAATCGAAGGTAACATTTTAGTTTGGGAAGGTAATAGTTCAAATTGGTTACCTCGTTTCATCAATGATGGCCGCGTTTTCAAGTGTTTGATAATTTCTCTCAACGGATCTTCTATGATTTCTGATTCCTCGAGACGATGTAAAGCATCCATGTCAGTGCTTCTGTAAATGATAGTTTCCAACTCATCAAAGTCATGATATTCGGAATAAGATTGAGTTAAGCAATCTAAAATATCAATGCTAGAAATATTTAATAGTGAGTTAGGATGACTCATGGCCGTCAGAGACGTTGAATTTCACGATTTCGCCATCAAATTCCATTGTCGCCTCTACTTGAACATCGATTTTTGCGCTTATGTATTTAGAACGGCCTTCCAAGTAAAATGTCGATTTAATTAGTTGAGTTATCATCTTCCATATTATTAATGTAGAAATTTGCAGGGAAAACTAATTCGTTAATTTTAACAAGGACGTCTTCAAGCAGTCCCTCGGGATAAACGACTGACCTGTCCGCCAATTGGATTATTACTCCTGTTTCTTTCAAAGGACTCGCGTTAATCAACTTATAAGTAGAATAAGGCATAACATTAATTGAGGCCCTTAAATCACACATGGCTTTCTTAATGCCTACATTACCTATCTCACAAGAAATAGCAAACATACCTTGGTCCTTATATTTGGGAGGAACTTTCTTTTGCAGTACTGCGGAGACATTTTCTCCTACACTTACTCTTTCGTTACCTATCAACCTTCTCTTACTAGAACATAATTCTTTGAGGAATTTCACATAACGAAGGATTTGTTTGATAGCGTCGAGTAAAGGGATATTTACCTCCACCTTCCTGAATGTCTCAAGGATTTCTTTTTCCTCCTTCTCTTTCTTATCCTTTGCAAGTCTCCCTGGAAAAGGAGGTGGCATCACAACTGGTCTCTAAAATTTCTGATTCTGGCCTGGCTGTTGGATCCGAGGTTTGCTTTTCTCGTTCCTTGTCTTGCCCACGACTTTTGGCTGGCACTGTTTCCAGAACCTTTCCGCTACGAAGAGTTATTGCACTTTCATTCTGTCGAGGATTCGGCTCTGTCTGGGAAGGTAATTTACCTTGAGATTCCAAACGATTAACTTCCATCGAGAGTTTACTAACCTGATTAGTCAACTCTTGTATTGATGCGTCTGTCCTCTGTTGATATTTTGCAGTATCGGCGGCAAGTCTTTCCACAATAGCTTCTAGAGATGTGCTCGGCTTGGGTTGCTGTTGTAGTGGTTGCGGAGGTCTAAGTTGGTACGATGGATTATATCGGGGATTACCTCCGTAACTCAAATTGGGATGATCCTTCCACCCGGGGTTGTAGGTATTTGAGAAAGGATCATAGCGTCTTTACGGAGGTCCCAGAAAACCTCTGACAACATCAACATGTGCCGTTGAATTGTCGTTAAGGATTGGGCACGAATCTGTCGAATGTTCAGATGTAGCACAAATTCCACACAGGTGGGTTGGATTCTTCTTCTCCGTAAGCAAAGATTGAACAACATTGGTAAGCTTATCCAATTTATCTTCTAAAGATGAAACGTTTACCCCATGAACCCGTCTTATGGGTTCCGAATTCGGCCGATGCTGTTGAGAATTTGCTGCCATGGTGGATATCAGTTCTCTTGCCCTTTGAGGAGTCATATTGACAAGCGCCCCTCCACTAGCAGCGTCGATCATCTTCATTTCCATAGGGAGCAATCCCTCGTAGAAATATTGAAGGAGTGATTGTTCGGTCAACTCGTGTTGAGGATAACTTGCACATAGTTTTTTGTATCGCTCCTAATAGTCGTAGAGTGATTCATTCTCCATTTGGTGAATTCCTACTATGTCCCTCCGAAGTTCAGCTGCTCGTGATGCTGGGAAGAACCTGTCAAGAAATACACGAGATAAGTCATCCCACGTTGTGATAGAACCAGGGAGTAAGTAAAATAGCCATTCTTTTGCTGTATCAACTAAAGAAAAAGGAAAAGCCCGAAGTTTGATTTGATCTTCGGGTACTCCCTGAGGTTTCATGCTTGAGCAGACCATGTGGAATTCTCTCAGGTGGGTGTACGGATTTTCATTCTTCAAGCCTCGAAAGGTGGGCAAAAGGTGAATCAAGCCTGACTTCAGCTCGAACGGGGTTCCTCCGGTTGGATAGTTGATGCATAATGGTGTTTGCTCGTTGGGAGCAGCGGCTAGTTGACGAATGGTTCGGTTCGCCATCCTTTCTGGTTCACCGAGGTTGCCTTTCGTTTCTTTTGTAAAAAGTGGTTCGGTCTCAAGTTCAACCACTTCGACTTGTTTCCCACGTCGAATTGCCTCTGTACGAATTACTTCACTCAACTTTTCGACGTCGGATTCTAGGATCCCTTGTCCTAGTTCAGCTTCTGCTTTACTTGCGCGTTTAAGAGCTTCGCCTCTCCTTTAAATCGCGCGCGCTGACTGATTTCGATCGACTCGGGTCGTATTCAAGATCTCCTGATAAAGACATGGTCATGAAGACGATTCAAACAATTGTAAGTGTTGCCAGTCCCCGGTAACGGCGCCAAAACTGGTGGCTGTCGATTCCACCAATATAAACCTACACCTAGTTGCAAATTTAAGCAGTATAGGGAGTAGGGTCAATCCCACAGAGACTGGTTTACTCAAAATTGTTTCTCTCTCGACCAGAATTTTGTCTGGGCAGTTGTCGTGCCTACGACTTCAAGCGAACCTGAAAAAAAAAAGAAAATAAGTAAATCAGGGGGGTTTTAAGATGTAAAAAAACCTAAATAATTGAAACAGAATAATTAAACGAATTAGAAATCAAATAAAAATTAAACTTGGATTTATAATCAGAGTAAATAAGCCTTAGCCTTAGACTCGGTAAATTTTGAGTCAAGAATCGATCCTCAAAAATTGATCTTCTCCTCTAATCGATAAGCTGGTTATAGTGACTAAGAACGTCTTAACCACCAATTCCTCCTTTCGTAGTTGGTTCCGGTACGACCTGTAAACCAACCCTTACCGATTACCTAACCGAGATACACGTGTTCCCGATTGAAGATTCTGGTAGCCTTGCGTTCTGAAGAACCCAACTCGAATCAATGACCTCATCCGCGTGGGTCGTTTAAACCCGATCACCTCTTCCTTGATTTGTTCTCGGAAACTCGAATACAGCACGGCCGACTCGAATCTCCAACTGTCGGCAAATACGACCCCAATCCAACGTGCACTTTGACTTGGAATCAAATTCAACCTTAAGGGATGATTTATCTATCCCGATACTTAGGAAAAATGTGAATAACGATTGGAATGATTATTTGCGCGGATACGAATCTCACGATTCCCGATCGAACAGAGTACCGGCCTAAGGCTAAGATAGAATTTAGTGTCGCGTAATTTTACTCATGCTTGCAAGTTGTGGAATGTGTTTTGGCTTGGTGTGAAGGGTGATGGAATTTGGGTAAAGGAAAAGGGGCTTGGAAGGCAATTGCGCCAATTTTGGAAAAACCAACAATTGGATTGGAAATAAGCAGAATGTTTGACGTTGGCTTGAAGGAAAAATAAAAGAAATCCTATTCTAAATTGAAATAGGAAAAGACAGAGAAATAAAACTCCAAATAGGAATAGGAAAGGAATTATTTGATTGATGATTATCCAAATACAAATAACCACTATTTATATACATGGGGTTTACTAAAAATAAGCTTAATTAATAAAAAATCCTAAATAAAAAATAAAAATAGAATAAACTAAAAATAGGATTTTCCATATTTGGCTTTTTTACAAAGTCAAATTGCTTGATGAGTCCTTGGCTTCCTCCATCTTTTTTATTTGGCCCCATTTCCATGATTTTCTTTCAATTTGGCCCTTTTCAGCATGCTTTCGATCAATTGCATCCCTGACAAGAATTAAATCGTAAAAATACAAATTTAGCAGGGATTAATTCAGAAATAAACCGAATTAAATACAAGAAATCATGCAAAATAATCATGTTATCAGACACCAACTCAGTCAAGAATTTTATTAATTGTATAGAAGTATATATACACAAATTTGGTAAGAGAAAACATTTTAAGTTAAGTAATTTTTTTTTGAAATTTACTCAAGAATTGTTATTGGTGTAGGGGTAAAGAATTTATTTATAAATTTATCAAACACTTAGTTTTAGTTTGGCATGAAAGTTCAATAGAGTACCTATATTTTTTTTTCCAATTAGATACTTATTTTTTTGTTTCTATTAAACAAAGTAGTACCTAACTCTATTATTATTAAGTTTTAGAATTTTATCCAATCAGCACTTGACAAATGTTTTTGTTTCAATATTTTTTAATAAGTTAAAATCTTAATATATATTTTTAATTACTTTTATTATATATATTAAAAATCTTATTACACACTTATACACATGGAAATCATAAATTTAGAATACAAATATTTATTTAAAACTCACATATAATAAATAATAAAACATATAGTTTAAAACTAATTAATAATGATATCTGAAATATGTACATTATTAAAATGAAAAAAAATTAGATTAAATTGTTTATCATGGTGTTGTCATCAATAGTCAGTGTCGAGTTAACTTATGACACCAACTTAATCAAATACATTATTAATATAATATATACAACTGATAAAGGTAATAAAGTGTGCATAATAAAATTAAAATGTATAAAAAATATAAAAAACAAAACTTTAGTGTCAATGATAAATTAAAGGTTTTATTAATGCATTTGGTGTAGGTTCAAATATCACTATATGCATATTTTTATTGGTTTTTTAAAGTGAAAAGCCTAAAATACCTTCAAATAATATTACTTATTTTAATTACAGAAAAATATTCTCGTAACTTCCTAACCGAGTTGGTGACCCAATTAAGAGTGACACCAACTCAGTTAGGAGCTTAAATATTAGTATAGATAACTTAATTTTGCCATTCCCAAAAAAAAACATTTGGCTTCGTCCTTGGGAGGGACCAAGATTTTTAAATAAAACAAATAGAAACACTCAATGTTTCAAAATAAAAGTATAGGAATTGAATTTTAAACTTTAAAAGAGAAAAAGGATTTCTAGTATATTTAAACTTATTTTTTCAATTTTTTTTAAAGTTTAGAGTTTAAAACTATTAAATATTAAAATATTTTTATTTAAATGATTGCTCAGAGTAATATAGTTTGAAAGATAAAATACATGATTATTTTGTTATTTATCAAGTTTTTTTTTTTTTTTTGTTTAATTCAACTGATTCGATCAGTGGTGTTAGTGCGAGTCATTTTGGGGCTGCTGAAAAGGCCAAGGCAAGTTCGGGTCCAGCATGTTTTGCGCGAGGTTAACCAAATTGCGGATAGCGTAGGGAAAGCAGGAGTGAATGCTCCTCCACCAGCTGTTCAAGTCGTTGTTGTTATGCCTAACGTGGTTTGAATGTTCGTAACCGAGACGGGGCGCCTTATCATTGCGCTACTGCTGTTGAGGTTGAGTGGGCATATTTGCTTTTGGTTTCTTTCACTTCTTATTCAAAAAACAAAAAAAACAAAGACAAAATAACTATGAGAAAATATGTATGGGTTTCTTTGCAGGTGAATACATGACTTCACATTTTTTTGGTTTCGATTAAGTTGGTTATTTATATTATATAAAATGATTAATTGAGTTGGCGTCATTAATAAACTCGATATCAATTTAATTGTAAAATTACTAAAATATTCTTATTTTAGAATATAATTTATATTATTATAACGACATTTTAATCTTTTCATATTTTTAAATAATTTTCAAATAAAACAATTGAAAAACATAATTTGAAAATCAAATACATGAGCAATAAATTCTTGTGAAAATCTCTTACCACTCCACCAATAATAAATTGTTGAAATAATTTTGTAAATATATATATTTAATATAAAACATTTTGGTAGGTGTGATACATATATTATTTTTATTTATTTTAAATATATAAGTTATATAATTATTTTAAATATAAAATGTATTACTCTTAATTTATTTTAAACAAGAAAAGTGGATTAATCAAGTTAAACTGGTGGGGCTAAATCAATTACAACCAAAATGGTTTGATGAGTGAGTTATTGGTAGAGGTTAATGGATAAATGAATTATGTATGAAAAGCCTACTAAACCAACCCTTAAACAACTTGTTTTTAGTGCACAACTTGACCAACCCTTTCATGTTACAGAATAACGAGACAAGAGACCTAAGAAATTGCTTTCAAACAGCTTGGACCGACCACACATTTTACATTACTTCATATATTGAATTACTCCTCTAAGACTCTATTCTTCTTATAGTTTCATGGTGAGTGACGGCATCCTCAACAACACATGGCAGACACGTTGGGCAGTAGATGGCACTTGGTGTTTTGGGTTTACAACTTCCAACACGCCAGAGACAACGTGCAATGAATCTGGTGCAAGATTCAGGGTCTTAGCTTGATTCATGCCAAAATATTCACTTGGGACAATTACTAGTCTAAGATCAACCAATTACCAATTATTTGAAACAAGGCTGCAGAGGCTATAGAGAGCACCAGCAACCCTTCGGTTTTACCACTTGCTTATGCTATACTTTGTTTTCTTACTCCCATAACATGACTCAAATATTCTAACTAATGCGCATCTTCATAACCTATCTCCAAATCCTATTCATCTATGATCATAACCTTAAATTATCACCACTACAAAGCTTTGGTGGTATTGTAGACTGTAGAATCAAATGTCAAAATTGATGACCCCAATGGACACTTTTCAGGAGGTTTTCTATTAGATTTAGATTTAGAATGTTTGGATCCCCCAATGGACAATTAAGGCATGTTATCCATCTTGCAATACATAAATAGCAACAAACATTTCTCCTCATTAATTAGTGTAAATACTATTATGTATGGGTCGAATTTAATCAAACAGTAAATGTGAGATAATAATATTGAAAATGTCACCATAACTGAAAAGAGAAAATGAAGGAAAGTTGCAGACAAAGATGGTACTACCACAACATTAACAACACAACATCTGAAAACATCAGCAACATACAATGGATCAAACAACAACAAATCTGGGTTTTCAATTTCCCATCTAAAAACAGTCACATAAACACACTGTTACAATAACAACAATAACCTTCATCATCAAACAATGACTTCCCACCTCACATAAATCAAGCCACAGTCGAGTTCTCGGGCGGCGATGTCCATAGGATGTCTTTAAGCGCCGGCCGGAGCTCTTTACTGCAAAACTGATTGTACTCGAAGGTGTCGCCATGGTCCTTTTTAACTTCCACCACCAAGAACGACGGCGTCACCGCAAATATATCGGCAGCAATGGCAAGTTTACCTTTCCTCCCACATTCTTGACCCTGCAACCTCACCCTACACTCGCTCTTTTTGACGCTGAACTTCCCCGATTTGGCCACCTCTTCGAGCCTCGATATCACGCTGCTTGCCGGCCTCGTCGTGGCGAACCTCAACTCCTCTTTCTCTTCCCTCTTTTTCTCTTCGAACAACGGAGATAAATCGAAGCCTTCCGACAATGAAATTATGTGGAATGCGTTTAAGGTCTCGGGTTTAGAAGATTTCTCTCCATTGAATGCTTCGAATTCTATTTCTTCCTTAATTGTTTTAGTCTTGGGGATTGATTTTTTGAACCAAGATGATTCCGTGATCTTGGAGATGGCGATTCGGGTTTTCGGGTTCGGGTCTAAAAGCTTGGATATTAGCCTCCGAGCTTCAGGTGAGAACCATGGCGGACACTTGAAATCTCCTCTGTAAATCTTCTTATACATCGCCACCAAGTTATCATCTTGAAACGGTAAAAACCCGGCGAGAAGAACGTATAAAATCACCCCACAAGACCAAATATCCGCCTTGGCTCCGTCGTACCCTTTTTTTCCAATGACTTCCGGCGCCACATACGCCGGCGTTCCGCAAGTCGTGTGCAACAACCCGTCTTGTTTCAAATGTTCCGTGAAAGCGCTGAGTCCGAAATCGGTGACCTTCAAGTTGCCTTCTTCGTCTAAGAGAAGATTCTCCGGCTTCAAATCACGGTGGTAAACGCCGCGGCTGTGGCAGAAATCGACGGCGGAAACGAGCTGCTGGAAGTAAACCCTGGCAGCGTCTTCCTTGAGACGACCTTTGGCGATTTTCGAGAAGAGCTCGCCGCCGCGGACGAGCTCCATGGCGAAGTAAATCTTGGACTTGCTCGCCATCACTTCGTGCAGCTCGACGATGTTGGGGTGTTTCACCATTTTCATGACGGAGATCTCTCGCTTGATCTGCTCCATCATCCCGACTTGGATCACTTTCTCTTTGCCCACCACTTTCATGGCGACATTCTTCCCTGTTTGAAGGTTCTTCGCATGGTAGACTTTGGCGAAGGTTCCATGACCCAACATACGGCCAAGCTCGTATTTTCCATGGAGTAAAGATGGGTTTTCGGTTTTAGCTTTGTCCGCCATTTTTGAACCGTAAAAGCTCGAAAAATTAAAAAGAAAATTAAGAAAAGAAACGGATACCCTTTGATCTGAATTACTGTATATTTACAATAGAAGTGAGAAATATATGTATATTTAAAACTGAAAGCCTTCAAACTAAATCACCCGTCTTCGACGTGTTTTCGGTGACAATTTCGGCCGCCGATGGAGCGCTTACGGTGGTAACAAAGCTCAGGCCTTGCCAACGATGAACGTCTCATCTCTCTGCATTCCCCAAGGGGATTTTTACACTTATAAAATTATAAAAACAAAAACAAAAACAAAAACAGAAAAGCCTTTTGCTGTAATCTCCAATAGGCAGAGGAGATTTGAAGCTTTTTGCTCTCTCTTTTGGGATTCAATGCTCAAGTTTCCAACTTATACAAGTTTTTCAGAGCCTGGAATTCCCGTTTTGTCCCTTGTATTATGGTCAAATTTATAAATGGTCCTTATACTATGTACTTTTTATGGGTTTAATCACTCTTTTATAATTTGTGTATTTTTCGGTCAAGAGGATATTTTTCTATTAATTCTGTAATACAGCTGAACAGATTATATTTTTTCATGTTCTAAAAGATACATAATTTCAAATAATTTAACGAAATAAATGTAATGTAATGTATTAAATTAGTGTCGGAAAATACAAAAACAAAAAAGTATGAGATTATAGTAAAAGGACTAAATGTGAAAAAATGATATAGTAGAGGGATTTTAGATAGCATTTGACCTTGAATGATCATGATATGAACAGTAAATGGTGACACGTGGGAAGCCTTCCAGCAATGATCTGACCGTTTTGTCCTTGTTGATGGTAGGTTCTTAATAATTCCGTGGGCTCCAGTTGGGAAGTGAGGTTATTTTGTGATGATAGCTTATTACGCAGTTATAATAATTAGTAATTCTATCAAAATTACGTGTTTACCACTGCCACGTCAATAAATAAATATTTCAACATGCGGTTCTCCATTCATCCATTCTAAACTAATATCATAAAAATTCAGACCATAATCTTATTTTTTATTTCTTCCAACTAAGCCATATTTTTAATAATTAATAACTTTATGGCGGACCAAATATCACAGTCAAATGGTCAGGTTCTGAGTACACGTGTAAGGTACTAATTTTTCCTATTGATGACTAAATTATAAAAAAATTTTAAAAATTATAGAAATAGATGGATTTTAAAAAAATTTATAAGAATAAACGTTTTCAGTGTAAACCCAAAAAAATGCTTCTAGCTGGAAACATTTCTGCCACATCAACACTAAAAGTGACAGCACGAAATTTTTTTTTGTGCCACCTATTAATGTGGAAATAAAATTTACAAAACAGGCCTTTATATAGACCCAAAGTTTTATTCTATTGTTTTCTTAAATAATGTGATATATGAGATATGTGTATATATAGGCTCGTTTGCAACTTGTTCCAAGACAATATAGAATTGCTTCCTTAAATTGTGATATATATAGACAATGTGTATATATAGACTTATGAATATGTTTAATCCACCACTTTGCCTAAATAATTATTTTATTTAGATAAAAACCCAAATTATTTAATTTAAATCTTTTTTTTACCAATTTTTCAGTATCACAATTCCAAATCCTAAAGAATTTGGAAGAGTATGGCCCCCTACTATCTTTGTGCAGAGACAAATCTTGATTTTTGTTTTCGTCCATACATATTATTATTTGTTAAAATAGATTGAAGTCTTTGTATTCTTGATAAGTTTAGAATTTATGCCTTTTATTTTATTTTAAATAATTTAGCTTATCTATTTTTTGAATTTTTAAAAACATAAGTCTAATTGTTAACATTATTAAAATTATTTTGTTAAATTTATTGGTGTGACTAAATAAAAAAATTTACAAATATTATAACATCTAGATTAATGATTAAACTGACCTACCTATCTATTTTCGATTTAATTGTTCAACAATATTTAAATAAAAAATTCAAATCAGCTCTAAATTTTGTGACAAGTGTTGAACTCTGATTTTCAACACGGAGCTCCAAATTGAAAGTTGTGCAAGAAAAAAGAAAGAACATTATCCTTAAATCATAACTCTTTTCAGAGTAAATTATAAATCTTCAAATTAAAGTGCAGCCCAACTATTTCAAATATACATTTAGAAAAAAAAAATTAAATTATTTTTTGAGTACGTCAAATATAGATTTTAACTAGTATGCAACATGGAAATTAATAATTTTAAATACTCATTTTAAAAATAAAAAATATTTTTTCTAACTTTGTTTCTTTATTTTATTAGATATAGACTTTAGATTCGCACTTTTCATATAAATCAATTATTTTAAATACAATAGTTAAACATTAAAAAAAGACATCGAGTTTATTATTAATCATATAAATACAATCACTTTATGATTTTTAAGGAATATATTTTAAGAAAAAATCAATTTACATATTGACAACATAAATTTCATAATCTATATGTCTTCAAAAAAATCACAATTTATATTGAACAATTATCTTAAATTTAATTTTTATAATTAAACATATTCATGAGTCTATATATACATATGGTCTATATATCACAATTTAAGGAAGTAATCCCACATTGTCTAGAAACATGCTACAAACGTATTCATGAGTTTATATATATACACATCTCATATCTCATATTACTTAAGAAAACAAGGAAAATGAGACTTTGGGTCAATGTAAAAGCCAATTTTGTAAGTTTTATTTCTACATTAATAGGTGGCACAAAAAAGAAAAAAAAATTGGTGCTTCCACTTTTAGTGTTGAAGTTGGAAGCATTTTTCTGGGTTTCCCTTGAAAATTGGAAGTGTTTTACCAAAATCAGCCCATTCCCATAAGTTTTCAAAAAATTAGCCTATTTCCGTAATTTTTTAAACAATGGCTGTTTTTTTTTTTGTTAATTTAGTCCATATTAATTGAAGAAAATATTAATTCGACATTGTAATATTTACGTCAAATTTGGCTCTTACTAGATTTAATTTCTATATTTTAATTTGGACATTTTTAGTTTATATACTTTTCAAATTTTGAAATTTCAATCTTACCCAAACAGTAACCGTTAAATCGATTAATTTAAATTCTACTATTTCCAAAATTTTATACGACAAGTATATTATCCTACGTGGAATCATAGGTGAAGCTAAGAATTTTTTATTGGGGGCTGGAATAAAAATATAAATTGTTGGGGCTAAAATTAAAATTTGTATGCTAAAAAATGTTAAATTGAATTATTATATTTCAAAAGTGTCAAAAAAAAAAACAATTTAACCATTTTATTCGGGGGACGAGAGAGACTACTGCCCCTTTGGATTCACCTCTGTATGTAATACTATATCAATTTGTTATTTTCATATAATATTCACAAAATCCACGACATTTAGTTAATGAATTTGATGGTTACCGTTTGAGTCAAAATTAAAATTTTAAAATTTTAAAATTTTAAAAATATAAAAAAACTAAAAGTAATCAAATTGGAGAATGTGAACTAAACTCACAACTTACATGTAATACATGGTTAACAACAATATTTGTCTTAATAAATTTAGTTGTTACTATTTAAGTTAGGGTAAACTACATCACAAGTTACCTAATTATGAGCCTTTTTTTTTAGTCACCCATCTATGAATTTTTTTAAAAAAATTGGTCACCCAACTATGTATTTGTTTTTAAATGAGTCACCCAACTAATCAAGATTGTTCTTTTTGGTCCATTTCCGTTAATTGCACTAATATGAGGGTGACATGACAATTAAAAAATTGATATAATAATAAATTTAGCTCTCAACTTTTACATATTATATCGATTTAGTCATAATTTTAAAAAATTAACCCTCAAAATTTACAAATGGTCTCAATTTGATCCTAATTCTAATTTTTTTAAAGAAATATATAAAAATACAACAATATTTTCAAAAATAAAAAATAAAAAAATATTGTTGACTGGAAGTAATAATATATAAAAATATAAAAAATATAAATGCATAATTTTTTTAAAAATATAAAAATTAAAATAAATTTTATATTAATATTAAATAAAAATGAATTCAATACTAATATTAAATAAAAATAATGATTTTAAATATATTATTATATTTTTTTGTGAAAACATTTATGTAATTCTATATATTACTTTAATTTTTTTAGAATTAGGATCAAATTGAGACTATTTGTAAATTTTGAGTGTTAATTTTTTAAAATTATGACTAAATCAATATAATATGTAAAAATTGAGGATTAAATTTATTATTATACCGTTTTTTCGACTACCACATCACCCTGGACCGATCTTGATTAAGTGGTGACCAATTTAGAAAAATTCAAAAAAGTCAGAATTGGATGATAAAAGAAAATGTAGTATACTTAGGTAAGTTGTATTATAGTTTACTATTGAGATATTTAAAACTGAAAAGATTTAATAATTTTAAGTTATTTCCTTTTTAGAAATATAATATTCTTTCGCATATTCTTGACTTTTGACTCAAGGTTTTGTTAGTATAGAATTAATGGCAAAATATACGCATCACATGGCATACTATTTAATATATTTCTTTTACAAACAACCACGCCATGCATGGATGGTGGAGTAACATGCAATTTCATCACATTTCCAATATATATTTTTTTTGTTTATCAACCTTCACATGCATATTACATCTATATCAACCAATTTTCTTTTACAAAAATAATTTGTATTGTTTGAGGGTGTTCTTGTCATTTTATTTATTTTTATATACATACAATAAGATTTGAACCTATGTTTTTATCATATTCAACTAAAACTTTATTTATTATTCATATCATTTTTTTATTAATATATTTGTTTTTTCACCCACATAGTGGATGTGGCATAATCTAGTATTACATCACGGCAAATCTATAATGTAGTTGAAAAAAAATATGGACGTTGAAGGGAGAAGTAGCCTAATTTGAAGTGTTGTTTGTCAGGAGCTAACGAATCTCTCAACAAATCGGATATTGTCCTCAAAGATGGGTTTTATCTACCGACTCCATTCAGAGCTGTGCGCAATTCATGAAGTGGGAGTGCGTCATTAGATGCCTAATAAGGTAGATCGTATGTATGCACAAAGTCACTAAGGTTAACCAAGACAAATCGAGAAATTGCAAACTAGTCCGAACCAAAGTGTTTGGGCGATTAATAGAATAAAAATTTAAAAATTGTGATTACCCAATTGAACTAAATTCTATTTTTATTTAATTTATAATTAATTTTAATCTTTTATTATATAAAATAAATATTATTATATGTAAAATAGTGTATTAATTTAAGAGTTCAAGGATTATCTATTGATTGTCAATGCAGCTTTGGCTAAGATCTCGGACTTTAAAGGTGAGTCTCATTTTGCGTGGGTTGTCTACTTTTATCCCGACTTAAATCAAAGAAATTCAAACTGGATTGGGGTAAGCTTAATTATCTTTAGCATCCATCTGGGTAGTGGAAGGGTTAAAATTTGGTCGCCGGACCAGACCAGATCACCCACCTAATTGCAATTATTTGGTATAATTTTTCTGATTATTTACCGCAAAAAAACAATCATATAAAATAATAATATCCTTAGATCTAATTAGTCGACTATGAAATGTCTCTAAGTAGAGATTGAACTTTTAGCCATATAATTAGAGATGATATAAATAACTATCGCACTACACCTAATCATTAAATAGTTTTAATATTTTTAAAATATTTATTCACACATTTTAAATTCTAATTCTTGAATGTAATATATATGTAATTAATTTAAAATAATTTATATTTTAGCTTATAATTAAAAAAAAAAGTTTGATTCTCTCTTGCTGATCAACCAACAAACCAAATGCTAGTACTAGAAAGACAGTCAATAAATACAAGGAAATTAAAGGATAAATTATTATTTTGACTCTTCTATTATGGTAGAGTATAATAAAGAATTATAACGTTACAAACAAATGTTAAGATGCTATAATCAAGAATATTACACTTTTATAAAAACAATTTAATTCAAATTTTATAGATGATAATATTAAAAGAAGTAATTAAAATTTTAATTTTTGTACATCATAAATAATAAAAAAATTTCCACAAACTAACTATATTAAGCTATCATAAATGAAAAGTTACTCGCTTCATCAACCCCAAGGTTGGCTACAAGCTTCTAAAGTGGGTTGACAAACACTTATACGTATGTGCTCATCTCTAAAGTCATCTTAGTAAGACGATTAACAACTTAATTTCTCACTTGAAATATGTTTGATTTGCCATTGTTCCATGATTTATAATATCAGGTGAATTATTTTTACTAAAATTGAGTTTAATTGAAAAACTTTAACGATCTCTAAACTATTAATATAGATGAGAACCAACCCATCTAAAATCTCGACATAAAAAACTGAACAATTCCCAAATGACTGCATTTTCCATTTGGATCACATATCACACCCCGAGCAAAAGCAAAATCTATATCCATCTTTAATCATTAAAAGAACCAAAACCGTAATTGGATTAAAATAAAAGGAAGGTTGTTTTTGGTTCAGGTTGTATTCAAAGGTTTAATGCTAATAATTTTGGGGTCCATATCTCATACGTTTGGTATGCCTGTCTTTACCCTTTATTGTCTTCTAAAGGAATTGACCCCACTGGTCCCTTTATAAATTTAAAAATAATTATAATAATAATTCAGTGGCATGTGGCTCAGAACTTTCCAAAAGTTTGAGTTTTGTGACAGGGACAGCCGGAATCCGACAAGTACCTTACTTGATGCAATTTGTCTCAAGTTAAGTATTGTGATGTCATCCCACAAGTAAAAGTTTGATGTACTAGGAAAGATTATTCATTTGTTTAACAATTTAGTTTGATTTTACTCTAAATTTACTTTTAACTTAATATTCATAATCTATAATCTATAATATTATTAATTTGGTATTTTAAAATAATTATAATCAATTTCAATAAATTAAAAATATATATTAAAATAAAAGTTGCGATCATTATTTTATTTTATAGATATAGATTTATTTAAATTATAATAAAATAACTAAAAATGAATTAGTATACAATAATTATAATAAAATAAAATTGTGATAATTATAACAAATTTAAACCAGTTAGAAACGCTTTCCATTTCTCTTTCATACGGTTAGGGTTTTTAATATTTTTAGGTTTAAGGCTTTAATATTATTAAGGCTTAGGGTTTTTAATATTTTTAAGTTTAGGATTTTTACGTTTAGGGTTTTTCTAAAAGGATTTGGGGTTTTTAACTGAAATCGAGAAATTTCAAATGTAGTTTTGAGGAGTTGGGGATATGATAACGTACCTCATAATACATACATTTCATATGTCATGGCAAGATATGACAATCACCTCAGAAACACCTTTTGGGGAAATATGGTTTCGGGTTGATTGTGCTTGATAAGATCAGAGGTCGAAGTCTAAGTGGAGGTCCTAGTCGACGGCCATGATGCGGTCACAGATTCGAGTACAACCGGGGGCCAGTTGACAGTCGTTACGCGGTCACGGGTTCAAGCTTTTTGGATACCTCGCAAATGATGCCTTATATATACCATACATAAGATTGAGGCCATAATCATAAAGAAAAACGGAGGGATTTTCAGTGTAACCAACGTAATTTTTTTCTCTATTTCCCCACAGTCGGTATCTTTAATCTTTCATTCTTATCCGAAGGCTGAAACCGAGGTGAACACAAAAGGACTCTTAAGGGGAGAGCGAATGTTTCGACGGAAGTAGAGGTCAAACTCGGGTAAGCACAACAGCGGTTGTAGTTATTAATGAGTTGTTTAATAACGACAATTATTCTCAGCCTGAAAGGAGCATCATGTTTACTCCACTGAAATAGTCACTCCCCGCCTGAGAGTCCCACTGCTTCTACGACGGTGGCTTTCGAATAAGAAGTAAGGTTAAAGGTATCGACTGCTTGGAAATTGAGAAAAAAATTATGGTTCCTTTATTTATGACATATATATTTACTTCACAGTAATAATAAAAAAAAATACATCAATCGCATCGTGGGGGAGAATATGCACCGCAGGGCAGTGGACGATGCTCGCGAGGAGGATTTTTGTACACAACTGAATATGCTCAAATACAATGTCGTCCTGACCTCTCATCGTGTATCCTCCACTCCATCGATTACCGGTTGTACCGATGGCCCACCTTGATAAAATAATGATGCGGGTGGTGTTTGTGTCACTATCGGCGTGTAACAGTAAGGCATAATAAAACACGGATATGTCGGTATTGACCTGGGCATTGACATTGACATCAACATCTGCATCGGTGTCGTCACGGTGCATGCGTCGGCATCTAGCTCAACATTTGGGTCAGCATCGACATCGGCATCGAGACGTAGAATATGGGGGACGTCGGTGGCTCGAAATATTTACTTGCAAGAATAGAATAATCGGGCACATGCGGTGGTGGTGCTGATAGCATGGTTATTTTGTATGTTTTACGTGTTTAAATAAATTAATTCTTGAATCAATTCCTGCTAAATTGGTGATTTTATGTTTAAATTATGTTAGGAACGTAATTTAGATGTTTTAATTAAAAAACAAGCAGAAAAGGACTAAATTAGAGCATAAGCAATAAAAGAGGGGCCGAATTAGAAATTTTGAGACATTTAAGGATTGATCAGATTTTTGTCTTTGTAAAAGCCATATTTAGAAAAAAAAAAATATCTTATATGATTTTGATTTCATGTAATTGGTTGTTAGGTGAGTTAGGCTAATTTTAATATATGATAATATTGGACCTTTGAAATAAAAAAAGTGAATGTTGTATAAATAGGATGGTATTCGGATGACCTCTTGGGATAGTACAGATTCGTCCATAAACTATATATATAAATAGGATGGGTGGTGACCTTTGAAAAACCGACTAGAATACACGAGGAAATTGAATACAATTTATCTTCTTTCTTTTCTTTCTCCCGTCAAAACTAGTGCAGGCATTCTGTCGTTGATCTGATTTGGGTTCTTCAGAACGCAAGGTTGTCAGGGTCTTGAATTGCGAATGCGTGTATCACAGTTAGATAATTGGTAAGGGTTGGTTTGCAGGTCATACTAGAATCAACTTTAAAAGGAAGAATTGACAGTTGGGACGTTTTTTATCGCTATAACCAACTTATCGCTTGGAAGGAAAAATACATTTTTCAAGGATCGGTTTAAGTTTGGAGTGTACCGAGGCTGAGGCTAAGCTTTAATACAATTAGTTTATCAATTTAATTTACTTCATTTAATTTTATTCTGCTATCATAATTCTGTTTTTATTTTATTATATATTTATTTATTTTATTTTCTCTATCAACTAAATCTCCCCATTTCATTTATTTTACAGTGTTGCATGCATAGGTCGAGGTTACAACCACTGCCTAGACTCAGAAATTTGGTCACGAAAACATGAAAATTAGGAGTCTCAGTCCCTGTGGGATTGATCCTATTACTCTATGCTACTGTTTAATTAAGTTAGAGTGCAGGAATTTATATTTGGTGGATTCGACACCCATTAGGTGCGTAGTGCGGTGCTTGTGAAAAAATATAGGGTTAGTGAAATGAACAGAGACAAGTGGAGTGTACTGACCGAGATATTGTGTAGACATAGGCGGCACTTCTTGAGGTGGATCCGATGACGAGCCCATCATGCAACTGCATCTAGCCTTATGCTACTGCTGGGGCGATTTTCGTTGCCTATCTGACGAAGTTGCTTACTTTTTGCCTCCACCGATAGCAGATACGGCTTGCAGGCGACTCTGAACCACGACAAGTACTCCAAACAGGCCACCATGTCCGCTGAGAAAAATGGTTCGTAGATGGGTAAGAATTTCATCTTACGATCCCAAGCCTCAATGCACTCCTTGTGCATCTCTCACAAATTATCTTCGTTCTTCCCACGCATGTCCACCTTGTGCAGTTCTTTCAAGTCTCGCGGTGGCGGTGGAATTTTTTGCCTCTAACTTAACTGCTGCACCACCCGGTCTGATTCTTGCATTTCCACCGCCACGTACACTATCAACGGTACCTTCGTATCCCACATCCTCTAATTGTCCAACATTTCCGAGGGGATGCAAGATATGATATCGATGTCAGCATATAACATCCTTTCAAATTGAAATGCACAATTGTAAATTTCGTTATGTACGAAATTTTATTTTACAAATCATCACGTAATTAATTTAGGTTCGAAAGAATAAGTAACTAACCTCGGCTTCCAAGCGTTGATCTAACAGCAGCCTAATGTCTTCTAGCTCCTCGGGTAGTCCCACGTAACTCGGCCCATGATTCAACTTGTAAAAGCGATATGTTAGTTCAAATATATGATAAATAAAAACATTTACTGTACAAACTATGCATTTATTAATAAATGATTTTTACCTTGTCACCAACGAAAACATGTATGAGTCGTTCACTCGGGGACGTAGAAATGGTAGTCGCCACTAGGCCCACGACTGCAACAGTAGCAGGTAACCACTGAGTGACATCTTATCCGGTTCTGTGGCCCGAAACAACTCCCAGTATAATATGGCCAACATGGCTGATCCCCAACTTAGTTTTCCGCATTCTTTGAAGTCTACTAGGTATTGTAGCCACCTTGTGCATACCAAATTTCGAGATTTATCAGGCATTAAAATCCCTTTGATTAACTGAAGGATGAATGCTTAGGCGTATTGTTCTTTGACGACCTCAATCGCATCCACGGGAAGCTTATCAAATTTTTTTGCCTACCAATTCATCAATATCTGGACATTATCAAATTTGTTCAGGACCTTCCCCAATAATGCCGCGCAGAGATCCTCTTTACTGATAATGATCGCTGCTCCTATGACGACCGACCCATCCACCGACAAACTGAGTTGTAATGCCACGTCCTCCAGTGTGATTGTATAGTTGCCGCATGGACGATAGAAAGTGTGTGTCTTGGACCTCCATCTTTCCACCAACGCGCTGATGAGTCTAGGATCGAGTTTACAGCCCCTAAGCATACGAGACGCATGCAAAAATCTCGCTTCTTGCAAGCAACCACGAATTTCGGTGACTGGAGGCTTTGCCAAATTATGTATGAACGCCTCCAAAACACGATCATCTGCCTATTTATAATGACAAAAAAATATTTTAATTTATAAAAAAAAACTTTTAAATTTAACTTGATCGAAAATAATGAAAATTATATTTTCGTCTTACCATTACTGCGTGAGCGACAGAAATGTGCTTGTCGTTGAAACGAATTAAAGATGTTGCTATTTGTGAAAACTTAATCCGAACGAATCAAATATGGAATAATTAAAAAAAACTAATATTTTTAAACGAGAATATCAAAAAAGTTTGAACAAGAACTTGAGAAAATTGAGAAAGTTGAGAGAGTTTGGAGATTAAAAAGAATTGAGAGAATAGGATGTGAGTGGAAAAAAAAAATATTTTGGGGGGTATTTATAGGTAAAAAAATTTGATCGTTGCCCTTTTAATTTTTTTTTTACTATTGCACGACCAACGATCATTTGAACATTGAGAGAAAACGCGTTCAACTGAGTGCGCTTTCCGTTTCTCTCTCCAAAAATAACTTATTTTCTTAAATTAAAAAAAAAAACGACTTAAAAGCCTAATTAAAAAAATTGACATTTTTGCCTAATTGAACCATTTAAATCTATTAGTTGGAAAACCGAATACATTACTATAAAAAAAGTTGTGCTAGTTATATTATATTATATATATTTAAATTATATTAAAAATAATTATAATCTAATTTAGATTTAGTAGTTAAAAAATATACTTTTGAAAAAAATTATGATAAGTATAAATATAATATAATTTAGAATAATTAGTTATTCTAAATATATTATGATATTTCTATCAAAAAAAATATTATGGTGGTTATATTAAAAAAAAAAAAAGGTTTGATAGTAATAATATACTTTAGATTTATTAGTTATATAAAATAGTATATGTATGGTAATTTTATTAAAAGAAGTTGTGATAATTTTTTTAGTGATGTAAAATAGAGTTATAATTTGAAAAGAAGTATAAGTATAAAAAAAAGTGTAAGCATAAAATAAAAAACAATTTAGATTAATTATCACTTAATTAATAATAGTATTATATATAAAATAAAATGTAAGTTTAGCTTTATAAATAATATTCAGTAGTTAGTCATATTCAATCAAATAACATTTATAAAAATTACTCATTAAAAATGGAGATTCTTGGTATTAATAAGTTAGAAATATCTCAAAAAGGATGCAATATTCAAGCTATGATTTGTCGAATAGAGTTGAAAGATTATTTTAATTGATTATAAGATAATGTAATATTATGATATTAATTTTTAAAATTTTTCTTTAAATTGTTTATATTGTGTGAAGCAAACACTCTTTTATCAATTTTTTTTTTTTACATCATCATCATTATTTGTTAGGCGTAGGTAAAAATAATTTAAAAAATCACAATTATTAAATGTATTTATTTTTTAGTGTAAATATTTTTTTTGTATTTATCATGAATTATTAAAATGGTTGCATGTTGTTTTACCTAATTTTTTTAATTTTAAGTTAATATTATTAAAATTTCATATGTGTAATTGTTTTTCTAGTTAAATATTTATTTTATTTATATCTAAATTTTAGGGATCAAAATAATAAATATTGAAGAATATAAAATATTGATATGAACATGTTCATCTTTTCAATATTAAATAAATATTCACATGCATTTACCAAAAATAAATAAATAAATATTCACATACAATAGACATGACATAATTGATATATATTAATTATGCTAATTAATTATTATTTTGAATAATGTTATTTTACATTAATTGTATGAAATATTGTACATTAAATATGTTAAAAATACTTTAATTATGATTTCAAATTTATTATAATATTTAAATTTTAAATAAGTTAATATATTTTAATTATATTTAAGAACTTAAAAAAATATTATTCATTAATTACATTAATTAAAATATATTTTAAAATAAATAAATATTATTTTACATTAATTACATTAATTAAAAATATAACATTTGGAAATTAATTAAAAAGTAAACATGTAGAATCAGGATAAATTACCAAAAAATGCCCTTTTTTTTTCAAAATTTACTGAAAAGGATATTTTTTTCAATTATTTACCGGAATGGGCCATTTTCCCTGAAAGCGCGTCCACGTCAGCGCAATGTCAGGGTACGTGGCAGGAAAACGCTTCTCTGGGGGAGCGTTTTTGCCACATCAGTAGAAATCGCGTCCTTGACGGCGCGCTTTGCTGATGTGGCAAAAACGCTCTCCCAAGGACGCGTTTTGCCCTTTTTTTCGTTAGGGTTTTCAGCTGTTTTTAGGGTTAGGGTTTTTAGGGTTTTATGGCTAGGGTTTAGGGTTTTATGATTTTTTAGGGTTTAAAGTTTAGGATTTTAGGGTTTTTAGGGAAAAATTAATGAACTAGAGTTTAGGGTTAATTAATTAAAATAATTTTATGTTTAGGGTTTTGGGAAAAATATATCAGCAATATAAAAATTATTTGTTTTTTTCTGATGAGTATCCGTAAAATAATTTTGAGAAGACGTTTCTGAACAAATAGTGACCAAAACGCTTCAAGCAGGATGCACTGTCAGCAAGAGTACTGAAAAAAGCTCCCATGTGGACGCTTTTTTGCTATAGTAGTTCCTTAAAAGATAATTTTGAGAAGACGTTTCTGAACAAATAGTGACCAAAATGCTTCAAGCAGGATGCACTGTCAGCAAGAGTACTGAAAAAAGCTCCCACGTGGACGCTCTTTTGCTGCTGATGAGTTCTGGAGAGATAATTTTGAGAAGACGTTTCGAACAAATAGTGACCAAAACACTTTAAGCAGGATGCACTATCAGCAATAGTCTTGAAAAAGCTCCCACGTGGACGCTCTTTTGCTCTGATAGTTCTGAAAAGATAATTTTGAGAAGGCGTTTTCGAACAAATATTGACCAAAACGCTTCAAGCAGGATGCATCGTCGGCAATAGTATGAAAAAAGCTCCCACGTGGACGCTCTTTTTGCTCTGATAGTTCCTAAAAGATAATTTTGAGAAGGCGTTTACGAACAAATAGTGACCAAAACGCTTCAAGCAGGATGCCTTTATCGCAATAGTACTGAAAAAAGTTCCCACGTGGACGCTCTTTTGCTACAACGTTTCTGAACAAATAGTGACCAAAACGCTTCAAGTAGGATGCACTGTCAGCAATAGTATTGAAAAAGCTCCCACGTGGGACGCTTTTTGCTCTGAGAGTTCTGAAAAGATAATTTTGAGAAGATGTTTCTGAACAAATAGTGACCAAAACGCTTCAAGCAGGATGCACTGTAAGCAATAGTACTGAAAAAAGCTCCCACGTGGACGCTCTTTTGCTACAGTAGTTCCTAAAAAGATAATTTTGAGAAGACGTTTCTGAAAAAATAGTGACCAAAATGCTTCAAGCAGGATGCACTGTCAGCAATAGTACTGAAAAAAGCTCCCACGTGGACGCTCTTTTGCTACAGTAGTTTCTGAAAAGATAATTTTGAGAAGACGTTTCTGAACAAATAGTGACCAAAACGCTTCAAGCAGGATGCACTGTCAGTAATAGTATTGAAAAAAGCTCCCACATGGACGCTCTTTTGCTACATAGTTCCTATTTGGCCTTAGACTATAAATGAGCCAAATTTTATTCTCAGGTTGCATAATAGAAATTGAGGCAAAAGTATAATAGAAACTGAAGATGAGTGAACGTATTAGTGCTATTATTTACTATGATGGTGAGGTTCGTGACACCGAAAACAGTGTTATTTTTTTATCGGAGAACACAGCGTGACTGGTTTTTAACCAGAACATATATTTGACAGAACTTTGTAAAAGAATTAGGCGTAAAATCTTCGGAACAACGCCAATGAAAGTTCTGTCTATTAAGTATAGATTTTGTGCTTCGGTTGATCCCTTGAGATATGACTCATTCGACATCAAAGGTCCTCGGAGCTTGGAGGCAAGGGTGGAGACTCATCTTGCCAGTGGATCACCCTATCTTGAGGTATATGTACAATTTTCATCGCCAAGTGATATTCTTTTGACTTCAACATCTACTGCTGTTCGAGGGGAATATACGACCCCAAGCCGACACTCTGTTAGTGGGAGGCAGAATACGGAAGCGTCTGTGTTTGGTGGTAGTACGAAAAACACAACCCCTGCACGACACTCGGTTGGTGGATGGGACATGCATATCGGTGGGTCGATGTTCGATACTAGAAATACGTATTAGGAAACGTCATCAACTTCTAGTGGTTGGCAATCCACATATGATTGGGGACGTTATGAAAGTTGTTTAAGAAGGGATAATGTACTCCCTACGACATCCACCGGCAATGGGACCTCGTTCGTTGCAGATGATGGTGGGTCGGATGATGAGTCCAATGTGGACCCACCTCGAGAGCTCGGCCTCGATAGTGCAGAAGTTGCATTATTTTCTGAACCGGAGCTTGTTCCAACCATACCTGAAGATGTTGAAGGGGGTTCAGATGAAGAAGAAGAAGATTCACGATTTAGGGCGTACTCGCCTCCAGCCCACATGCTTAATGTCGATTTATCTCAAGACGATGTGTTGGAGTTTCCTGAACTACCACACAGAAGGCGTGACCGTACAAGTTTGTCGTTGGATTCGGGTGAATTGGAAGTTGGTAAAGAGTTTTCCAACAAGGATAGTTTTCTTGGTGCATTGAAACAATATAGCATCAAGAACGGGGTTAACTACAACGTGGTTAAATCCAAACTCAAAAAGTATGAGGCCAAGTGTGCAGTGCAAGACGGTACGTGTTCATGGAAAATCATGGCTTCGTTGAGGAAAAGGACAGACTTGTGGGAGATTAAAAAGTACAAAGGTCCACATACATGTGTTGCCGATACAATATCACTAGGTGTTTAGGGTTTTTGAATAATACTGATGTAACACCCCTTACCCGAGACCGTTGCCGGAGTTGAGCACGAGGCATTACTAGACTTAACTGCTAATTTGGGGCATAAAAATTGAAACTGTCCATCTGCATCATGTTGACTAAATTGACTATAACTCGAGTTACAAAACTCAAAATTTAGATCAGTAAATTTTCCTTGAAACTAGACTCATATATCTTCTTACTATAATTTTTCCAGAATTTTTCATGTAGTAAATTAGTAAATTTTATTCATTAAATTTTCCCCTGTTTCACTGACCGACGGTTCTGACCTCTCTTCACCTAAACTCAATTATCTCATTGTACAGTTTTCATATGTTGTTTCCACTTGTTTCTATTGAAAATAGACTAAATAAGGAATCTATACATATAAATTATAACTCATAATTCATTTTGTAAAATTTTTAATGATTTTATAAAGTCAAAACAGGGGACTTCAAATACCATCTTGACCCTATCTCACTAAAATTCAAATATCACAGAATATAAAATTCCTTTTCTTACTCTATTTCTTTCACATAAAAATATACACAATATTATTTAATTCTATATCTTACTCACTTTCTAATTCCATTTCTTCTATTTTTGGTGATTTTTCAAAACCACGCCACTGCTGCTAACCAAAAACTGTTTCATTGCAAAATATGGTTAACTAGTTTATAACATCTTTACTCCATTTCATTTAAACTTTATACATGCCATATAAATCTTTAAACATAAAACAAAAGCTACCGGAATTGATCTGGATAGTGAGATTTGTTGTGATGATCCGATCTACCAACTTCCCTTTAATTCAATCTACATAAAAATATCAAACACACACAAGTAAGCTTATTGAAGCTTAGTAAGTTCATAGGTTTAAAAGCAATGCTTACCAAACATAATATTTCCAAACAATAACAAAACATTTACTAAAGTTCCTGCCATTCACAACCATTGTTATAATATTTCACATAGTTGAGCTCAACATTAACAACTACTCAATCTCTTTCATTTGATTCACTTCTATTGTATTGCTTATTATCAAATTAGGAAACGTCTTACGAATTTGAGTACGTCGTTGCTCGGTGCCACGTTTCACAACTCGGTATGGTTTTCCTCATTGAAATACCATACCTACATTTCACAAACTTCGGTATGGGAAATGCCATACCTACGTTTCTTAACTCAGTATGGTTAATACCATACCTACATTTCACAACTCGGTATGGATGATACCATACCTACATTTCACAACTTAGTATGGATGATACCATACCTACATTTCATACTTTTCCATGGATCAACCATGGTCTTTTCCGTCAATTCATCACATGTCACGATCTGCGTTTTTTCTAATTTGAATTACCACATTTATTCTTTTATTTTATCATAGTTTTCACAACCCAACAGCAAATTCATATTCAATAACACATTATATCATTCAACCATTCACAATAAAACATATAAATTCAACCATATGAACTTACCCGGCTGATTTGTAGATGATATTGAAATTTAGGGACTATTCTGTAACTTTTTCTTTTCCTCGTTCTTCTTTGGATTCTTGATCTATAATGTAAAATATTTTCACTCATTAGCATTTATTTCATTTCTATTTCACTTCATAATTTATGCTCTTCAATTTTTGAAATTGCACTTTTACCCCAAAATTTACTATTTTTACAATTTAGTCCCTGCTCAATTCACCAATCAATTGAACTGATTTTTCTCAATTAACACTTTATTTTATCATTCTAAACTATTTCACAACCTTTTATATTCTGAATTACAACACCAACCTCTAATTCATAACTTTTTCACAACTAGGTCCTAAATACCATTTTCTATCAAAATCACTTAATAAAACCACCTTAATATGAAATTGGAATTTAAATTTCACAATAATTTATCATAAAATTCCATTACCCAGCCAGGGTAACTTCTAATTTCACCCATCAAATCAAAAACTAATGAATTCTATAAGTGGACCTAGTTGTAAAAGTCATAAAAACACAAAAATTATCAAGAAAAAGAAAAAAATAAACTCACATGATGTGAAAATATGAAAAACCAGCTTTCTCCAGACCTCCTATGGCGTTTTGGCTGAGAAAATATGAAGATATCTCTAGATCTTTCAATTTTATCTTTATTATACATGTTAAAATTATAAAATTTCCAATTTTGCCCTTAGTTCCCTTATTTTTTGATGATTTTCTTTCCCTTGCCGTCCAACCTTTTCAATTTTAGGCTTAATTGCCCTTTAAATACTCTTTATTTTAACACTTGAGCTATTTAATCCTTCTAGCAAATTTTGCATTTGTTACAATTTAGTCCTTTTTATTTAATTTACTACCCAAATGTTTAAATTTCTCAACCAAACTTTAATACTAACTTAATAACACTCCATAAATATTTCTAAAAATATTTATGGCTCGGTTTTCAAATTCGAGGTCTTAATACCTCATTTTATTATTATTATTATTATTTTAACCTGTTTGACCTAATAAATTCTTTTAATTCACCAAATTCACCAATTCACAAATTCTTCTAAATTCTTACTTGACTCATAAATATTAAATTACTATCTTGTTCAATCTTACTTGTCGAATTTAGTGATCTCAAATCACCGTTCGACACCACACTGAAAAATAGGCCGTTACAACTCTCCCCCCCTTTAAAAATTTCGTCCTCGAAATTTGTTACCTGAAAATAGATTTGGATACTGTGATCTCATTGACTCCTCTGTTTCCCAAGTTGCCTCCTCCATACCATGTCGATGCCATAATACTTTAACCAATGGTATTTTTTTGTTCCGCAACTCTTTAACTTTACGAGCCAAAATCTTCATTGGTTCTTCTGAATAAGTCATATCTGGTTGAAGCTCAATTTCAGTATAAGGAATTACGTGTGAAGGATCTGATCTATACCGTCTTAGCATAGACACATGAAATACATTGTGAATCTTTTCAAGTTCCAGAGGTAAAGCCAACCGATAAGCTACAGGACCAACCCTTTCCACAATTTCATATGGCCCTATAAATCTCGGACTCAATTTTCCTTTTCTGCCAAACCGTAACACCTTCTTCCACGGTGAAACTTTTAAAAATACTCGATCACCCACTGCATATTCTATGTCTCTTCGTTTCAAATCTGCATATGACTTCGACGACGGTGCGATGCGACTTTTAGACTGTCTCAAATAATTCGGACTTTCTCTTCAGTTTCCCGAATCAAATCAACCCCAACTATTTTTGATTCATTCAACTCAGACCAACACAACGGAGTCTTGCATTTCCTACCATACAGTGCCTCAAATGGTGTGATTTTTATACTAGACTGATAACTATTGTTGTAAGCAAACTCACTAAAGGTAAATACCTTTCCCAACTATCACCAAACTCGAGTATACAACATCTTAACATATCTTCTAGAATTTGAATCACTCGCAGCTCGATTGTCCATCTGTTTGAGGATGAAATCTTTGTACTAAAATTTAATCTGGTACCTAAAGCTTCTTGCGTTTGTTCCAAAATCTCGAAGTAAACCTTAGATCCTCGGTCCGAAATGATAGATATCTGGAACTCCATGTAGTCTCACAATCTCTCGACACATACAATTCGCTAACTTCTCAAGTGAAAAATGCTGTTTCGATTGGAATAAAGTGTCTTTGACTTTGTCAATCTATCAACAATCACCCATATTGAATCTTTCTTTCTTGGAGTCGTAGGCAACCACGACACAAAATCCATTGTAACATGCTCCCACTTCCATTCGGGAATCATAATGGGTTGTAATAAACCCGTTGGCACTTGATGCTCTGCTTTAACTTGTCGACAAATCAAACATTTTGCAACAAATTCTGAAATTTCTCTTTTCATACCAGAGCCACCAATATATCTTTTTCAAATCACCATACATTTTTGTACTCGCCCGGATGAATAGAATACATACTATTATGTGCTTCGAGAAAGAATATTATTCTTCAAATCGTAATTATTTGGAACACAAATCTGTTATGATAACGCAACATACCTTCATCATCAATGCTGAATTCGAATCCAAATTATCTCGAACCATCCATCGTTTAAGTACCAATTTTGGGTCTTCATCCTGCGATTTCTGAATTTCTTTGAAGAAACATGGGTTTCACTTTCAATTCTACGATCAAAGACCTTCTTCATTAAGAGCCAAATGAGCATTCATTGCCCGAAGTGCAAACAAGGATGACTTTTCGACTAAGTGCATCAAGAACTACATTAGCTTTCCCCTGGATGATAGTCAATAACCAAATCATAATCTTTCAACAACTCTAACCACCGTCTCTGTCTTAAATTCAGTTCCTTCTGAGTCATTAAGTATTTCAAACTTTTGTGATCCGTATAAATATAACACTTCTCACCATACAAATAGTGTCTCCAAATTTTTAAAGCAAAAACAATTGCAGCTAATTCAAGATCATGTGTAGGGTAATTCTTTTCATGTGGTTTTAGCTGTAGTGAAGCATAAGCCACCACCTTTCCGATTGCATTAACACACAACCCAAACCATTTAAAGATGCATCATTGTACACAACATACGGTATACCTGATTCTGGTTGAGTCAAAACTAGAGCTTCTGTTAACATTTTCTTTAATTGGTCAAAGCTCTCCTGACATGCATCAGACCACACAAACTCAACATTCTTTTGTAATAAACGAGTCATTGGTGAAGCAATCATGGAAAAATTCTTTACAAAACAGCGATAATACCCTGCTAGTCCCAGAAAACTTCGCACTTCAGTTACATTCTTCGGTGTTTTCCAATTCACCACTGCTGAAACTTTACTTGGATCCACACGAATTCCTTGGTGATACAATGTGACCAGAAATCCAACTTCATGAAGCCAAAACTCACATTTACTAAATTTTACATATAATCGCTTTTCCTCAAAGCCTGTAATACAATTCTCAAATCTTTGTGCATGTTCGGATTTCTGTCTTTGAATAAACCAATATGTCATCAATAAATACCACCACAAATCTATCTAAGTAAATTTGAAAAATCCGATTCATTAAATCCATAAATGCAAAGTGAGGGCATTTGTTAAACCAAAAGGTATTACGAGAAATTCATAGTGACCATACCGAGTTAAAAGCGATCTTTGGCACATCACACTCTTTAACCTTCAATTGATAATACCCGGATCTAAGGTCTATCTTTGAGAACAACTGCAAAGCACCTTTCAGTTGATCAAACAAATCATCAATACGAGGTAACGGATATTTATTTTTAATTGTTACCTTGTTCAACTATCTGTAATCAATACACAATCGCAACGAGCCATCTTTCTTTTTCACAAATAAGACAAAGCGCCCAAGGTGATGTACTCGGTCTAATGAACCCTTTATCCAATAACTCTTGCAATTGTGTCTTCAACTCTTTTAACTCGGTGGTGCCATTCTCATGCGGTGTTATTGATATCGGAGTGCATGCGGAATTATATCAATTATAAATTCAACCTCACGATCTCGGGGTAAACCAGGTAATTCCTCAGGAAACACACCAGTAAATTCATTAACAACTGGCAATTGTTCCATATTCAATTCAGAACCCCGAGTATCAAGAATATAAGCTAAAAATGCTTCATTACCCTTCCGAATCAATTTCCGAAGTCAAAAGGTGAAATAGTTCGACATCATTCTTTTATCTCCAAACTCAATTTGAAACTATTCCCCACAATCGACATTTTAAATCAACCCGTTTTTCTCTACAATTCACTATGGCATCGTGTTTAATCAACCAATCCATTCCAAGAATAACATCAAATTCTAGGAAAGGTAACAACATTAAATCAGCAGAGAATTCACAGCCTTGTATTTTCAGTGGACAATTTCGACATATTAAATTAACTAACACACTTTGTCCTAACAGATTAGTGACTTGCATATCAAGATCAATGGACTCAACAGTCATTTTCTTTTCTGACACTAATGCAGTGCAAATATATGAATGCGTAGATCCAGGATCAATTAAAGTATACACAGAATCATCAAAAAGATAGAAAATACCAGCTATCACATCTGGAGCAGAAGCTTCGTCCCTTGCCCGGATAGCATATGTACATGCAGTGCCCTTGTTTGGATCGGACTCTGAGATCTCTCATTCTCGAACGAATAGTCCCAAAGCAACACTACTTTGACACGAACGTCTACTTTTCGAGGAGTATTTGCTTGCTTCTCGCCTTGTTCTTTATTTTCTTTTAATGATTGAGGACGATCCGAATAAAATGATCAGTTCCACCACATCTATAACAAGCTCCGGTTCTTCCCCAACATTCACCAACATGAAATCTACCACAATTTTTGCATCTAAGTCTCGGAATATTTTGCACACTACTAGCACTAAGCTGCTTTGGTTTCTTAGTTACTTCGACATCTCTTTGAGTTGTTTTACTTTTATTCGATCGTTCGAATTGTAACAGATCGACTAGAATCATCTCTCGAACTTTTTTTGGAAAAGTCGAAGTTGGTCTAGAGAAACTTCTTTTGTATACCTCTTTACCTTTCCTTTCTCTTTGCATCTTTCTCATTTATACACTTCTTCCATCTTTTGAGCTCGATCGAGACAGAACCATAAATTCTCGAATCTCTGTGCCTCCAATCATCATTCGATTTCATCATTAAGCCTTTCTTTGAATCTAATGCACATTTCTTCCTCTGTTGGTACAACATCCACGAGCATATCTCTTGAGATACACAAATTCTCTTTCATATTCGGCCTTTGTTTTATTCCCTTGTCGAAGATCAAGAAATTCCCTCTTCTTTTTATCTAAATATCTCCTTCTCACGTACTTCTTTTTAAACTCGTTTTGGAAGAATTCCTGTAAGTTTATCTGCAGTACCATCTTTGCCTCAATGGTTTCCCACCAATTATACGCTTCTTCTTTCAATAATGAAACCGCACACCTCGGATAGTCATCCAGGAGAACACATCATCTGTTTAAAAACTCTTTCCAAACTCTTTAACCAATACTCTGCTTTAAGCTGGATCATCGTCAGATCTTCCTCGAAATTCTTCACTCGAACTTTCTCGAGTTTCTCAATCGGTGCTCTTTTGCTAGATTCATCTATTAAAGGAGGAGCAACCAGGGGTTATAGCTGGTGGTACAGTAGGGGAGGAGGAGGTTGTTGTGTGCTGACTTCTTCCTTGTATTGTTTCACTAAACCACCGATTCATTAACCCGTAAATCATATTTTTAAGTTCTTCCTCTCTCATCAAAGAAATCGGAACATTACCACTTGTTCCTGCTCAGTGCACTCTGTATTCTACTATTAACTTCCTCTTCATGACCAGCACCTCGGATCTATCGGACATCTTTACAATCTATAACAAAAATTAGTAGTTAGATCCGATCATTCACATCCCACTATTACAGATTTATATGGCATGTATTTCTAGACATTTTATACATCACATTCATTCCGAGAATCGTCTAAACCGAAGCTCTGATACCAATAAATGTAACACCCCTTACCCGAGACCGTTGCCAGAGTTGAGCACGAGGCATTACTAGACTTAACTGCTAATTCAGGGCATAAAAATTAAAACTGTCCATCTGCGTCATGTTGACTAAATTGACTATAAATCGAGTTAAGAAACTCAAAATTTAGATCCGTAAATTTTCCTTGAAACTAGACTCATATATATTCTTACTATAATTTTTCCAGAATTTTTCATGTAGCCAATTAGTACAGTTTATTCATTAAAGTTTCCCCTGTTTCACTGACCGACGGTTCTGACCTCTCTTCACCTAAACTCAATTATCTCATTTTACAGTTTTCATATGTTGTTCCCACTTGTTTCTATTGAAAATAGAATAAATAAAAAATCTATAAATATAAATTATAACTCATAATTCATTTTGTACAATTTTTAATGATTTTCTAAAGTCAAAACAGGGGACTTCAAATACCATCTTGACCCTGTCTCACTAAAATTCAAATATCACAGAATATAAAATTCCTTTTCTTACTCTATTTCTTTCACATAAAAATAGACACAATAAGATTTAATTCTATATCTTACTCACTTTCCAATTCTATTTCTTCTATTTTTGGTGATTTTTCAAAACCACGTCACTGCTGCTAACCAAAAACTATTTCATTGCAAAATATGGTTAACTAGTTTATAACATCTTTACTCCATTTCATTTAAACTTTATACATGCCATATAAATCTTTAAACATAAAACAAAAGCTACCGGAATTGATCTGGATAGTGAGCTTTGTTGTGATGATCCGATCTACCAACTTCCCTTTAATTCAATCTACATAAAAATATCAAACACACACAAGTAAGCTTATTGAAGCTTAGTAAGTTCATAGGTTTAAAAGCAATGCTTACCAAACATAATATTTCCAAACAATAACAAAACATTTACTAAATTTCCCTGCCATTCACAACCATTGTTATAATATTTCACATAGTTGAGCTCAACATTAACAACTACTCAATCTCTTTCATTTGATTCACTTCTATTGTATTACTTATTATCAAATTAGGAAACGTCTTATGAATTTGAGTACGTCGTTGCTCGGTGCCACGTTTCACAACTCGTATGGTTTTCCTCATTGAAATACCATACCTACATTTCACAACTTCGGTATGGGAAATGCCATACCCACGCTTTCTTAACTTCGGTATGGTTAATACCATACCTACATTTCACAACTTCGGTATGGATGATACCATACCTACATTTCACAAACTCGGTATGGATGATACCATACCTACATTTCATACTTTGCCATGGATCAACCATGGTCTTTTCAAATCAATTCATCACATGTCACGATACTAACGCGTACTCAATCCTGCGTTTTTCCTAATTTGAATTACCACATTTATTCTTTTATTTTATCATAGTTTTCACAACCCAACAGAAAATTCATATTCAATAACACATTATATCATTCAACCATTCACAATAAAACATATAAATTCAACCATATGAACTTACCCAAGCCCGATTTGTAGATGATATTGAAATTTAGGGACTATTCGCAACTTTTTCTTTTCCTCGTTCTTCTTTGGATTCTTGATCTATAATGTAAAATATTTTCACTCATTAGCATTTATTTCATTTCTATTTCACTTCATAATTTATGCTCTTCAATTTTCGAAATTGCACTTTTACCCCAAAATTTACTATTTTTACAATTTAGTCACTGCTCAATTCACCAATCAATTGAACTGATTTTTCTCAATTAACACTTTATTTTATCATTCTAAACTATTTCAAAACCTTTGATATTCTGAATTACAACACCAACCTCTAATTCATAACTTTTTCACAACTAGGTCCTAAATACCATTTTCTATCAAAATCACTTAATAAAACCACCTTAATATGAAATTAGAATTTAAATTTCACAATAATTTATCATAAACTTCCATTACCCAGCCAGGGTAACTTCTAATTTCACCCATCAAATCAAAAACTAATGAATTCTATAAGTGGAGCTAGTTGTAAAAGTCATAAAAACACAAAAATTATCAAGAAAAAGCAAGAAATAAACTCACATGATGTGAAAATATGAAAAACCAGCTTTCTCCAGACCTCCTATGGCGTTTTGGCTGAGAAAATATGAAGATATCTCTAGATCTTTTAATTTTATCTTTATTATACATGTTAAAATTATAAAATTTCCAATTTTGCCCTTAGTTCCCTTATTTTACGATGATTTTCTTTCCCTTGCCGTCCAACCTTTTCACTTTTAGGCTTAATTGCCCTTTAAATACTCTTTATTTTAACACTTGAGCTATCTAATCCTTCTAGCAAATTTTGCATTTGTTACAATTTAGTCCTTTTATTTAATTTACTACCCAAATGTTTAAATTTCTCAACCAAACTTTAATACTAACTTAATAACACTCCATAAATATTTCTAAAAATATTTATGGCTCGGTTTTCAAATTCGAGGTCTCGATACCTCATTTTATTATTATTATTATTATTTTAACCTATTTGACCTAATAAATTCTTTTAATTCATCAAATTCACCAATTCACAAATTCTTCTAAATTCTTACTTGACTCATAAATATTAAATTACTATCTTGTTCAATCTTACTTGTCGAATTTAGTGATCTCAAATCACCGTTTCCGACACCACTGAAAAATAGGCCGTTACAACTGATATTACGTAATGTTGCATTATTTAATGTACTTCGTTGACAGGTGTTTCACAAGATCATCCCAAGATGGATTCAGATATGTTGGCTAGCTTAATAATACCGACGATGAAGGCGGATCCCAAGACTTCAGTGCCGGTCTTAATTGCCAATATTCGTAGCCAATTGGGGTACACGCCCTCTTACCGTAAGACTTGGATAGCTAAGCAGAAGGCGTTGGAAAAGTTGCATGGTCGGTGGGACGCTTCATATAATGAAGTGTGGTAGCGGTGTCAGGTGCTGGAGAGATATGTCCTAGGCAGCATAACAGACCTTGAAACGGTACCTGCATACTACAACGATCGATTGCTCCGTGAATGCCAAGTGTTCAAGCGTCTGTTCTGGACATTTAAGCAATGCCGAGACGCATTTCTATACTACAAGCCATTGGTACAAATTGACGGTACCTTTATGTATGGTAGATATACGCATCGGCTATTGCTAGCTGTGGTAGAGGATGACAGTGAGAGAATCCTTCCACTTGCGTTTGCAATAACACCGGGGGAGTCAGCTGATGACTTAGAATTCTTTCTATCTAGGTTAAGGAGGCATGTCGGTCCCCAACCTGATATATGCATTATATCGGATCGGGGCCCTGGAATACTAGCCGCAATAGAGCGACAGGGAAGCATATGGCATCGCACACACTATCGATATTGCCTAAGGCATGTTACGTCTAACTACCACGGGCAACATCGATCTACAAGTGAACGACGGCAAGTGACCAACATGGGTATGTAATATCTATTAATATAATTTCGTTTGTAATATTGAATTTATTCTTAATTGAAGAGTGATATGTAATATTCGCTATCAACTTATATTGGCAGGGTACGAGGTCAATAAGGACCGTTTTCACAAGATGTTGGCGATTTTGCGCTCAGTTAACGGAGAAGGCGCAAACTACCTATGCAACATACCTTTCGAACAATGGACACAAGCATACGACGGTGGCCTACGATATGGTCATATGACCTCAAACCTGACTGAATGCATAAATTCTGTTCTAAAAGGAACGCGTCATTTACCGATAACATCAGTTGTGCGAGAGACATATTTTCGTTTAGCGGCACTATTTTCGAAGCGAGCAGCGAGTTATAAAGGCCAAATGCAGGGAGGCCATGTATGGTGCGCGAAGGTATTGCGAGAAATTAACAAGGTGAAGGTACGGGCCAACACCATGCACACAGTGTGTCACGATTGCGACAACCTATGGTTTCGTGTGACGGAGTTTGAAAGACCGAACCAAGGTATTATTGGCGGACAATATCGTGTACACTTGAGAAATAGGACCTGCGACTGTGGGATATTTGACGCACTTCGTTATCCATGCGCTCATGTAATTGCAGCTTGTCAGAATCTCCGTCTGGATCCCATGAGCTATGTCGACGAAGTGTACAAAATAGAATACATGTACAACGTGTGGAGACACATATTCCCACCAGTCCCAGATGAACGTAAGTGGCCGTCTGTATCGCTTGCTCCGTTTAAGCTGTTACCGGATAGAGAAATGCGTCGCAAACCAAAGGGTTGACCTTGCTCGACTAGAATATGCAACAATATGGATATCCGAGAAACAGCCAACCAACGGAAGTTATGTGAATGGTGTAGGAACCCAGGCCATACATCTCGCTCATGTCCAAATTGGAATAGTTGATAGTCTCCTTATCATTTTTGTCTCTTGGTGGGTATGAAAATTCTTTTAGTTTCTTGATGAAAATGGTGAACTTTTGTAGAAGGACTAAGTTGCAAAACAAAAAAAAAGTTATTCAATTAATCTAAAATATCACCATCACCATTATTCTTCAAAATTATCTTTCTTGCTAAATGATTATTTTGCCCCTTACGATCCTTCAAAATTCCTACATTGGATCAACACCCATCTTGATAAAATTACAATTTAACCCCTCATACTTTTTCACTTATTCAATTTAGTCCTAATTCATCCATTTTTTCATAGTTTCTAGATCCTTCCACCCTTAAAATATTTACACTATTGGCCCTTCAAGTTTTTCATATATACATTTTAACCCCTCAAATTTTGAATATTTACTCTTGAGCCACAAAACTTTTCTCACATTTGCGATTTAGTCCTTACTTGAACCAATACAATTAGGATATTAAAAACAAATTTTATTTTATTAAAAATATAAAAAGTAAATTACAATTAAAAAATTAAAATAAACTTTTATTTTATTAAATGTAACAATATAAAAAAGTTTGTAGAAATATATTAAAAATATAAAAATATTAAAAATATTGCCTTATTAAAAAAAATTGATTTTATTAAAAATATACAAAGTAAATTACAATTAGGATATTAAAAACAACTTTTATTTTATTAAAAATATAAAAATTAAATTACAATTAAAAAATAAAAATAACTTTTATTTTATTAAAAAAAAAAAAATAAATTACAATTAAAAAATTAAAAACAAATTTTATTTTATTAAAAATATAAAAATTAAATTACAATTAAAAAAATTGAAAACAACTTTTATTTTATTAAAAATATAAAAATAAATTACAATAAAAAAATAAAAACAACTTTTATTTTATTAAAAATATAAAAATTAAATTACAATTAAAATATTAAAAACAACTTTTATTTTATTAAAAATATAAAAATTAAATTACAATTGAAATATTAAAAACACCTTTTATTTTATTAAATTTAACAATATAAAATTTTTTGTAGAAATATATTAAAAATATAAAAATATTAGCAATATTTTTGCCTTATTCAAAATAAATTGATTTTATTAAAAATATACAAAATAAATTACAATTAAAATATAAAAAACAACTTTTATTTTATTAAAAATATAAAAAGTAAATTACAATTAAAATATTAAAAACAACTTTTTATTTTATTAAATGAAACAATATAAAAAAGTTTATACAAATATATTAAAAAAATCAATGTTGGTGCCGGTCGGAATCAGTGCCACATGGGGGTGGTCGACGGTTACGCGCTGGATTCCTCCTTGTTCCAGCCGGAGGCGGGGTTGTGGTTGCTCTCGTGAGATCTCGGGTTCCTCCGTGGGTGCAGTTGTGGGTGTTGGGAGGATGACCCACCTTGATAAAATAATGACTCCGGAGGTGTTTGCATCACCCATGGCGGAGGTGTTTGAATCCCATAAGGCAAAGGAGATTGGTAAAAAGAAGAGCTTCCCGATAGCGCCTCGTGCGATCCCTCATGCGACGGCGGCCTATAGATCGGTGGTCCACTCGGAGTAGTCAGGAACAGACTCAAACCGGACCATGCATTCCAACCTGCCATAGGATTGGGAAAAGGAAACATATAAGGGTTAGGATACATATAAGGGCTAGGATACGCACCTGTCATAATCTGAAAAGGCCGTGATGTGGGTGTCGTCGGCTGAAGTGTTGGGCCCGGTGATTGTGTCGGCGCTGTTGATGGGCCCGTCCCATCATCTCTTCTCCTTGGATTTAAAGGGCCCCGTCATTCCCTTTGTACACGAAGTTGCCGTCGCCTCTCATCTTCTGACAATAAATACGGCTTGCCATGGATCCTAAACTATGGCATGTATTCCGGCACGCACGCTAACTCAGGAACGATGATCGATTCCCGAGTAGGTATATAATCATACCAGTTTTCCCATAATTCGATATATGCTGACCAAAATCTCGGCCAATCCGTATGCAACTGCCGTAAGTCGACTTTGTGCTCATCATCGAGCACCTCAGGTGCAACGGGAATCGGTTGTCGGAATCCAAATTGTCGCAGAACCCGATCTGACTGTACATCTCCACGGTGGCATAGTTGACCAATGGGACCTTCACATGCCAAATGTTCAGATTTTGAAAGAATTCATCCGGAATTACTGCCCGAATTGCCGGATCCTCGTATGGTGTCCATTGAAACTATATTAACATGATAAAAATATTAGTTATATACATAATACTAAATACTAAATACTAAATACTAATTACGAAACGACTATTTTATTACGAAAATATATTTTATTTAATACTTACTTGTGCTTCCGACCGTTGGTCTAATAGAAGTGTATATCTTCAAGCGAGGTAGGTATTCCAACATAACTCATGAGAATGGTTCCACCTAATTAAATAAATTTTTAGCATACAATTATATTTTAAATCTACGTAATAATTGTAAAATCTAATATTAAATTTACCTCGTTATGAGTGGGAATGTATATGGGTGGTCCACTCGAGGACGTAAAAATGGAAAGCGAAACCGTGCCCATGATTGCAGTAGTGATAGGAAACCTCCGATTTTGGCTTTATTCGGTCGCGTCGCCCCGCACATCTCCCGATACAATTTTGCTAGCACGGCGGACCCTAACTCAATTCACGGTTGCTCTAAAATCAACGAGTTTCAGTGACCATCTCGGATGTCTGCGAGGTTTCGTGACAAGTCTGACATTAAATAGCCTCCAATCATCTCAAGAATGTATGCCCGAGCATACCGTATTCTTTCTAATTCAGTCGAATCATTATCCGGCTCTAGGAATGTGTCTCGTAACCAGCCCATATCGATCCGACCTCCGTTAATGTTATCCGGAATAGCACCCAAAAGCTCGTAGCATACGGCTCCCCAATCACCAGAAGTTGCGGACCCGGTGACTACGTACCCATCCACCGGCAATCCCAATTGCAACTGCATGTCTTCCAGAGTGATAGTACACTCTCCGTATGAAAGATGGAAAGTGTGCGTCTCGGGTCTCTACCTCTCTATCAACGCACTGATTAGTTTTGGGTCCAACTTGCACCCCCGGCCTATCGTGGCCACGTGCCAAAAACCCGCTTCCCGCAGGTAATTCTCGATCAACGGAGATGGCGGACCAGGCATATTACGAATATAGCATTGCAACACCCGATCTATAGACTGTTATAAAAAATTATAAAATAAAAATTAATTAAAATTGCATAAATGAAAAAAATAATTAAATAGTATTGAAAAATTAAAATTATAACTTACCATTGTCATTTGATCGACGGAGATGTGTTTATTATCGAGACGAATTAATTCTCCGGCCATTGTTAACACTATCGAATATTTTAAAATTAAAAAAAATAATTCAAAAAACTTTTAAACAGGGTTTTTTTTTGTAAAAATTAAAGGACTTTTGTGAAATTTGAGAGGAATTTGAGAGAAAGTTGAGAGAAATTTGAGACAAAGTTGAGAGAAAGTTGATAGAAATAGTGTAAGGACTTTTATGTGAAAAAAATGAAAGGAGGGGCCTTTTATAGTTTTTTTTTTACCGTTGGGCCTCCAACGATAAAAAAATGGTCGTTAAAACGGGCAAAACGCGTCTCTGGGGGAGCGTTTTTGCCACATTAACAAGCGCGCCAAGGAAGAAGCGCTTTGCGCTAATGTGGCAAAAAGCCCCCTCAAAGCGCTCGCCACATACACACGACATCGCTACCGACGTGGACGCGCGCTTCGGGAAAATGGCCCATTCTGGTAAATAATTGAAAAAATGTCCTTTTCCGTAAATTTTGAAAAAAAAGGGGCATTTTTTGGTAATTTGCCCGTAGAATCACATGCAACAATAGAAACTAGTATATATAAAAGCATGAGTTTGAAAAAACTTTTGAACTAACGAGACCCTTTATTTTCTATTATATTACTAAATTCAAATTTAAAAATATAAATGTTGAAGTAAAATAGAAGTTGTGATAATTATACATTTAAAAATAATTATAATTTAGTGTAAATTATACTGATGATCACCCAACTATGCCCGCGTCTCTGTTTTAGTCACTCAACTTTAAATTTTCAATTTAGACATTAATGTTTGAATTCATTCCTGTTTTGGTCACCCGTTGTTAAATTGATAATGTAAAGCCTTTTCCTAACTGGTATAATAACACATTTAGTCCTCAATACTCACATATTCTATCAATTTGATCCTAATTCTGAATAATTCAATAAATTTAACCCTTCACATTTAGAAATTCTATCAATTTGATCCTCAAACTTCCTAATCAAAGCTTTCAATTTTAAGATAGAGACATCCCACATCTATAAATTTGTAACCCCCCCCCAAAAAAAAACTTCTATAAGCGAACGAGTCATTTTCCGAGTCAATTATTTTACCTATAAATTTTTGGAACTGCACATCCAGAATGAATAGCTTTTTGATAATTAAATCAATCATCAAATAATACATTACTTGTTGAACTGTGTTATGGTACTATAAAACCTTTTCTTAGTAAAGCAGCAGACACAATTTTCAAATTCAATGTATAAAGCGGTGGCTGCTGCAGAAAAATGCTTGCCCCGTTTGTAAGACTGAGGCAACACCTCGATGATAGCAGCAACAGCAACCATGGATGGATTCAAATCAATTTAACCCTCTTGTTGGTGGTTTACTTATGGCTAGCACCAAAAGACAAGATCAAGGTTTCCTTTATTTTATTTAGCCTATTTGATTAGTGTCTTTATGGATAAAAATTGTAGCAACTTTGCCCCAAATCAAATATGATTGTTGCTTGTAGTCTGACGCATAAAAACAATTAATGTGTCATGATTGGAAAATTTAAGTTAAACCTTGAAGAAATGTAGCTTTGAATAGTTAATTCCAAAGCATCCAATTGCAGGGGCGAAGCCAGGGGGGCTGGCATGGGCCTCGGCCCCCCCTAAAAGGTAAAATTGCTATTTAGGCCCTTGATTTTTTTTTAAAATTTTAAATTAGTAAAGGTAAAATTGCACTTTGGCCCCCCGTAAAATTATAAAAATTCGATTTAATTCTTTACAAATTAGAAAGATATAAACTATAAAAAATTAAAATTTCATCCGGCCCCCCTAAAAAATTGTCCTGGCTTCGCCCCTGTCCAATTGATAGTCTCCTTACGCAACAAAATTGCACTTGCGTCAAAAAGGCTTGAAATGTCTCGTGTATTGCTTACAAATTATATATTTATTGGGTTAAGTGATAAAAAAAATTAACATCTAAAATTTTAAGTTTGAGCTTTGTAAAAAAAAAAAGTTTTATTGGGTTACTTTGATGCCAATTTAGAGCCTCTTACAATTTGTTTTATTGGAAAAGTTTTTTGTTTTTGGCGGGTGTGGAATGTCTCTGTTTTAAAAGTTGAAAGCTTAGGTTAGAATGTTTGAAGATCAAATTGATAGAATTTGTAAATGTGAAGAGTTAAATTTATCGAATTATTCAGAATTAGCATCAAATTTATAGAATATGTAAGTATTTAGGACTAAATGTGTTATTATATTAGTTAGAAAATTGCTTTCCTTATCAATTTAACGACGAGTGACCAAAATAGGAACAAAATCAAACATTAGTACCTATATTGAAAATTTTTAAAGTTGGTGACCAAAACAGGAACGCGAGCATAGTTGGGTGACCATTTGTATAGTTTACCATTTAGAAATAATTATAATTTAATTTACAATTATTAATTAAAAAATAACAATTTAAAATAGAGTTATTACGTGAATAGAAATCTAAGTATAAAATAAATATAATTATAATTATAATTATTAATTAAAAAAATTTAAACTATAACGGACTATGTAAATTAGAAGTATAGTGTTATCAATAATTTAAATTATTAATAATGAGATAAATTTTAACAATTATTTATATTATTATTTAAAACTCTGACTAAACTGCTGTTATGAGATAATTAGACATCAACTCAATTAAAAAAATTATATAAAGATTTTTTCGTAATTAAAATAAATTAGACGTTTATTAATAAAAAAACTGGGCAATTTACTAAAATATATCAAAATTTAAAAAAAAGTACGAAAATGGGCCGAAAATTTAATTATTTACGGAAAAGGGCAATTTCCCCCCAAAATGCGTCCACGTCAACGTGTTTTGGGGGGATGCAGCAGGAAAACGCTCCCTCAAGGGAGCGCTTTTGCCCTCCACCCCCCGATAGGCTTTTCAGCTGCTTTTAGTGTTAGGGTATGAGTTTTTAGGGTTTTAGGGCTACGGTTTAGAGATTTTTAGGGTCGTAGGGTTTAGGATTTTTAGGGAAAAATTAATGGACTAGATTATAGGGTTAATTAATTAGAATAATTTTAAGTTTAGGGTTTTGGAAAAAATATATCAGCAAAATAAAAATTATTTGAATTTTTTTTACAGTTATATCTGGCAAGATAATTTTGAGAAGACGTTTCTGAACAAATAGTGCCCAAAATGCTTCAAGCGAGGATGCACTTTGTCGAAGAAAATCTTGAAAAAGCTCCCACGTGGACGCTCTTTTGCTACTGATGAGTATCACGGTAAAATAATTTTGAGAAGACGTTTACGAACAAATAGTGGCCAAAACGCTTCAAGCGAGGATGCCTTTGTCGGCAAAGTCTTGAAAGAAGCTCCAACGTGGGCGCTCTTTTGCTCATGTAGTATCTGGTAAAATAATTTTGAGAAGACGTTTACGAACAAATAGTGACCAAAAGCGCTTCAAGCAGGATGCTTTGTCGGCAAGAATCTTTGAAAAAGCTCCCACGTGGGCGCTCTTTTGCTCTGATGAGTCTCTGGTAATCCTTAGACTATAAATCAGCCAAATTTCATTCTCGGGTTGCATAACGTAAATCGAGGCAAAAGAAAAATAGAAAGCGAAAATGAGTGAGCGTATTAATCTTTGTTATTTACTACGATGGTGAGGTTTGTGACACGAAAATGGTGTTGTTTTTTATCGGAGAATACAATGCGATCGGGTTTTAATCGAACATAGATTTGACAGAACTTCGCAAAAGAATTAGGCGTAAAATCTTCGGAACAACGCCAATGAAAGTTCAGTCTATTAAGTATAAATTTTGCGCTTCGGTTGATTCGGTGAGATATGACTCATTCGACATCAAAGGTCCTCGGAGCTTGGAGGCAATGGTGGAGACTCATCTTGCCAGTGGATCACCATATCTTGAGGTATACGTACATTTTTCATCGCCAAATGATCTTCCTTCGACTTCAACATCTACTGCTGTTCGAGGGGAGTACACGACTCCAAGCCGACACTCTGTTAGTGGGATGCAGAATACGAAAGCGCTCGTGTTTGGTGGTAGTATAGAAAACACAACCCCTACACGACACTCGTTTGGTGGATGGGACATGCATATCCTTCCTTCTACGTTCGATGCTAGTAATACGTATTGGGGAACGTCATCAACTTCTAGTGGTTGGCAATCCACATATGATTGGCAACGTTACAAAAGTTGTTTAAGAAGGGATAATGTACTCCCGACGACATCCACCGGCGAGGGGCCCTCGTTCGTTGCAGATGATGGTGGGTCGGATGATGAGTCCGATATGGATCCACCTCGAGAGCCCGGCCCTGATGGTGCAGAAGTTGCATTATTTTCTGAATCGGAGCCTGTTCCGACCGATGTTGAAGGCAGTTCAGATGAAGAAGAAGAAGATCCGCTATTCAGGGCGTACTCGCCTCCAGCCCACATGCATAATGTCGATCTATCTCAAGACGATGCATTGGAGTTTCCTGAACTACCACACAGAACGCGTGACCGTACAAGTTCGTCATTGGATTCGGACGAATTAGAAGTTGGTAAAGAGTTTTCCAACAAGGATACTTTTCTTGGTGCATTGAAACAATATAGCATCAAGAACGGGGTTAACTACAACGTGGTTAAATCCAAACTCGACAAGTACGAGGCCAAGTGTGTAGTGCAAGACAGTACATGTTCATGGAAAATTATGGCCTCGTTGAGGAAAAGGACAGGCTTGTGGGAGATCAAAAAGTACAAAGGTCCACATACATGTCTTGCCGGTATAGTATCACTAGGTGTTCAAGGTTTTTGAATAATACTAATATTACGTAATGTTGAATTATTTAATGTACTTCGTTCACAGGTGTTTCAAAAGATCATCCGAAGATGGATTCAGAGATGTTGGCTGACTTAATAATACCGACTGTGAAGGCAGATCCCAAGACTACAGTGCCGGCCTTAATTGGCAATATCCGTAGCCAATTGGGGTACACGCCCTCTTACCGAAAGACTTGGATAGCCATGCAGAAGGCGTTGGAAAAGTTGCATGGTCAGTGGGACGCTTCATATAATGAAGTGTGGCAGTGGTGTCAGGTGCTGGAGAGATATGTCCCAGGCAGCATAACAGACCTCGAAACAGAACCGGCGTACTATAAAGATCGATTGCTCCGTGGATACCAAGTGTTCAAGCGTCTGTTCTGGACATTTAAGCAATGCCGAGACGCATTTATATACTGCAAGCCATTGGTACAAATTGACGGTACCTTTATGTATGGCAGATATACGCATCGGCTATTGCTAGCTGTGGCGCAAGAAGGCAGTGGGAGAATCCTTCCAATTGTGTTTGCAATAACACCGGGGGAGTCAGCTGATGACTAGGATTTCTTTCTATCTAGGTTAAGGAGGCATGTCTGCCCCCAACCTGATATATGAGTTATATCGGATCGGGGCCCTGGAATACTAGTCGCAATAGAGCGACAGGGAAGCATGTGGCATCGCACATACCATCGATATAGCCTAAGGCATGTTGCGTCCAACTACCACGGGCATGTTGCCTAAAGCATGTGGCATCGCACACACCATCGATGGTTACACGTTGGATTCCTCCTTCTTCTAGCTTCCGGTGGGGGTACTGGAACCTCAGGCGGGGATTCTGGTTCCTCCGGTAGGGGTCTAGTTGTGGGTGTTGGGAGGATGACCCACCTTGATAAAATAAAGACTGGGTAGGTGTTTGCATAAACCATGGCGGGGATGTCTGAATCCCATACGGCGAAGGGGACTGGTAAAAGGAAGAGCTCCCCGACGGTGCCTCGTGCAATCCCTCGTGCGACGACGGCCTAAAGATCGGTGGCGGTCGAGATGTCGAACGAACTCAACAGGCCATGCATTCCAACTCGCCGTGGGATGGGAAATGGAAACATATAAGTGTTAGGATACATATAAGGGCTAGGGTACGCACCTGGCATAATCTGAAAAGGCTGTGATGTGGGTGTCGTCGGCTGAAGTGTTGGGCCCGGTGACTGTGTGGGCACTGTTGATGGGCCGGTGGTTCTGTCGCATTTGTTGATGGTCGATCTCATCACCCCTTCTCCTTGGATTTAAAGGGCCCCGTCGTTCCCTTTGTTCACGAAGTTGCCGTCGCCTCTTCTCTTCCGACAATAAATATAGCTTGCCATGGATCCTAAACCATGGCATGTATTCCGGCACGCACGTTAACTCAGGAACGATGATTGAGTCTCGAGTAGGTATATAATCATACCGGTTCTCCCACATTTCGATATATGCTGACCAAAATCTTGGCCAATCCGTATGCAATCGCTAGTAAGTCGACTTTTGTGCTCATCATCGAGCACCTCAGGTGCCACGGGAATCTGTTGTCGGAATCCAAATTGACGCAGAACCCGATCTGACTTGTGCATCTCCACGGTGGCATAGCTGATCAATGGGACCTTCACATGCCAAAGGTTCGGATTTTGAAAGAACTCCTAAGATTCTTGCCCGGAATTGCAGGATCCTCGTATATGGTGTCCATTGAAACTATATTAACATGATAAAAATATTACTTATATACATAATACTAAATACTAAATACGAAATATTAAATTCTAAATACGAAATACAAAACGACTATTTTATTACGAAAATATATTTTATTTAATACTCACTTGTGATTTCGACCGTTGGTCTAATAGAAGCCGTATATCTTCAAGCGAGGTAGGTATTCCAACATAACTCGCCGAATGGTTCCACCTAATTAAATAAATTTTTAGCATACAATTATATTTTAAATCTACGTAATAATTTGTAAAATCTAATATTAAATTTACCTCGTTATGAGTGGGAATGTATATGAGTGGTCGACTCGAGGACGTAAAAATGGAAATCGAAACCGTGCCCATGATTGCAGTAGTGATAAGCAACCTCCAATTTTTGATTTACTCGGCCGCGTCGCCCCGCACATCTCCCGATACAATTTTGCTAGCACGGAAGACCCCCAACTCAATTCACCGGCTGCTCTAAAATCAACGGGTTTCAGTAGCCACCTCAGATGTATGAGGTTTCGTGACAAGCCCGGCATCAAATAGCCTCCAATCATCTCAAGAATGTATGCACGAGCATACCGTATTCTTTCTATTTCGGTCGAATTATTATTCGGCTCCGGGAATGTGTCTCGTAACCAGCCCATCTCGATTCGACCTCCGTAAATGTTATCCGAAATAGCACCCAAAAGCTCGTAGCATACGGCTGCCCAATCACCAGAAGTTGCGGACCCGATGACTACGTACCCATCCACCGGCAATCCCAATTGCAAATGCACGTCTTCCAGAGTGATATTACACTCTCCGCATGGAAGATGGAAAGTGTGTGTCTCGGGTCTCCACCTCTCTATCAACGCACTGATTAACTTCGGCTCCAACTTGCACCCTCGGCCTATCGTGGCCACGTGCCAAAAACCCGTTTCCCGCAGATAATTCTCGATCAACGGCGATGGTGGACCAGGCATATTGCGAATATAGCATTGCAACACCCGATCTACAGACTGTTTAAAAAAATATAAATAAAAAATTAATAAAAATTGCATAAACTTAAAAAATGTTAAATAGTATTGAAAAATTAAAATTAAAATTAAAATTAAAATTAAAACTTACCATTGTCATTTGATCGACGGAAATGTGTTTATTGTCGAGATGAATTAATTCCCCGGCCATTGCTAATACGATCGAATATTTTAATATTTTTAAAAAAAATATATTTCAAAAAATTTAAAAAGGGCTTTTTTGTAAATATTAAAGGACTATTGTGAAATTTGAGAGGAAGTTTCAAGGAATTTAAGAGAAATTTGAGAAGAATTTGAGAGAAAGTTGAGAGAAAAATGAATAAGGACTTTGTTGTGAAAAAAATAAAAGGGTGGGAGGGTATTTATAGGTTTTTTTTTTTACCGTTGGAGGCCCAACGGTCAAAAAAAAAATTTGACCGTTGAAGGGGCAAAGCGCGTCCACGAGGGCGCGCTTTGTGCCACATCAGCAAAGCGCGTCCTTGAGGGCGCGTTTTTTACTGATGTGGCACAAAGCACTCCCTTGAGGAAGCGCTTTCTTGCTGCATCCCCCCAAAACGCGCTGACGTGGACGCGTTTTGGGGGGAAATGACCCTTTTCCGTAAATAATTAAAATTTCGGCCCATTTCCTTAATTTTTTTTTAATTTTGGTATATTTTAGTAAATTGCCCAAAAAAACTCTCAATTAATCCATCACAAATTTTAGCACACAATGGAATTGGAAATTCATCACAATTCACAACCAAGCCCTTCATATACGTTTGACTTTGTTTGACCGTTTAATTGTTTTCTTGGCTAACGGTGGAATCAGGTAAGGACAAGTGGCGCACCACATCGATGCTGAAATGGCAAATCGGTTGACGTGGATTAATCATATTTTAATATCCCAGTTTTTCTTTTAAAAATCCAAAATAAAAATCTTATCTTTTCTCCTCAGTTCTCAACATTGTCACTCTCTTTGCAACCAAAGCTACAACAATGGCAGCATCGAACAAAAAAAAAAGGGCTTCATTGATTTAAAATATGTTTAAATAATTATTTAAAAAAAATATATTTTTTAGATTTTTTATTTTTTAAATATTTTTTGATGTGATATTTTACTATATCAACATGATGTACATATGACTGTCATGTGTCACCGTTTGATTGATCGAACATCCATGTCAACAAAATTTAATGGTCAAACTTGGTCAATATTAACGAAGGGGATTAATTGATTAAATTTTCATCTTTAATGGCTCACTTGGATGTTAAATTCTATTGAGGGCTTAATTAATTTTTTGATTTTTCACTGAGGGTTTTATTTACTAATAAGACAAATTATATTTTTTAAGAGTACTTTAGTCTTTTTATTTAATAAAAACAAATAAAAATATGCATATACTAGGAATTGAGGGTAATTTACCAAAATATATCAAAATAAAAAGAAATTACGAAAATAGTCCGAAATCTGCATTATTTACGGAAAATGGCCATTTCCCCCTAAAACGCGTCCACGTCAGCGCATTTTGGGGGGATGCAGTAGGAAAGCGCGCCCTTGAGGGAGCGCTTTGTGCCACATCAGCACAAAACACGCTGACGAGGACGCGCTTTGCTGATGTGGCACAAAGCGCTCCCTCAAGGGCGCGCTTTCCTGCTGCAACGGTCAAATTTTTTTTTGACCGTTGGGCCTCCAACGGTAAAAAAAAAACCTATAAAAACCCCCACCCTTTTATTTTTTTCACAACAAAGTCCTTATTCATTTTTCTCTCAACTTTCTCTCAAATTCTTCTCAAATTTCTCTTAAATTCCTTGAAACTTCATCTCAAATTTCACAATAGTCCTTTAATATTTACAAAAAAGCCATTTTTTAAATTTTTTGAAATATATTTTTTTGATAAATTTTAAAATATTCGATCGTATTTCCAATGGCCGGGGAATTAATTCGTCTCAACGATAAACACATCTCCGTCGATCAAATGCAAATGATAAGTTTTAATTTTAATTTTTCAATACTATTTAATATTTTTTAGGTTTATGCAATTTTAATTAATTTTTATTTTATAATTTTTTAAACAGTCTGTAGATCGGGTGTTGTAATGCTATATTCGCAATATACCTGGTCTGCCATCGCCGCTTATCAATAATTTTTTGGCACGTGGCCACGATAGGCCGGGGGTGCAAGTTGGAGTCAAAGTTAATCAGTGCGTTGATAGAGAGGTGGAGACTCGAGACGCACACTTTCCATCTTCCATGCGGAGAGTGTACTATCACCGGAAGGCGTGCGATTGCAATTGGGATTGCGGTGGATGGGTCCGTAGTCACGGGTTCGCAACTTCTAGCGATTGGACCGCCGTATGCTACGAGCTTCACGGGTGCCATTCCGGATAACATTCATGGAGGTCGAATCGAGATGGGTGGTTACGAGACACAATCCCAGAGCCGAATAATGGTTCGACCGAAATAGAAAGAATACGGTATGCTCGGGCATACATTCTTGAGATGATTGGAGGCTATCGATGCGGGCTGTCTCTGAAACCTCGTACACTGAGATGGCTCTTTGAAACTCGTTGATTTTAGAGCAGCGTAGGTGAAATGAGTTGAAGTCCGCCGTGCTATCAAAATTGTATCGGGAGATGTGCGGCGGCGCGCGCCGAGTAAAAAAAAATTGGAGGTTGCCTATCATTACCGCGGTCATGGGCGCGGTTTCGATTTCCATTTTTACGTCCCAAAGTCGACCACCCATATACATTCCCACTCAAAGCGAGGTAAATTTAATATTATATTTTACAATTATTACGTAGATTTAAAGTATAATTGTATGCTAAAAATTTATTTAATTAGGTGGAACCATTCGGTGAGTTATGTTGGAATACCTACCGAGCTTGAAGATATACGACTTCTATTAGAGCAACGGTGGAATCATAGATAAGTATTAAATAAAATATATTTTCGTAATAAAATTGTCGTTTCGAATTTCGTATTTATAATTTAGTATTTCGTATTTAGTAATATGTATATAACTAATATTTTGGTCATGTTAATATAGTTTCAATGGACACCATACGAGGATCCGGCAATTGAGCGAGAATTAGGAGGAGTTCTTGCTAAATCCGAACATTTGGCATGTGAAGGTCCCATTGATCAACTATGTCACCGTGGAGATGACCAGTCAGATCGGGTTCTGCGACAATTTAGATTCCGACAACCGATTCCCGTGCCACATGAGGTGCTCGATGATGAGCACAAAGTCGACGACTACTGGCGATTTACTGCGGATTGGCCAAGATTTTGGTCGGTGTATATCGAAATGTGGGAGAACCGGTATGATTATATACCTATTCGGGAACCGATCGTCGTTCCTGAGTTAGCGTGCGTGCCGGAATACATGCCATTGTTTAGGATCCATGGCAAGTCGTATTTATTGTCGGAAGAGGAGAGAGAAGCGGGAACCGTGAACAAAGGGAACAGCGGGGCCGCTTTAAATTCAAGGAGAAGGGTGATGAGGCTGGACCATCAACGTAGCGACACGATCAGCGGGCCCATCAACGGCGCCCCACGATCCACGGGCCCAACACCCGGTACCCGACGACACGGCATCACGACCTTTGGCCTTTATGCGGTGCGTACCCTAGCCCTTATATGTATCCTAACCCATATATGTTTCCTTTTCCGGTCCCCATCTGCGCAGTTGGAATGCATGACCCGGTTCGAGAGTCGTTCACGACTACTCCGTCGCGGCCGATCTTGAGGCCGCCGTCGCATGAGGATCACGAGGCGCCATCGGGGAGCTCTTCTTTTACCAGTCTCCTTCGCCTTATGGGATTCGGACACCCCGCCATGATTTATGCAAACACCTCCGCATGATCGTTATTTTATCAAGGTGGGTCATCCTCCCAACACCCACAACCGGACCCACCTGCCGGAGGAACAGAATCCCCGCCTGAGGTTCCACGGCCCCCGCCGGAAGCTAGAAGAAAGAGGAATCCAGCGCATAACCGCCGACCACCCCCATGTGGCACTGATTCCGACCGGCACTAACATTGATTCCGACCGCCTTTTTTATTTTTTAATTGTAATATAATTTTTTTTTATTTTTTTAATAAAATAAAATTTATTTTTTATTTTTGTGTGTAATTTAATTTTAATATCTTTAATAAAATAAAAGTTGTTTATTTTTTTTGTAATTTAATTTTAATATCTTTAATAAAATAAAAGTTGTTTATTATTTTTTTTGTAATTTAGTTTTAATATCTTTAATAAAATAAAATTTGTTTTTTTTGTAGTTTAATTTTAACATCTTTAATAAAATAAAAGTTTTTTTTTTATTTTTTTATAATTTTGTTTTAATATCTTTAATAAAACAAAAGTTGTTTATTTTTTTTGTAGTTTAATTTTAATATCTTTAATAAAATAAAAGTTATTTTTTATTTTTTTGTAATTTAGTTTTAATATCTTTAATAAAATAAAAGTTTTTTTATTTTTTTGTAATTTAATTTTAATATCTTTAATAAAATAAAAGTTGTTTAATTTTTTTTTGTAGTTTAATTTTAATATCTTTAATAAAATAAAAGTTGTTTTTATTTTTTTATTGTAATTTAATTTTAATATCTTTAATAAAATAAAATTTGTTTATCTCTTTTTGTAATTTAATTTTAATATCTTTAATAAAATAAAAGTTGTTTTTATTTTTTATTGTAATTTAATTTTAATATCTTTAATAAAAATAAAAGTCCAAGATTTGTTTTTTTATTATAATTTAATTTTATTTTTTGCAAATTAGTCCTTCTACAAAAGTTCACTGTTTTCATCAAGAAATAAATAGAATTTACATAGCCACCAAGAGACAAAAAAGCTAAGAAGACTGTCAACTATTCCGATTTGGACACGAGCGAGATGTATGGCCTAAGTTCCTACACCATCCGCACAACCTACGTTGGTTGGTCGTTTCTTGGATATCCATATTGTTGCGAATTCTAGTCGAGCAAGGTCGACCTTTTGGTTTGTGCTCTCGATTGTCTATCAAAGAAGAATGACTTATACGGTGCAAGCGATACAGACGGCCACTTACGTTCATCTGGGACTAGTGGGAATACGTGTTTTCTATTTTATACACTTCGTCGACATAGCTCATGGGATCAAGAGGGAGATTCTGACAAGCCGCAAGTACATGAGCGCATGGGTAACGAAGTGCATCAAATACCCCACAGTCGCAGGTCCTATTTCTCAAGTGTACACGATATTGACCGCCAACAATACCTTGGTTCGATCTGTCAAACTCCGTCACACGAAACCATAGGTTGTCCCGATCGTGACACACTGTGTGCATGGTGTTAGCCCGTGCCTTCCCCTTGTTAATTTCTCGCAAGACCTTCGCGCACCATACATGGCCTCCTTGCATTTGGCCTTTATAACTCGCTGCTCGCTTCGGAAATAGTGTCGCTAAATGAAAGTATGTCTCTCGCACAACTGATGTTATTGGCAAATGACGCGTTCCTTTTAGAACAGAATTTATGCATTCGGCCAGGTTTGAGGTCATATGACCATATCGTAGGCCGCCGTCGTATGCTTGTGTCCACTGTTTGAAAGGAATATTGCATAGGTAGTTTGCGCCTTCTTCGTTAACTGAGCGCAAATTCGCCAACATCTCGTGAAAATGGTCCTTATTGATCTCGTACCCTGCCAATATAAGTTGATAGCGAATATTACATACCACTCTTCAATTAAGAATAAATTGAATATTACAAACGAAATTATATTAATAGATATTACATACCCATGTTGGTAACTTGCCGTCTTTGACTTGTAGATTGATGTTGCCCGTGGTAGTTGGACGCAACATGCCTTAGGCAATATCGATGGTGTGTGCGATGCCACATGCTTTCCTGTCGCACTATTGCGGCTAGTATTCCAGGGCCCCGATCGGATATAACGCATATATATCGTGAGAGCGCGCACATGCCTCCTTAACCTAGATAGGAAGAAATCCCAGTCATCAGCTGACTCCCCCGGTGTTATTGCAAATGCAATTAGAAGGATTCTTCCACTGTCGTCCTGCGCCACAGCTAGCAATAGCCGATACGTATATCTGCCATACATAAAGGTACCGTCAATTTGTACCAATGGCTTGCAGTATATAAATGCGCCTCGGCATTGCTTAAATATCCAGAAAAGACGCTTGAACACTGTGCATCCACGGAGCAATCGATTGTTATAGTATGCCGGTTCCATTTCGAGGTCTGTTATGCTGCCTGGGACATATCTCTCCAGCACTTGACACCACTGCCACACTTCATTATATAAAGCGTCCCACCGACCATGCAACTTTTCCAATGCCTTCTGCTTGGCTATCCAAGTCTTCCAGTAAGAGGGCGTGTACCCCAATTGGCTACGGATATTGCCAATTAAGGCCGGTATTGTAGTCTTGGGATCGACCTTCACCGTCGGTATTATTAAGTCAGCCAACATCTCTGAATCCCTCTTCGGATGATCTTGTAAAACACCTGTCAACGAAGTACGTTAAATAATGCAACATTACGTAATATTAGTATTATTCAAAAATATTGAACACATAGTGATACTGTACCGGCAAGATATGTATGTGGACCTTTGTACTTTTTGATCTCCCACAAGCCTGTCCTTTTCCTCAACGAGGCCATGATTTTCCATGAACATGTACCGTCTTGCACTGCACACTTTGCCTCGTACTTATTGAGCTTGGATTTAACGACGTTGTAGTTAACCCCGTTCTTGATGCTGTATTGTTTCAATGCACCAAGAAAAGCATCCTTGTTGGAAAACTCTTTACTAACTTCTAATTCGCCCGAATTCAACGACGAACTTGTACGGTCACGCGTCCGGTGTGGTAGTTCAGGAAACTCCAATGCATCGTCTTGAGATAGATTGGCATTATGCATGTGGTTTGGAGGCGATGCACGCCTCGAATAGCGGATCTTCTTCTTCTTCATCCGAACCGCGCCTCAACATCTTTCAGCACGGTTAGAACAGGCTCGGTTGAGAAAATAATGCAACTTCGCACCATCGGGCTCGGGCTCTCGAGGTGGATCCACATCGGACTCATCATCCGACCCACCATAATCTGAAACGAACGAGGGCCCCTCGCCGGTGGATGTCGTGGGGAGTACATTATCCCTCTTTAAACATCTTTCGTAACGTTCCCAATCATATGTGGATTGCCAACCACTAGAAGTTGATAACGTTCCCCAATACGTATTTCTATCATCGGACGTCGAAGGAAGGATATGCATGTCCCATCCACCAACCGAGTGTCGCGCAGGGGTTATGTTTTCCATACTACTACCAAACACGGGCACTTCCGTAGTCTGCCTCCCACTAACAGCAGAGTGTCGGCTTGGGGGTCGTGTATTCCCCTCGAACATCGTAGATGTTGAGGTCGAAGGAAGATCACTTGGCGATGAAAATTGTACATATACCTCAAGATAGGGTGATCCATTTGGCAAGATGAGTCTCCACCATTGCCTCAAAGCTCCGGGACCTTTGATGTCGAATGAGTCATATCTCACCGGATCAACCAAGCGCAAAATCTATACTTAATAGACTGAACTTTCATTGGCGTTGTTCCAAAGATTTTACGCTTAATTCTTTTACGAAGTTCTATCAAATCTATGTTCCGATTAAAACCCAGTCGCGCTGTGTTCTCTGATAAAAAAACAACACCATTTTCGGTGTCACAAACCTTACCATCGTAGTAAATAACAGCATTAATACGTTCACTCATTTTCAGTTTCTGTTTTTCTTTTGCCTCAATTTCTGTTATGCAACCTGAGAATGAAATTTGGTTGATTTATAGTCTAAGGATTGCCATATACTACTGTAGCAAAAGAGCGTCCACGTGGGAGCTCTTTTCAGTACTCTTCCTGACAGTGCATCCTGATTGAAGCGTTTTCGGCACTATTTATTCAGAAACATCTTCTCAAAATTATTTTACCGGAGACTACTATAGCAAAAGAGCGTCCACGTGGGAGCTCTTTTTAGTACTCTTGCTGACAGTGCATCCTGCTTGAAGCATTTTCGGCACTATTTGTTCAGAAACGTCTTCTCAAAATTATTGTATCGGAGACTACTGTAGCAAAAGAGCATCCACGTGGGAGCTCTTTTCAGTACTCTTGCTGACAGTGCATCCTGCTTGAAGCGTTTTTGGCACTATTTGTTCAGAAACGTCTTCTCAAAATTATTTTACCGGAGACTACAACTGTAGCAAAAGAGCGTCCACGTGGGTCTTTTGGTACTCTTTGCGGCGGTGCATCCTACTTGAAGCGTTTTTCGGCACTATTTGTTTAGAAACGTCTTCTCAAAATTATTTTTTACGGATACAAATCAAAAAATTCAAATAATTTTTATTTTGCTAATATATTTTCCCCTAAACCCTAAACATATTTTTACTAAATCCTAAATAACCCTATAATCTAGTCCATTAATTTTTCCCTAAAAACCCTAAACCCAACGACCCTAAAAAATCATAAACCCTAGCCTTAAAACCCTAAAACCTTATACCCTAACACTAAAAACAGCTGAAAAGGCAGTCGGGGGGAAGGAGGGCAAAAGCGCTCCCTTAAGGGCGCGCTTTCCTGCTGCATCCCCCCAAAACGCGCTGACGTGGACGCGTTTTGGGGGGAAATGGCCCTTTTCTGTAAATAATGCAGATTTCGACCCATTTCCGTATTTTTTTTTATTTTGGTATATTTTGGTAAATTACCCAGGAATTGAACTCATGCAATTGAATTAGTAAAATTTTAAAATTTCCAATCAACCAAAGCTTCAATTTAATGTTTTTACACATTTTTATTTTGCTATTCAAAATTTAGTACCTCTATTAGTTTTGAACACAACTCTGTGTTCTAAATACGTGGTTTCGATACGCATACATGTATGATAGAATTTCTGATTATCTTTTAATTTGGTACTTATTAGTTATAATATTATACATATAACATTATAATTGTACTATGTATTTCATTTGAAAAAAAGAACATTAATAAATTGGGCATAATGATTTATTTGGCCCTTAAACTTTATAAAAAAAAAAGTAATTTTTGTTATTCATTTAATTTTTCGTCTTTTTTAACTTTTGAACTTGTGTTGTTTGTTAAAGTACCCCAAAAGTTAACGTTTGTTAATTTTGTTGGTGTAGCGTGACATACACATGGATTACCACATAAGCAATTATTTAAATTTTAAAATTTAAAAAAATTAAAAAAGATTATAAAATAATTTTTAAAAATTATAAAAATTATTTAAAAATATAAAATTAAATGGATTCCACGTGTATGCCCGTTAGCATAATTAACAAACATTAACTTTTTCATCCATTTTGAGGTGATTTGACAAATAATATAAATTTAAGAACTAAAAAAGTGAAAAATAAAATAGATGACTAAAATAATTATTTATTTATTTATAAAATTAGAGGAGTTTTTTTTATGTGAATTAGTCCAATAAATTATTATCTTCTAGCGGATTAAGTCAATATTATAGTACAGATTACCTATGAAATTATATTCTGGCCCATTTAATTCATATGAGACTTCTCTAAGAAATAATAATTTAATCATAATATTTTAAATTTATAATTCTCCTGTAACATGGAAAATCATGAATAATCTTTAATAAATAAAAAAAAGGAAATTAAGGAGATAACTTGAAACATAATATTATATGCATTTTGGAAAATAAAACATAAACCAAAAGATAATTAGCAATTTAGAATATATTTTCTTTTCTTTTCTTTTCTTAAACTTCACATGCTAAAGCTTAAAAGTGACTAAGGTAACATATATTTTTTAATTCTTTTTGTTAATTTAATTAAGTAAAAAAATCATGTGTGCATTTTAGTTAAAAATTTTGATATTTAATTATTTTTTAATTACAATAATTAATGTAAAACAATATTTTTATTTGAATTATTGAATATTATTAAAATATATAACTCATCAATTCACATATTATAACTAAAATTTTTCAACTAATAATTAAAACATTTTTAGTATATTAAACATACAATATAATTTTACTTTTATATAATTAATATAAAGTAAAATTCTACAAAATAATAACTAATTGACTCTAATGTTAATGAAGCGATAATTAAGATGTTAAGATTCTATTCGAGTAATAATTTTATTTTACAATAATAAAATTATCAAAACTTTTCTTTATGCTAATTTTTTTAATTAATAATTGTAAATTATAATTAAAATAAATTTTTCCCTATATTTTATACTTAGAGTTCAATTGAAGGGTTAGTATTCCGTACACTGACAGTGAATTTTTTTATTCTATAAGCAGTTTTAAAAAACTGACATGTGTCTCTTTTTTTTTTTTAAAATATTTTACTATACTCTTATAAACTCTTAGCAACCTTCTAACCATACTTGTGGAGTCTAAAAACTCCATTAGTAGTGTACCAAATAATTTCCCTTGAAGTAATAACTCTATTTTAAGATTTGCACAACTTTTTTTTTAACTAATAATTGTAATTTAAATTCTAATTATTTTTAAATATGTAATTATCACAATTTCTATTAAATTATAATTATTTTTAAAAGTATAATTATCTCAAATTTTTTAAATAATAATTCTAAATTAAATATTATAGTTATTTTTAAATATGAATTTAATAATAATGGGTATTCTCGTCAACTCAAAAGATTTCCAAACTCATGCTTATATATATATATATATATATATATATTATATAGATAGATAGTTAATTAATGAATAATGGCATTATTAGAGTAGAAGGCTCAAATAATATCAAATTAAAGTATAGAGACTAATTTCAAATTTGAGCAAAGTAAAGGAACCAAAAATAGGCGCTTCATGAATTTTTGTACAATTCATATTTTAATAATCCAAAAATACGTGCTTTATTAATTTCATTCAAGTAATAACTCAAACAATAGTTTTACACGTTTCATTAATTTTTGTAAAATTAATATTTTAATAATCCAATCGTTGAATTTTTTAATATAATTGTCATGCATATAAATTTTCGAATCGATTGGATATTTTCATCATATCAATCTAAAATACTATATATATATTAATATATTTAATTGTTAAAAGTTTTTTTATTACTTAAAAGAAATAGTTAGTTATTTTTAATTTACTCAAAATTTGACTTGTATAATCTACATGAATGATACATAATATCTGACGATTGAATTGTTAAAATATTAATCATAAAAAGAATTATAATCGTGTACAAAATTACTTGAATTTTACATCAGTATAAATGGATCTCTATTTAATAATTAATCATGGTTATAATATTTTATATTTACAATATTACAAAATATTAATTTAATTTTACAACATAAACACGATTTTGAAAAAAACTTATCTCAAATACGATTTTGATTTGGGTCAACTACAATTTTGCACCAAGTGTTAATATAATTAACGGATAAACTAATTTAGTCCCTAAATTTGGTATTTTTTTAACTTGGTTTTTGATTTTTTTCATATTAATTTTGGAATTTGATAAAATTTTTCCAATTTGATCTCTAAACTTTGATTCTTTTTAAGGTGTTAGAAGGCTACATCATCACTTGAAAATTTCAAAAAAAAAATTATAAAATCTAAAAAATACAAAAAATATTAATAAATAATAACTTTTTAAAGAATTAAATATTTTTAGATAATGATGTGGCAAACTCTTAGAGTACCACATTGTCACACTTTAATGGAATCTAAGTTTAAGAACTAAATTAAGAAAATCTACCAATTTTTGGGACTAATGAGGACCAAAATAAGAAAAATGATCAACTTCAAGGACTAAATGTTATTTTATCCTCATAATTAATGTCCTAATTGAAGAAATTTCAATTTATTTGTTCATATTGAAAAACAAATAAAATTAAATGGAAAAAAGGTTGATGTGAACTTGTATATCGAATAAATGTGACAATCAAATATTTTTTGTTATATAGTGTTTGAGAATGGACACTTGGATACCCTTCCTTTCACTTCTTTGCATGTTCTAGATTAAATTTAATAAATTTCTACACGATAATATTATAAAATATTGATATGATAAGGAAATAATAGAGAAAATAATATAAAGTAATATATATTGTTGTCATTTATATGCGTTGATTGGGGAGAAGATGGTTGATAATGGTCCATAAGATGTGTCGAGAGCCAGTGAAAGTGATTTTTAGATCTAAGAACAAGATAAAAAGTTTCAAGGTTGTTTTGGTAGAATTTCAATAAATCTCTTGTGAGAATCTGATCAATGACAAAGATCTATATATCTTTTGGGAGTAATGTCTTGCTAAGATAGTAAGTGATTGTCTGTAACATTTCATACCCGATTTGATCGTTGGGTTCGAGTTATAGTATATCACATTTTTTGTCGGAGTAACTACGATCAAAATAAGTACAACTCAAACCATTAAACATACAATTTCGAACATATAGGCAGTTAATATGATAAGTAATCATTTTTGGGTCTCATACAAGCTTACGAAAGCTCTAATGCTAATTCGAGATCGATTTAGGACTAAATCGTAAAGAAATTCAAATTTTAGGGTTGATGTCGCGACGTGACATACTATTTTGGTCTCATCGGGACGACAGGGTTCCTCGTCTCGCTATGACATTATAGGTCATTTCTCGTCGCGACGTCACATACTGTTTCTGCAATTCTAGTATGCACAAATATGCAATTTAAACATACCAAAGCATATTCAAGCCTCTATCTCATTTTAACCATACAATACCTATTGGTTCAATATTGAGTCATAGCACTTTTATACATATAAGCATCATTTTATATTCACCATTTACTTCCCATCATCCAATCATTCTCATAACTAATCTAACATTCATGATATAAAAGATGCAAACATATACATATATATACTCATTCATCACATTTAATCATATTACCATTTCATATATCATATCTTAATCAAGCTATAGCAAATCTAAGTTGCATATATGTATACATAAAAACATATATCATCTTTAATACACTGAATTCGATATGATTCAACCTATTAGGTACATGCCAACTAACAACAGAAAAAAAAAAAAAGAAAAGAACAAACATTGCTAAGTTGGTGTTCGATTGCTGGATGCTAAGTAATCCTCTCGATCCATTGGGACTCTACTTTACCTGTGCACGAAGAAAACAAAGTGTACGCTGAGCAAATACGCTTAGTGGTAAATCTATGATAGTAAATAAACTTCTGCAACATGTATACATTCAAATTCTAATCTAATTCTCTACCAATTTATGTAACACACTTTCATTTACACAATGACAAGTATACAACCGATTTTATATACTAACTCATTAGATATGCATACAAGTTTACCAAAATTTTAACCTTTTCATAGATCATTAGATTCATTTCAATCACTATATGTAGTTACAACCATATTCATTCATTTTCATCCTTTGAATGCATGTATATACACATGTTTCACTACATACCACATTCCATGCTATTTCCAAGCCTATTGGCTCATTAATACACAATCGGCTCCAAAGGCTCGTTTTTGGTTCATATCGCATATTGTATTTCCATGGCATATATCATATCACATATCATATATATACAATTCATTTGTTTATAACCCATGACATCAAAAACATAGAAAATTTTAAAACTTTTAAAACTTTCAAAACTTTAAAAATTTTACAAATTGGTACATGGGCTAGCTAAATCAAGCTCCCATGACATAAAAAATATAGAAATTACAAAAAAAAAGACTTAATGTAATATCCTAAAAAAAAAAATTGAGTATCATCTTGTTATTTGTGTTAGCTCGAGTATGATTATTATTATGTGCTTAGTATAGTTTTATGAAGGCTTGGAATTATTAGCTAAACTAGAATGATTTTTAGTATTGAAAATATAGTGAAGTGGATTAGATGAACTTGACACTTAAGTTAATTTAAGTGTTAAATTCTAACACAAGAGGAGTTAGTGGCATAGTGGATAAGGCGCGTGAAAGGTTGCTTGAGGGAAGTGGTTCGAGTAGCATGGAAGGCATATTAAGGATTTTATTTTTTTTATGCATCCTAGCATTAAGTGTCGATCAACTATTCATATGGATAAGATGGACAATTTTCTTTTTATGGCAAGAAGACTTAAGGTTATGGTAAGCATGAAATAAGGGATAGAATTGCTAGATTTTGGGGATAAAATTTCTTCAACTTTGGGAATGTAGAGGATTTCAAGGCTTGGCTTAAGGGTGTTGTTTTGGAAACTCTCCTATGGCCATTAGTGCATGAATGTGGACGGCATGTGTGGCTAGGGGGTGGCGAATGTTGATAGGAAGTTTGGGGGAATAGTTGGCCAACTTTAGCATTTTGTGCATCATTTGGCATTTTCTCTTCCTCTTCAAAAACTCCCTCTTTGGCCGAATGTATCTTAGGCATTTTGGTGCAATTTTGCTTTTGATTTAGCTCTCATTTGTGTTTGAACCAAAATCTAATTTCTTCCTCTCATTTCCTTTTGAAACCGAAACCACAATTTGCATTTTTGTGCACTTTTCTTTTCGGCAAACTAGGTGTTTGGCCGAACCTCTTTCTCCCATCTCTCTCTTTTCTTTCTTTTGATACTTGCTCAAAACCACATTTCCTTTTTCACTTCCTCTTGGCCGAATCTTCCTCCTTCCCAAATCCCATCTCTTTCATTTTTTTTCAAAGTTAAAAACATCCATTACCATTCTATTTTCATTTTCTATTTTCTTCTTTCTTCCATTTTCGAATCATCCTTATCCTATTTCACTTTCACTTTTATTTTTCCTTTCTTTTTACTCCACCATAGCCGAATCTTCTTTCTCTCTTTTGGTGTTATATTTGCCGAATATCATCAAGGGTAGATAATCTTTGGGTTTTCTTCAATCGATTTTGGAAGATAGGTAAGTGTTCATGGCCGTATTTCCGTTATTTCCTTCTCCTTTCTAAGTCGTTTTCTTGTGGACAAAGGCCGAATCCTTGGGCATTTGTTTGCAAGGTTCTAACCATTATTTAGGAACCGATTTTTCCTTTAGGCTCTTTGGGACGTTGGAAGCAATCGATCTAAGCCATTCCATTAGCAATCGAAGTTGGTAAGTCAAGTGGTAAGATTCATGTCGATTCATTATTCTTTTTGAGGATAAAGACTAAGGCTATTGGGATTAAGATGTGATGTTGGCCGAATGGATTTTTGCTTATAGTTTTGTGGTATGGCCGAATGTAGGACAAGGTGATCTAGTGCGGTAGATCGGATCTTCGGAAGTTAGTATTTGCATTAGTGAAAGGTGTGTACCTTACACACTTTATAACTCGGTATATATATATATATGTGTGTGTGTTAATAACTATTCATGTTGTTAAAGCCGAAAACTATGAGATCTTGAAATGATACCTTGATGGGTATGAGCAAGGATACGGGTAAGTCCGTTTCGGTATGATGTTGATATATGTTGTTAATATCACGATCTACGATATATATTGGTTATATGTTTATATCAAAGTATAATGACATGATTTGTTATCTATTGCATTGGTATGGGCGATATGAGAGGAGGGGAAGATTGATATCCGTGTCTTTGGGACACCGGAGGTTTGGCACCTCCGGTGGTTTGGTACCACATATTTCGTGTCTTTGGGACACCGGAGGTTTGGCACCTCATAGCGACTCGTCCCGGTGGTTTCACACCACCGTGGGTTGGCCCCACATTTGATGTATTGGGATCGTCGCCGGTGATTTGGTATCACACGTGGGTTGGCCCCCACAACTTGATTATTCGTGACTTTGGGTCACCAAAGTGATTTGGCATCACATTATTGGATATCGTGACTTTGGGTCACCGGTGGTTTGGCACCACCGGTGGTTTGGTACCACACGGGGTAGAAAAGGAGTTTTGGATGGCTAGGTTGGGTGCATTATATATATATATATTGCTTGGTTATAATTTGTGTAAGTATGTGGCATTTACCCGGAGAGAGGATTATGCACTTTGAGTCTTGGTGACTCACCTTCTCCCTTATTTTTTTGGGTGATTCGTAAAATCGCGGATGAGGAGCCGGATGAACTCGAGGAGGCCATGCAATAAAATTTGGTTTTACATGAACTTCCATTTGGGTACTTTATTTTAATTCGTTTTCATCTTTTTATGGATTTGTAATAAGGCCTCTTTAATTATATTTTTGGATTATTTATATGCTTTGGATTTGTTTTAAATATGGCTTATAAATTACATGGTTGATATAATAATTTGAGCACCAAGTTTTCTAAACTACTAAACGCGATGGTTTTTAAAAGCGTTACCATCGGGTAACATAAATCAATTGATAGTATTTAACAACTTAAGTATTTTTGATAACTCATACTATTTTCCAAAACTCCAGTTTCCAAATTTCTATTAGATACGGTTTTCAACCTAATCGCTTTAGTTTCTTTTCAATTTATAAAAGGTTTACAAATCTAAGCTGCAACTAAGTTTTAAAGATTTATTTTCGGGATTTCAAAGTAAATTATCAGTTTTTAATTTATTATACACCTGATTTCTACGAACTTAGAACAACAAAGAGTTTTTCACTAAAATTTAATCGGTAACTCGTTTTTCCTCAAAACGTTTTCCCCTGTGACATACCAAATTCGGTCGTGGCGTATTGACCGGGTTTGGGGTGTTACACTTAATTGCACTAATCAATTTGTTGATTAAAGGCTTGCAGGTGCAAAAATGGTGATCTTCTTCTTTCTTTCTTTGGTCGGATAGAGAATATACATTTATCTCTCCATCCACTTAAAATTTTATTTTTATACGTAGTTTTAAGTTTAATTAGGTTAATTAATCATGGTTTATGCTAATTAAATTAACATTTGCTTAATTAGTTAAATTTCAACTCTACTGCCCACTAATACTTAATTTGGCATGGCCTAATTGCTGTTTTAGAGCTTGGGTTAATTAAAATTTAAGTCAGTGATTGGACTTTACAATTTAGTCCCTAAACCTTAATTAATCACTAATTCAGCCAAATTGACTATCCAAATTTCAATTCACCTATATAATAACTCCATAAATATCTTTATTATATAATTACGGGCTCTGTTTACAGAAACGAGATCCCGAAATTGTATTTTCAAACACCACTGGAAACCGAGTCGTTGCAGTGTCTCCAACAAGTATTTTTGGATGATCGAAAAGTTTATTATCTTGATGAAAGACCTTTAATTGAGGTAGATTTGACTTAACACTTGTCAGATTATATACATACATGAGAGTGATGTTATTTTTTTTTAAAATGAAAGATTCATTCATAAAAAGAACCATGGTAAAAGATCAAACAATACATGAAATAAAAGGCCAAGACAAAACCATAAAAACAAACCCCCATCAGAACCTTAGCACCCCAACTATCACCACCATCATCACACGAGGAAAGGGAGGGAGAGCCAAAGTCCAACACTTTTCCGATGCAACTAGCTTGATCGAAGATAAGCCTTCTGGGGAGGCCACATTTGATGTAAACCTATAAGGAGACATTGAAATCTCTACAACTTCAAAGAGGACATCAACGGTGGAGGAGCCAAGGCTGAATCATCGCCTTTTAGACATCAACCATGATACCACCAGGAAAAAGCTTGGTGCAATGACACCAACAACCATCATCGCTCAAGACTGGTGCGTGTAACACCCGTCTCTTACACCGGAATAGGGTTACGGGATGCTACTGTAAATAAAAGAGCATGAATATGCTATTTCAATTCAAAAATTCTTTAAAACATTCATTACATTTCAATCATTCGAATAAAACATGTTATTCTTGCAAGAGCAGGCTTAAATCGAGCTTACAAAAACTTTAAAAATAATTCAAAACTAAACAGGGGCTAATTTGAAACTTTACATAAAAGTGGGGCAAAAAAATAGGGGTCACATGGCCATGTGATAGGCTGAGGCCGTGTGACATTGGATCACAGATAAAAACTTGACATTTTCCACTATATAGTTAGTGTCGTCAGATTTTTAGGGTAAACACAACTGCTGCCAACTCCAAATCATGTGTCGGATAGTTTCTATCGTGGAGTTTCAACTGTCGCGAGGCATGGGCAATTACTTTTTTGTTCTGCATCATAATGCAACCTAGACCACCGAGCGAAGAATCACTATAAACAGTAAAATCTTTTCCTATTTCAACCTAAGTCAGAATTGGAGCTTCAGTTAACATGTTTTTCAATTGCTTGTAACTTTTCAGACATTTTTCAAACTAAATGAAATTGACATCTTTTTGCAATAACTTCGTCATCGGAGACGCTATTATCAAGAAGTTTTTAATGAATCGTCAATAATACTCGACTAAACCTAGAAAGCTACGTACCTAAGAAATATTTTTTGGAACTTTCCAATCCACGATTGTCGATATTTTACCCGGATCCAGTCGGAGGCCAGTAGCGAAAATTACATGCACTAGAAATCTAACTTCACGAAACCAAAATTCACATTTGCTAAATTTAGCATATAACAGTTTTTCATACAAATTCTAAAACATAGTTCTCAAATGTTTGGCATGATTTGACTTGTTCGATGAATATATCAGAATATCATCGATAATAATTGTAATAGTCGTTTTTAGTGAAATTGGAATAGTGGTTTCGAGACCACAAATCTGATGAGTAAATTATTATTTTATTATTATTTTAATGTATATGGAATGTTAGTAAGGTCGCATAAAAATTTCATTAAGAAATTTTGAAGTTTGCATGTTTAATTATGTAAAAAGGACTAAATCGTAAAAAGTGCAAAAGTAGAGTTCTATTAGTTAAAGGGGTCTAATAGCTATGAAATTCTAAAGTGAGAAGACTTAGATGATAATTAGACCATTTTAGTGGTTAGTGGATATTCATGGATTGGTTTTGTTGAAATTATTAAAGTTTTTAAAGGTTATTTTGGTAATTAGGTAAATAAAGGTTAAATTTAATAAAACCAAAAATTCATTCATCTTTCTCAAGCCATCTTCCACTGAAATTAAAAGAGAAAAACCATGGAAGCTTGTCAGGGTATTTGGTCAACTAATTTTGCTTGTATGGTATGTATTTCAATTCCGTTTTTAATGATTTTTATGTTTTCGAAATCGTTGTAGCTTAATCTAGCCAACTCGGGGATCAATTTGTAAAACTGTTAAAGATTTAGGGTTGTGCCATGAATTCTCTTGTGTGATTCTTGATATTCAATTGTAGATTATGAGTCATTGTTGATAAATAAACAAGTTTTGTAAAGTGTGTTTTGGTGAAAATGACATTTAGGGACTTGTTTGTAAAATTATTAAAATTTCAAGTTAAATTCATGAAATTATGGTTTGTATGGATTGATATAGGTACCTAGTGAATTCAGCTAGCATGATATGGGGATTAAAATGCTTAGATTTCAATTTTTGAACTTAAGGACTAAATTGTAAAAAGTTAAAAATGTTAGGGGCAAAATTGTAATTTTGCAAAAATATAAAATATGAATTGAATTGAATAATAGAAGTATTAAATGGATTGAATTTTTGTATTTAGATCAAGATAGACCACGTATGGACTTAGATCGAGGGAAAGCTAAATCCTCAAATTAATCGACTTTGTTGTTATGCTCAAATCGTCGAGGTAAGTTCGTAGTGTTTTAATACGAAATGAATTTCTATTTTTTTACTTGTATTATGATGCTTTAATTATTATGTTTTTAGAAGAATAATGATGAATTGCACATACGTGCCCCTGTTTGTACTTCGGTACCCCTAAATTGCACATATGTGCCCCTATTTGTACTTCAGTACCCTTGAATTGCACATAAATGCCCCTGTTTAGACTTCGATTATTATGAACCGAATAACATGTGAATCGTATTCAATTTATTGTTAGATCAAATGATATACTACGTTCTTACTAGGCTTTATACGCTTATTTGTTCTTATGGATTATTTTGTAGATCGTTGTTGCTGACATTGTGGACGGATCAAACCTTCAGCTCACACTATCCATCGACTTTGGTAGTTTTTTTTATCTCTTAGGGTAGTGGCATGTATAAACTTACGTAGTTGAATTTGAGGTTGGAATGTATTTAGGATGTTATAAAATGGTGTTTGATGAATGTGTACATAATAACCAAATGTGTTTGTGTTTTGATGTCATGAATGCATAATAGGTTATTTTGGCATGTATAAGTTGTTTTGGTACCATTTGATGTTGGTTAGTTTGTGTCATTTTAGTACTTATAATGCATGAAAGGTATGGCTCAAATGGTAAGTTATGTTGAAGTGTTAATGATTATATTTGATGTATGATTTGGTAAAAGTTGAGTTATGTTTGATAATAGAAATGTGATCAACATATGCATGTTTTGGTAAGTTTGCATGTTTTCAATTGAGGTGTCTTGTATGGAATATTGGTTGAATGGTTTTGGACTTTTGAATTGGTCATTTCATATTGGTTTTGGTCATGTTTTGATGCTTTCATTAGGTGTTTTAAAGGCCTTTAGATGGTTGCTTGAATTGGTGATGGAAATGGCTTTTTTTTAGGCAAATTCATGTCCACACGGTCTAAGACACGGGCATGTGACTCAGCCGTGTGTGACATATGGCGAGGTGACACGGCCGTGTGTCCCCTGTAGGTTTTAATGCAAGCAAGTCAGGTTGCTACATGGCCTAACATACGGACTGGCACACGAGCATGTGGCTTGGCCGTGTGACCCAACTCAAAGAGTTACACGAGTGAGGACACGGCCGTGTGTCTTAGTCGTGTGAGTCACATGGCCTGGCCACACGGTCGTGTGACCCATACTGTCTAATTTTTCTAACTTTTTCTTGTACTTTTCAATTTTTTCCAATTTGGTCCCGAATTGTTTCTAAAGTATTTCTAGGGCCTCGAGGGCTCGATCAAGGGACGTTATGTATGTGATTGAATGTAATTAGGTTATGTATGCAATGTGGTATGAAATTAATGTTTTATGGTTTCGTTTGTTCGGTAATACTCTGTAACCCTATTCCGACGACGAATACGGGCTAGGGGTGTTACAATCATCACTACAAATCGGTCTCAAATATGCGAACCCTACTTGTGTGAACCCTATGTACGAACCCCCTAGGTGCGAACTCTACTTGTGCAAGCCTATCTGTGCGACCCTATATGTGTGACCCCTCTAAGTGCAAACGCTATTTATGTATGTGTTAGCCAAACTAAGCATGTTAAGTCTCGTGAAGATGTTGTAATACTACTGTAATTAACATAAATTAATTACTTATGTGAAATTAATGAGATTGAATGCATGAACACATACCGTTATATGATAAGATATCAAATGTAGCATCGATTGACGATAAATAGCATAATATGCTAAGTATATATGCATAATCATATGAAAACGAGTATGGAGGACGGAGGAGTTCTGTAGGAGGTAGTGGCAGTTTAAGTCCATACCAAAAGACAATACTGCATGAAGTAGGCGTCAATGTCATCAAAATCGGGTTAAACCGGGATGATAGTTTAAAAAGCCACCGAAATCGGGCAATCGGGATGGTAAGTTATTGTAGTAAAAGTCATCGCCATAGATTACAAGTGAACGACCATATTCACCGGGAAATCCGGGATGGTTAGTTATTGATATGTATTTTGGTGTGTCGAACATTACTTGAGGGAGAATAGGATGGATGGGTGGGAACTTAAAATTTAAAATTACATTGCATCATGAACATAACCTGTACATGCATTGATTTACTATATGTTCATTATATTATGTTTAATTTGTTATTATGCTATAAATTAAATGCTATGTAACACCCCAAACCCGGCCCATTCACTACGACCGAATTTGAAATGCCACTGCGGAACACGTTCGAAAATATTCTTACTTAAGAGTAAAAATCGTTAAAAATTTTTTTCCTTTAATAAAACCTTTTCGTGACTTAAAATATTCTAGGTAAAAATTAAATTATTATGAAAACACCGGATTCAGAACTTTATTATACACACTTAAGAAAATAAAATCATTTGCAATTAATATTTAAATTGTCAATCCATGATAAATATAATAATTAAACTTAATGAAAAATACTTAAACAACCTTAAACACTTTAATGGGCCTTAATACAATAAAGACTTAATCAAAATACTGAAACTATAAATACTTAATTAATTAAATTATCTTCACATGGGCCACCTCGTATCCACTCCAACCCGGTCCGATCATCATATCACTGCGATGTTTGATAAAATATTTGGGTGAGTCACACGGACTCGAGTGTGTAATTAAACATTGAATTCCACCCACATGTTAACCACATAATTACCCACATGTCGATATTAATGCAACATTATTTACATGTTAACCACATTCTTATAACGATTGTATTTAACCACATGTTTCCACATCTTGGGCTTGGCCCATTACCACATTGAATCCACTTCACATACCGGGCTTGGCCCATTTCACATTAATCCACGTCACATATTGGGCTTGGCCCATTTCACATATATTCACATGCAAAGTTATGTAATTATGAAGCCCAACCCACCTAGGGTCCATCCTCTACACACCCCCTTATCCGGCCTACCACACACACGCGTGGGGATTATTAAATCACCCTCCTTTTACTCCAATATGGCAACAAATGCCGCCCACGTGCAATTAAGCACAATAATCCACAACGCGACCTCGATCGGCGCCAATCCACGATGTAGCCGTAGCTAACACCAAAACCACGATGGGACACATAGTCACTCATCAACCACGATATGGCACATAGCCGATATCAACCACGATGAGGCACGCGAGCTACTCATCAAACCACGTGAACTTAATCGCAAATAATCCACAGCGTGACCTCGATCAACGTCAATCCACGATGTAGCTCAAGGCTAACATCAAACCACGTACTCGAAGTACACCTGTCCTTCTTTCATAACCCACCCATGCACATGCAACATAAAATAATGCCATGATAATGCATGTACATGTTATTTAGCATATTATCACATATTCACATCAATAATCACACTTCATCGATTCGGTATTTACGGATTATCGACATACCCTCGAGGGTATCCATCTCATAACTTTTATCGCACTTGTTAGTACACAATCAACGATCTGAGATATAGCAAAACACGGAAAAGCGGTGGGTTAATCACACACCTTACTATTTAGCGAGCTACTTGAATTTAACACGATCCTGGAACTTCCTTATGCTTATCCAAATCCCGAATACTTGCTCTACTTCTTTTCGACTTGATCCTTGAGTAGTCGAAATTCCTATTATCACCTTGTTAGAGACGGCTAACTTTAATAACCAATAGGACTTATGGCGTATTGCACATATCACCTTACCTCTATAATGAACCGATTGGATAACTTGCATCAAAAGAATTCGACAACACCTCCCCCCTTTGATCACTGAGATATTCGGCCACAAGAGAGAACTGGATCAAGGTTTCGGCTTGCGATAGAAGAAAAGAATAAGGCCTTCTTGAGATTCGGCTATGGCTATTAATAAAATTAAAATACAAATAGAAGAAAAGCACTTACAAGGTTCGGCTAATGCTAAAAAAATAGAGGAGAAGAAGAAACACGAATAGCCTTTTTGCTTCTTGGAATTTCGGCACAATGAAATAAAAATTAAAAAGAAAAAGGAACTAACAAAAGATGGCCACTCTCTAATTATACTACACAATTCGGCACCTATTTTTCCTCTCCCAAACTCATTCAAAAATAATTTGAATTAAGCCAATCTTTATCTCTTATCCTATCATTTAAAATAAATAAAATAAAATCCACCTTTTATCCTACCCTTCAGCCGAATAAAAAAAAATAAGGTAAGCCTTATCTCATCCCTTATCTACCTATTTAAACCAAATAAAATAAACAACCATTTATCTTCTATTCTTAGCCAATAATAAAAAAAATAAAACCAAGCATTATCCTTATCTAATTTAGAAGTCCAAAGCCGTCCCACTACTTACCCCTTTGTTGACATCAAAAGCCAAAAATTAAAATCCCACTCCTTTCACGCTCATGACCTCGAACCCAACGCCTGTGCCACTCTGCTAAGGCGTTTTTGTGATATGAATCACCAAAAACTTTTTTAAGACCTCTTTAGCCTAGTCCTCTTGTCTTAGCGCTAAAAGAAAAATAAAATTACTTACTTGCTCGCCGACGTGATTCGAACCAAGGCCCTTGTCATCGCACTGGCGCTCCACCGCCACTTTACCACATGATTTCTTATGGTATTAATTCCTAAAAATTCCTTTAAAGCCTCCTTAGCCCAGTTCCCCTTTTGGCGCAAAAATAAAAGTCTATTTGCTTCCCAAGTTGCTCGAACCTCTTCCCTCCTGCACTCCCTTTTGACGCAAGCCTCCAAGCCCCTAAAGTAGCGTCCCAAGCCACTTTACTAAGCCCAAGTTCATGTCCATAACCTCCTACAATTTTCCTTTAAGGCCTCCTTCGCCTAGTTTCTTATTTTAGACTTAAAATCCAACATTTTCCCAAAGCTTTCCCTTTCATCCTTGGGTTCTAAAAACCCTTAAAACACCTCCAAACATACTTAAAACCTACTAACACTTGAGTTATGCTCCAAACGCATAACCCCTAATCTAGGATGTTACATGCTATATTGTTTGAATGATTATATACAATGGTTTAAAAATTAGACTCAGACTGAGCTGTCATAAGCTCAGTCCCCTATTTCCTTACCTCTCAAGTAGCGCAGAAAACTAGGAATTGGAATGGCATCGGAGGGACTTCGGATTAGCAACTTATATTTCTTGTGTTTTAAAAGTTCCATCAAAGTTTTCCTTAATCGTTTTGTTCTTTTAGAAATGTAATTATTAATTATTCTTTCTTTTATATCTTAGGTTTGGGGTTGTTTAGCTTACTTATATTAAGCATGTTACTTAATTATTACTCTAATATTTGCATGCCATTCGATTTAGAAACTATTATTTTTAAATATTTTCCACTGGTTTACAAAATACTTAAAGTTTTGATAAATCTTTTCTTGAAAACCTTAACCGTTTTCAAAACGCCACGATAATAATATCATAATTAAAATTCTAAGAAAAGCCAGCTTAATGAATGAATGTTTTATTAAAAACAAAAAGGCATTTTCCTTACATATCAACGCAAGTAAAAAAAAAAAGGCTTTACAGGAGCACTCCAGTGATTGATTATAACACCTTCGACTTAGCCGAAACGCCTAGGCTGGATTGGGGGTGTTACAATATTAGTAGGTGAACCTAAATATGTCCTTAGTCTAATTGGAAATGAGTAAACCGATTAAAAGACTAATATGTCGTCTCCCAAGTCTAATTGGGAGATGCTTTGTCTTGAGCATAAGAGTGGATGACTCCCAGAAGATAGAGACATAGATGTGATTGACTGGACTAACAGCACATCGGATAGGACTTAAGCAGAATAGATTTTAGATCCGTTTATGGATTTATTCACTTGTGACGTTCATAGTGTGCCATATCGTAATCTTGAGTGGATGATGGACTATGTATGCGTGGCTCGTATATTTGGTGTAAGTAAATGCTTGAGTTCAAAAAGATAAGTAATCGAAAGTATGATTTTGTTTTCATTACCAAAAAAATATGATTTTCATTATTATTTGATATTCGATAGTTTTACTATTATTTGATTTTAATAATATTTATATAATTATGAATTGTTTATCACTGTGTTGTGAAATCCTATGTCAAATGCAATAAATTATTAAAGTAAGGGTTCTTTGTAGGTGAAAATTTGATTCATATTCGAATGACAAATTATTTTATCCAATTACTTAATATTTTGCTATTGATTGTTTCCCACTTTTTTTTTATTTTTTTTATTTTCGTCACTTTTAAAATGTTATTTTTTTTTCTCTCAATTATTTTTAAATCAATTCTCGTTTAATCAACATGTATATACTTAATATTTATAAAAATATATTATTTAATAAATTTAAAAAATAAACATGTAAAATCACGTGCAACATATGTGGCATGGAAATTGATTTTTATATAAAAATTGGGAGTTTGGGACCTAGGAGTGACATATAAATTGATTAATTAAAGAGTTAATTAATTTTAAGCAAGCAATTAACAAGTTAAAATTAGTGAGACAATTTGATTAGGGGTGATGTCAATTCAATTAGGTTGAGTGTATTTTTTAAAATTTTCAAACAGTCCATCATAATTTGGTTTAGTTTAATTCTCAATTTTTTTCATTTTAATTTTTTATTTTGGATTTTTAGACATATTTTGATTAAAAAAAACAGCTTCGTTTTATAGCTTTTGAATATTATTTAGAAAAGTTTCAAAATATTTTTCATAAATATTTCTAAAATACAATAATTTTCAAGTAAAAATATAATCAATAACCTTTATATGATATTTTTGAAAATATTTTTTATATAGAAATTTTAATTTATTTTCACTGTAATACCCCAAACCTGGCCTAGACGTTATGACCGAATCTGGAGAAGTTACTTAAACTCGTTTGAGAAACCAATTTAAAATCTAGCTTAGAAATCATATTGATCTGAAATCTTAATTTTAGTTGATCTCATACGAGTTTTAGAAAAATCTCAAGTTAGAAAACACTTATTTTATAATAAAATCACTTAATCATTTTCTTAGTTTAGAAGTTGAAAAATTTTCAGAGTTTAAATTGAAAACTGAATTTTTAATTTGTTAATTCAAATGATTTTGCAGTTTTATGTTTAAAATACTAAAATTCAGCAAAACTAAGCAAAAACCAAAAACAAATTTACAATCCAAATATAAGAAATGAACTAATCATAAACTGATTAATTTACTTATCCAGAAAATCAATCCGAGCTCTCGCACGCCGTCCGATCCTAAACTCGAAGATTACCTGAAGAGTAAGAGATAAAACAAATGGGTGAGCTATAAAGCTCTGTGTATAATGAAACTCAAACATAGAACACACATATCACAATATACAAGTCAGAGTATCACAGAGAATTTCATCACGAACAATTGAGCAGAACTGAGAATGCATGATTATGTGAATGTGATATTTTCCAGAAATCATAATGCAGGTTTTTCAGAAAACTTCCTACTCATCTCCGTTACACACCAAAATAAATTTCCCCAGAACTCGTCCAACCAAATCACACCAACAAATAATTGTGGACATTGCCACCAAAGTTGCAGTTAAAACTGCCAAATCAAATATAATTGGTCAAACCATTATATTGATGCCAAGCTATCAAAACAGAAGTATGTGGTTAAACCACCAGATAGTGCAAATCATTAAACCGCCAGAACTTTCTCCATACCATATTATCCCAACCCCATGCAATGTGACATGTCATGCAAATACAGAAACAGAATGATAAGCATGTTAAACATGCATTCATATCTTTAACAGAAACCAATAAGCATGCAATTACATGCTTTGCAGGCAAATATATCACAGACCCAACATAACCAAATTAGTTTCTCCATAATGACACATGCACGATCATATAGCATATTCATAGAAATACAGAATAACATATTCAGAAATCATTTGCTCATAAACAAACATAGCAAAACAGATACATACCATCAGAATTAACAGTAGTCAGATCACGCGTACTTAATTCACATACTTTAATAATATCACCTACGGTAGCATATTAACAAAAATAATATTTTCACACCTTATTTATGCAGTATGGACCCTACGGAGAGTTTAAATATGTATTACGAGTTAAAACGGGCTTAGATGAAAATATTTAAAAAATGGGCCCACACAACCCAACTGGCCAACCCGTGTGGTCCACATGGCCTCATACATGCCCCTGTGGCCTACACAGCCCAATTAACCCAACCCGTGTGGCACACACGGTTTGGCATACGGCTGTGTAATGTCGACTGAATGCATTTCGACTTTTCGTCGTTCACTATTTTTCGAGCTTTCCGTTACACACCTTACTGATTTCCAAAGCAAACACCACGACAAGAATTTCAGAACCCTAAATTGACAATTCACACGAGTTAATTATCACGGTTTTACCAAACTTGAAATGTTAAATAAAAAACCAATGTCAATAATCAAACTACATTACATCGAAATTAGCCTCTAACGGTGGCGATAGTCACTTACCCTTGATAAAACGACAGTTCCTAACAACACTTTGATCACAGGAGGATCAATCGTCTTGCGAACTTCACCTAATACGAACACAAAATTATTCAAAATCGATGCTTAACCCCTTTAACAACCAACCTAAACCATACAATAAAAAATACACATTCCCGCTTCACAACCCCACAAAAAGATTTACTTACACTGAAACTTGATATTGTAGCAGTGAAATTTCCAAAACAGATATGACAAATTGACTAACGAATAGCAACAAGTGAAGCAAGAAAGGACAATTATTAGAAAGAATTGATGAAACTAGGGAAAATCTTTTACTAGAAATCCAACTTGAAAACCAAAATTGAAGGAAAATAGAGATAGGGGAAAAATGGGACGGCAGAAAGAGGAGGATTTTGAGGAAAGCTTTTAGAAATAAAAACTAACCACCTCCCCCACTAACCCCACTATCATATACCTTATCCTTATCAAATTTTTTTCCCTAGAGTTTTAAAAAAAATACAATAATTCCACTTTGCACACATTGGGATTCAAACATAAGACCAAAGGATAAATTAACACATTACCACTAAACCAACAAGCTTATTCTTGTCATCAGTTGAACGAACATAATATATGACTCTAATATCCAAAGTTAGGGGTTGAGCAAAAAAATGAAAGAAAAGGATTCAAACTTAAAACCTCTCACACACAAGCACAACATTTAACCACTGAACCGAATTAAATCACTTTACATAATTTTCACAATCTTAACTCAAAATCAGGATGTGAAATCTCTTGGTTTCACTAACCCAATTTCTTCTAACCAGATTTTTGGGATGTGACATTCACTATTTTAAATATAACATTTATTTTTATATCATTAAAAATTAAAATAAATTATAAATTAAATAAAAAATAAAAGTCAATTTAATTTCGAATAACTATAACTTTTCAATTTGCATTTTAAAAACTGTTTAAACACCTCAAATTGAATACATTTTTATTTTTATTACTCTGATTATGATAAAACAATAATAAAACAAGGCCTAAAGCACCTATTTATAATTTGATAAACGATATGATAGTGGGATTGGATATTATGTATATATAAAATATGAAAATTCTTCATAACTGTTTTCTTTCTCATGTTTTGCATTCGTAGGTAAAGTAACAATATATTTCATTAATAAGTCTCGAGTATAGTTGTAACACCCCGAAATTTGGGGTTAAAAGTTTTGAGGTTTGTGGTTATGGTCAATGAGTAGGTTGAGCAATTGTGTTTATTCCCGCATTTTCATGTCAGAATGAGTCTGCTAGTTCGGTGGTAGAGTGTGTTGCTAGGTTGCCTTGGTCTTGTGTTCGAATCTCGATGTGAGAAATCAAGGAATTTTGTTTTTTTTGGGTTTTTTAGTATTAAATTAAATTTATTTATTCTCTTAATTAGATTTTTTATTTTTTATTTTTACTTTCTCTCATGTTATCTTATTTTTCCTCTCCTTTTTTCACACATTGGTTTTCCTTTTTTTTTTTTCTCTTCGGTTAGTATCATTTTTTTTTCTTTTCTTCTTTTGGCTATTGTGCTTTCCTTTGCATCTTTTTTGTCATGCATTAAAGTTTTGATTTTGGTCTTTCAATAGAGGAAATGCGTGATTAGTTTGTTTAAGTGCTTAATCATGTAAGTGCATTCGAATTTTGATTTGGTTTCTTGATTCTTTATTATTGTTGATAAAGGTTTTAAAGTGGTTGTGTGTTTTCGAAATTGAGTTTCAGATTGGTTAAGTTCAGTCGAATCGACTGGTTTCCAGTGTTAGAATCGCGTTCTAAGGTGTGTTTCTGAACTATTTGAATTCGGTAGCTAATTGTTGTTGAATTTCGGGAAAATCTGCAAAATTCTGATGTGGTATGAATTATTAGTGATTGGGGTTTGTTTCGCTGTCACAAAGCGTTGATTTTCAGGCTGTTTTGATGTGGTTTCGTGACCACACGGGTGGCCACACGGGCGTGTGCCGCACTGGGCGGTTCACATGGCCGTGTGCAATTGGGAAATTATGGTTTTCAACGATTTTTGGTGCCATACGATCGTGTGGCTACGATTTAGGGATTTTGTTGATTTTCACACGGGCGTGTGCCTTGGGGACACAGTCATGTCCCTTAGCCACACGGGCATGTGAGGTTTCCCCACGGTCGTGTCTGTTCTGCACCTTATTTTGTAAATTTTAGACAGTGAGTTACACGGGCTGCTCACACGGTCATGTGTCTCAGTCACATGGGCGTGTGTCTCATCCACACGGGCATGTGCAGGCTGTACACGGGCGTAAAGACCATCACACGGGCGTGTAGTTCTCCACACGGCCTAGGCACTTCTGCACGGTCGGGCACACAGCCGTGTGGCCCTGTTTCACAAATTTTTGTGCTATGTTATAAATTGACTCGTCTTGTGTTTTTGTGTAATCCAACCCTCGGTTAAGCGTCGGTAATTGTGTTTGGAACTTCACTTCAACTCGGATTCATGTATTTGTGTGTGTTTGTGTGAGTTGAGTTTAGATAAACAGGAAAGTTATTGATGTGATTTGATAAATGAGTTGAGGTGCTTACTTATTATCGTAATTGTGAAAAGTGGACAAACACTATTGATTCTAAAATTGTTTCGTCCGAACATGCGTAATCTGTTTCTGCATGATTGTCTGAAAGTTGTGTGCATTGTGCATTTGCATGAAAATTCTAGGATTTTTGTTGTGAAGAGAAGGAAGCTGATTTAGGCAGTTTTAACTGCAATGCTTTTGTATAGCGTTTTATCGTACTATATTGATCGTATACCAGCTCAACTGTATACTTTCACTCGAGTGGCTTAGTTCCACTATACATGGTGTGTAGGGTGGATGAACCTATTATGGTTCTATGTGGTGTGTAGGGTTGACGAAGAGGTGTTTGGATGGTTGGGGTGGTTTTTTGACTTGTTGCATTCGGTTTGCATTTCAGCATATGTGTCTGATTATGAAATTTTCAAATTGTTTGCGAATGGTATATTAATTTGATGTGCTCGTACCTCTGTTTACGGCTTCAAGGTTTTATGCTCTATCTGTGTGTTCTTATCTAGGATAATTTTTTTTTAAATCTCGTCTTTTGTCATCCATTTTTGGTTTGGGACTCACACTGAGCTCGCGTAGCTCACCTCCCTTCAGTTTCTCTCTTTCAGGTAATTCGCGTAGATAGGTTTCGGATTTAGCAAAGCGAAGGTCTCAGAGTTCCCTGTTTGGTTTGGTTTCAAATGAAATTTGGTTATTTATTATTCGGATTATGCGCATTCAATTTTGGTAAAACGTTTTCCATATATGGTTTTGGTTACTGGTAGTTTTGGTTTTATTTCATTTCAACGTAAGTTGTTAAACTACTCCGTGCTAGTTTTTGTTTTGTGCCGATATGTATAAAACCTTATTTGACGCTGCAAACAACTTTCATACGCTAGTTTTTCATTAATAAACTTGATTTGTTTACAAATTCAGCACGTAAATTGATGACGATTTAGCTCAATTCAAACAAACCATTTTCGGTCTAAGTTCTAAACGATTGTTTGATAGTTTTTTTCAAGGATCACTTTGGTGGTCAATATAACCTCTGAGATCCAGTCAAAACTTTCAGGCCAGGTTTTGGGGTGTTACAGTAGTGATAAAGTAAATTGTATTTTTGAAGAGAACTCGAATTCGACTTCTGGAGATTATATTATTGGAAGGGACAACCCTAAATTTTTAGAAATTAATTTTTATGAATCATAAAATGAACATAAAAGATACCCTAATTATGTAAAGAAAAACCATATCAAAAGTTTATGATTTAATTTTTTATCCTAGACTAATATAAATTATATTTCTTTTTGTTGTGAGTTTAAGTAGATTTAGGCACATAATCTCTTTATAAAGTGGATAAAATTAACTAAGGGTTTGATTGTTAAAAGTAGATTAAGGAATGTTTAAATATACATTTGGATAATATTTTTATCAATTAGGTGCTAGTGCATCAACATCTTTTAATTTCTCATTCTAAATCATAATATATAAAGCAATTTTATTCAAAGTTAAAGCTAATTACAATATTTTTTCCATTAATTTCTTATTCAAAGTTAAAGCTTAAAAGTAATAGTTTAATTAATTATCAAAGGGATAAACCCAAAAGGAAAACAAATTAAGGCCAAGAAATAGATAATTATCAATGTTTTTTTTTCTTTTTAATCTTGTTTTGGTAGCTTTAATTTTTTAGTACTCATATTCAAGATTAATAATTATTCCTCACAATAATATCGAGATAATAAATTTTAAAAAATAAAATTATTTTTATTTGGTGAAAAAAACCTTACTAAATACCTAATTCTTAACTATCCACTACCCTACCATCCCTACTATTCCCTAAACGATTCTCATATTCTACGTTACAATCTCTAGATGTATCCATACTATATGCTATATTGTATTGCTTTGCCTAGCTTACTGATACTTTAATAGTTTCCAAATAACTCCAAGATAACCCTTGAAAAACAAAGAGGTTTCTATTATTCCATATACGCCAAGCTAACAGTCCGAAAAGTGTAGGCCAAGCCTGAATTCCCCAAATTTATCCTCACCCAGTCTAAGAGAGAAGTAAAAAAAAAATTGGGATTGGCAGTTTCCTGGCACGAAGTACGCCCACACCTCTTTAGCCACCGGACAATCTCGGAGGACATGCAGAATATTTTCTGTTTCATGATGGCATACTCGGCATGCCATATTTTGTCCAATACCTCTTCGTACATGTTCAATATTAGTAAGCAATCGTTGTTTGCATACGAGCCATAAGAAGAAGTGAATTCGATGTGGACCCTGGTACTTCCAAATGGCTTTCCAACTACAATCCTGCATATTCCACATATTTCCTTTCATTATTTGATATGCACTCTTAATCAAAAACCCCCCGTTTGATGTTCAAGTCCAAAAGATTTTGTCAGGCCCCCCATAAGAATGTGGGGGAGGTATGTTCGCAATTATTTGAACGATTTTCTTTGGCAGTCTGTTCCAAAATGCCTCTAGATTCCATGCTCCGTCATCTGTAACCATATCCCTAAGTTTACAACTAGTTGTTGGTCTATAAATATCCGAAACATGGGAAATCAACGGCCCTACTTTTGGAACCCAAGCATTTTCCCAACATTGAACCTCTGTTCCTGAACCAATGGTACAACATAGATTTTCTTTCAGCAAAGGCCAAACTTTCACAATTACTCTCCATACTGCTGAACAATTCCCCCTTGTAATGTTCTCAGGAATCATCTCTTTTATTTTATACTTTGATCGCAAGACACAGACCCATATCGTATCGGTCTTAGTGGTAAGATTAAAGCCTAATTTTAATAATAATAAAAAGAGGCATTTTGATCTTCTAAGTGTCTGAGACCCAATCCTCCATATGTGCGTGGTTGACATATTGACCCCCAATCAACTAATACCAATTTTTGACCTCCAGTGGTTGATCCCAAAATGAATTGTCTTGCCAAGCGCTCGATCTCTTCACATACCCCTTTCGGAATACGTATGGACTGTATGAAGTAATTAGGGATAGAGAGAAGAACTAACTGTGCAAAGGTGAATCTTCCTGCCATAAATAAGCGTTTCTCGTCCCAATTACATAACTTGGAACGAACCTTCTCAACCACAAATTTTATTGTAGAGCTGGTAACTCTTTTATGGAATAATGAGATTCCTAAGTATGTTCCTAACTCTTCTACTTTTTGAAAACCTAGGACCCTACTTATTGTATTACACAGATTTTCTTCCACTCCTCTAGAAAAGAACATGTTGATTTTCCTCTCATTAACACGGTGGCTCGAAATGCTGCAAAATCACTCAAGAATCTTTTTTAGTAGCAAACCCTGCTTTATGTCAGCCTTTAAGAAAATCACCAAATCATCCGCAAAAAATAAATGAGATAAGATTTTCCCTGATCTTGAAAGCCTAATAGGGCTCCATTCACCTGAAGTCATGGCTAATTTAATACTGTTACCTAACCATTCCATGCATAGTGCAAACAAATAAGGTGATAAAGGACATCATTGTCTTACGCCTCTTGCAAGCCTGAATTTTGCAGTGGGCACTCCGTTCCACAATACCTGCATAGTAGAGGTTGAGATGGCGAACATGATGACCTTTCGTAGATAATCTGGAATATCGGTTGCTTGTATAGAGCTATCAATGAAATCTCATTTGAGCCTATCATATGTTTTCTCTAAGTCAATTTTTATTGCTATCCACTTCTTATTCTTACCCCGCATAGAATGGACAACCTCTTGGGCAATGATAATATTAACAGATATGCTCGTGCCAGCAATAAATCCCGCCTATTCTTGTGAAATAATTTTGGGAAACACTCTCTTGAATCTATTTGCTATAACTTTCATAACTAGTTTATAAAGTACGGTGTAGAGGCTGATAGGTCGGAACTAAGAGATCTCCTTAGGTTGTGCAATTTTTGGAATTAGAACAATGAGGATGTTGTTTAGCCCTTGATCAATAAGCCTTCCCTTAAACACTTCCTTAACCCAGCCACAGATTGCATCCCCAATATTGTCCCATTGGTTTTGGAAGAAAATTGCATGCTACCCCTCACTTCTTGGTGCTTTTAATGGAGCCATATCAAAGAGCTTCGTTTTGATTTCATCGACTGAAACCTCTTTTCCTAGAAAATCCGCGTTACTCTGTTCTAGATGCGGGAAGCAGCTAGGAGGTAACTCCCCCATTCTACTTGGCTTTTCTCCATATAATTGTTGAAAATAGCTTACTGCCTTTATTTGGATTTCGTCAGCATCATATAGTCAATCTCCGCTCCTGTTACGCAAGGCAGTAATACGGTTAATCTTCCTCCTGTGCATTGTGTGACTATGAAATAACTTCGTATTCCTATCTCCTAACTTGAGCCAATCACATCTAGATTTTTTGTTTCCAAAGTAATTCTTCATAAGTAAACACTTCATCAAACTCTTCCTTAATATGCATCTCCTTCCTAGACAAAGAGTATGAATTTGACTTCTCCATTTCCTTTTGGACCCAACTTAAGAACTTAACAATTTATGTTTACAACCCAAAAATAAAATTATTTAATCATTCATAAAATAAAATATTCATACGTAACTATACAACATCTTACTTTTATGAGGCCATACGAAATATCTATATTTTTTATTTACTTGTATGTGTTTCGATTTAATTTTATGTTAGATTATTTAATAACGTGTTGACTTATTTGGTTAAATTTAATTTAATATTTTTATATGAATACAATATATTTTTTTATAATTTATATAAATACAAGGTACAAAGATAAATTTATCTATTAATACTTATAATTTTTGTTATTTTCGCACTTTTTTTATAAGTTAAATTTGGCCATCAACTTTTTAAACAGAGTCGAATTGCTTTTTTTTTTAACGATAATATTAAAATTTTAAATATGAAAACCTGCATAACAATTCCCATGTGCTTTATGTTTTTCTTTTTATGAATTTTGAATATTTTTATAATTTTTAAATAATTTATTGAAGTTTGACATATAAGACAAATAACATCATATCAGTATGAAGTATACATTGACTGCCACAAGAGTTGTCACACCAACATCATTAAAAAAATTAATGTTTTAGTCAGCATTTTCGATAAAAAAATATTTAACTCTTTTTAAAAGGTTAATGGCCAAATTTAGTTAAAAAAATAATGATCAAATTGACAAAAAATGTAAAATGTCAAGGTTAAATTTGTAATTATGTCTAAATACAATACTTAAATGTAATTATAATTGGCATAATGATAATTTTAAACTTTAAAGTTTATCTTTTTTATCACTTTGGTCCTGATTCTTTTTCTAGTCTTTTGAATTTCAACATTCAAAAATTAGTCAAATTATTTTTTTAATAAAAAAAAGTTAACCAAACTTTTCAAAACTCAATAACGCTTGTCTTGCAGCTCGCGTGTCAATTTATATGACTAACATGAATAATACTTTAAAAAATATAAACATTTTTAAATTTTTAATAATTTTTATGTATATTTATGAAATACACATAATTTACCATACAAATTGCTACACCAATATTATTAAGAATTTAAAATTTTAATTAATTTTTAAAAAATAAATAATCAAAATGTCAAAAAAATGAAAATTGAAAAGAAATAAGAGCTACGTTTATCACTGTATCATTATAATTTTGAGTCGGTAACTTAATACAATTAATGTCCTTATTGATGTTGTAAGTAGACCTGATCATGGATACTGGCGCAGGTCCGAAAGTTCGCTCGAAAAGTAGGAGGGTTTAATTAAAAATATAAATTTGAAAAATAAAGTTAGACGAAAAATAAGATCCGTTCGTTTTCTAAACGGGTTGAGTCTTAGGCAAAATTTTTTGGTCCGGGTCCGGCTCGACCCGAATCACATGCCTATATATGTTTTTGTATTTTCAATTTGTTGGAAAAAATTATTTTAATTTGTTAAAAAATATTTATTTTATTTTTTTTAATGTATTTAGTGTATTATATTTTTAAAATAAAAATAATCTAAAATAATTATTACGATGGATTGAAGTTGAGCTTAGTAATTCTAATATGTGTTAGACCAAATATTTAAATCCATCTGACCTATAAAACAAATTTAAAATTCTACATTGATTTGATTCGCGTAGTTTGTAAGACGAAAACTTTTAAGCTAGGATCCATTATATATAGAAAATTTAGCAGAAAAATTATCCCACATTATAATAAAGAAAAAAAAAAAAAAAGGAGAGTGCAATAATTGTGACAATCAAATCAAATCTGAAATCTTGTTTTTCAATTTGATTGGCTGATAATATTTGTGGATTTCCATTTACCCTTTTGTTTGTTTCTTTGTTTTCTTGTGTGTTTGAATCGACACTTGTACACCCTTAGCTCTACCGTCATTTTCACTTGTGTTGTTTCTTTCGCTTTTGTCCATTAATTTTTTCATCCCCATTCATTGTATTAATAGGAATTATTAAATATTAATAGATGAAACGGTAATAGAGTGAATCTTAATCTTTAAAATTATTACATATTTAACTCATTGGAAAAGTAAAGTGGACTTCTTAATGTGGATTAAGTTCAAATTTTAGAATTGTTACTGTTGGGATGACTTTACGTGAATATAACTCTGGTTTTAATAACATTGATCTCAAACCATAAAATGAATAAGAATGCGTGTAATTGTACCAAAAAAAATTATTACATGTTTGGTATTAGTGCATTTATTTAATGTTTGAAGTTTTTTATGCTTGGGGATGTCCCAAGTTAGTCTATATAAAGGCTAAATGATAAGTGTTAATTAACGTGTTTTGGATGATTATCTGATGCTAATTGTAAATTTTGTACTCTTAATCCTTTAAATTTATATTTTAATGCTTAATAGAGCACTTTAGAGTAAAAAGAGCGAAAAACGGAACGTAAGAGCAAGCTAAAGGTGTAACACCCTGAATTTGGGCCTAGAATAAGTGGGTTCGTATGTCGAGAGAATAGATTTTTATCGTTAAAAAAAAAACTTGTAATTATTGTTTACTAATTTTTCCTCCTTTTTAAATATATTAACTGAATTATAATAAAATTTAATGTGGCATAATATTAAACTCTATGTAGTCAATTTATGCATCAATTTATCAAATATTTTCCATAACTTTGTCCTTGTCATATAATTAATTATTTTATTTATGTTATCAGTGTGATGAACGAAGTTATAATTTAGAAATATTAATTTTTCTATTATTCTCGATTTAATTTTTATATTTTAATATAATTTAGTTCTTATATTTTTTATAATATCAATTTCTATCGTTAAATTTTCGTTAATATACAATATGAGTATATATAATTTGAATGTACTAAAAAAATTAATATGTGATTTATACTAAAATAAGATAATGGTCAATTTTTAATTGACCCCTAGATTATGCTAAAATTTGGGGATTTGATTTATATGCTTTACTTTTACACAGTTTGTCCCTCTACTTTTATAATGTCACTAATGCATTTAAATAGTTAATTTTTCTTAAAAATATTATTCAAACAGAAATAAATTATTTTATCATGAAAAGTTTGAATGGACATTGTCTTTTAAAAAATTATTATTGCATGTTTAGTTTAATTTTTTTTGGAGGTTTAGGAAGGGTTGGTAGTGTTGGAAAAGTCCTAGGCTCGATCTAGGGCTTTAGCAAAAGTGTTGTTTTTTTTAGGGAGGTTGGTGGTAGTCATAAGGCTTTTAAAATATTGTTGGGTTAAAAGATATCACAAAGAAGTAGTTGGTCTGGTGGCTTGGGGCGTTGTGAATAAGTTGAAGGTCAAAGGTTCAAGTCTTGGGTATGGCAAAAAATTTTCTTGCGCATATGATAGTATGAAGGCCAGAGTTTAGGCCTTATAATTAGTTGGGGCTGTTTCATGACATAAGGAAACGCTTGGCCCAGTGGCAAAGGCTTTAGGAGTAGTAGGGGGAACAAGGTTCTAGTCGCGTTGTGCGTGAAATGTTGGGTTTTTTTTTAAAGTAAACCTGGAGCACGGAATAAAGGTTGATAATTAATTGGGAAGGAATTATGACTCAAATGAAACGGGTGGCGCAGAGGCAAGGGACGTGCCTCATAGTGAAAAGGGCGGAGGTTCGAATCTGGGTGTCAATTAATATTTTTGGATTTCTTAGGATGATTCGGTCGCTGGAAAGTATACTTTAAAAGAAGTTGACAACAAAATATATCACAAGAATGGTTCTGGTGCAGTGGTTGGTAGCGTGTGGTTGTGCTTGGAGGTCTCGGGTTCGAGTTGCCTTGTGCGCAATAGCTTGAAATTTTGCTGCTGGCGTGGGAAGGTATTTGAATTGGACCAAAATGCCAAAAGATGGTCATTGTTAGGAAGCTATTTGAATGAAATTCAAATTGAATTTTTGGGGCTAAATAAAAGGACTTTTTGATGAGGATAAATTTTTAAGATAATAAATGAATTTAATTAGTGATAAGTTTAAGTTGACTAGGGAGTGTAGGTTTATTCTATTTATTTATTTATTTATTTATTTTAGTATATATGGGTACCGAATTTTCCCTTTTCTTTTAGCTTGACTTTTAGTTATCGGGAAGGGCATTTTGGGTTTGAACAATAGGTGCTGAAATTTCTATAAATAGGGAGGATATCTCATTGATTACGACATTTAAACCCTAATTTCTTCTCCTTCCATTGTGTGAAATTCTTAGTCTCTCCTCTCCAATATCTTTTCTTCAATTTCTTCAAAAGCGAAACCTCTTCTCCATTCTTTTTCCCTTTGAGCCGATTTCTCTAAAAAGCCGAAATCTCCATAGTTTTTCTTTATTCATCCTAGTTGAGAATTAGTTCTTAGGCATTTAAATCTTTTTCTTTGACATTATGAATTTTCTCTCCAAGTGCTAGCCGAATTCCCTATACTAAGGTAAGTGTCGACTCATTTAGATCTCATATTCTATTTCGGTTCTTGAAAGGCAAAAGTCGAAAAACTAATAGTTTAATGGTGCTATGTTGGGCGGCATTCCGGGATTTGAAGGAGACACGATCGCCTAGATCTAAAAGCCGAAAATCGTTAGTCTCTAAGTATCATACCTCTTTTTGGGATTTTAAGGTAAGGTAGTTTTTCTAGATTTTTCGTTACGTTAGATTATCGTATTCGTAATCTTAACCCCATGTTATGGATCAACAACCACATGTTACGATGGTGGCAAATCGATAAGGTCCTCGATGGAATCAAATATGGTTCAGTAAAAGAGGGGATTGGATCCAGTAAAACCAATCCCTAAGTTTAAAAAGCGAAGCGGTGTCGCAGATTCGGGATTGGCGAGAGGTTGTGGACCCAAGCATCCGAACAAAATCTTAGACAGAGATAGCGATTTTAGCGACTTCCGATAGTGTCGATATAGAGAGTGTCGTCCTAACGGTAACCAGGTGTGTAACTTCTCACACCATTAGATTGTTTATATATATATGTATATGTGTAATAAATCTGCTATACTCTGTTAAATGTCGAAATCCCGGCATAACATTTGAAAACCCGAGAAGGGTAAAGGCTAAATATCAGGTTAGTGCTTTCTGCCATTCTTCAGTGAATGGTTCTGTTAAAAAGATATGTTTTGCATGTAAATTTCTATGTATGCTCGGGGTAGGGTAATTGATGAAAAGGGGGAAGTGTTTTGTTCTAGTGGCTTATGCCATTTCAGCCTGGTGACTCTGTCACAACTCTGTGTTCTGGTGGCTTATGCCATTTCAGCCTGGTGACTCTGTCACAATTTGACGATGAGCAGCTAACTGCAGCATGATTGCCATCGATGGTGTGTAGTGGTGTGGGTTGATTGTAGAAATCCCCAATGGTATGATTGGCAGGTAAGGGTGGTGTGTAGCGGTTGGAAACCTAGGATTGGGTTGGGCTTTGCATAATTTCTGTTATAATATATTATGATATATGTTCTGTGGGGCTAAGGCCCAAATCTAATGGTGCATGTGGGTTGCACATTGAGTCTCGCGACTCATCCTATTATTTTAACAATTTCAGGTAGCACTTAGTGCATCGGACCGGGCTGGAGATGAGAGCAAGGTGGCCATGCGATAGAGTACTGAGGATTCAGCAAAAGACTTTATTTTATTTATTTTTAAGAAATTTGTCTTAAGTGGGTTTTATATTTCGTTGTAATAAGACCATGGGCCACTAGACTATTATTTCTGTTTTGGATTCATGTTGGGCTTTCATTTATGGGCATTTAAATTTTATGTTTAAACTAAGCTAAGACATGTATGAAATTTCAGTTTCTATTTAAAATTCACCACGGCATTTTATAACTTTATATCTTATATGAACTTAATAAATTATTAAGTTTTCGGTATGACTATCTAAACCTGATAATTGTTTTCTCAAAAGTGTCACATGTTTTTGTAAATCACTCAAGTGACATACCAGATCCAGTTGTAGTGTTTGGGCCAGGTTTGGGGTGTTACAAGTTGGTATCAGAGCCAGGTTCAAAACTCGGCTTTGGGTTTTTGGGCCCAAAACATTTTCTAAAGATGGGTTTTTGAAAACATGCATGTTTATAAATAACACAGGAGGGTTTTCTCGGCATGGCACCTGCGTCTCCGGCCCAAGTCCGCCAGGTAAGTATTCTGAACTCGCTGTGTGTTATATATATATGTGGGCTTGATGGGCTTTAAGGGACGTAGATTATTTTAATTAGAGCTTGATGGACCTTAGGCCTAGTTAAACAACTCTCAATTGCATAAGACTTAATCCAACCAAACAAACCTGTGAATAAGTCGCAAGACTAGGGTGTGGCAACAGGCATGCGCATGTCTAGGATTGGATCCGGAAGAGCTTGGTACTTAAGCAGTCCTAGTGACTCACCTCCTCTTCGCTGGAATCCTACCTGGTGCGTAGTGACTGTTCACCCTAGCCACGAGGATTTGTTGACGGGCCAAAATTAATAATTTAAAACCCGAAAGGGACCAGCCGTTCGATTTTGTAAAATTACTAAATTACCCTTGATTTATAAGTGACCAAAATATCCCTGATTTGTACAATTACCAATATACCTCTGGATTTCCAAATTTCACAAAATCACCAAGGAACCCTATTTCAGAAAATTACGAAAATACCCTTGTAGGATAAATTACGGAAATACCCATGGATAGTGAAATGACGAAAATACCCTTAGGTGATGAATGTAAGTTCGTGGATGCTATTTGTATGTGGATATTAAATGATTGAATGTACGTGTTTCCTAGAACTATGAGACAAACTTGAGACTGAAACTTGTAGATAGGTTCGAATTCAAAAGAATCACACTTAAAATTACATTTCATAAGATTGTTCGTGGATAATCAGTGGAAGAAAACCAAAAATTCATAAAATTTTTAATCAGATAAACGCGAACCGATAGCATGAGTACAAGGGGACGAGGACACTCTAGATGTGAATACCGGTGTGTACTCTACCATAGAATACTAAGTGTTTATTTTGGGTTTAGTATTGGAGTGCGCAGCGAAAGCATAGTAGTGAGACTTAGGTAGTATGATTACTAATTAGTTGGAAATTTCGAGGACGAAATTTCTTTAAGGAGGGTAGAATTGTAACACCCTGAATTTGGGCCTAGAATAAGTGGGTTCGTGTGTCGAGAGAATGGATTTTTGTCGTTCAAAAAAAAAAACTTGTAATTATTGTTTACTAATTTTTCCTCCTTTTTAAATATATTAACTGAATTATAATAAAATTTAATGTGGCATAATATTAAACTCTATGTAGTCAATTTATGCATCAATTTATCAAATATTTTCCATAACTTTTTCCTTGTCATATAATTAATTATTTTATTTATGTTATCAGTGTGATGAACGAAGTTATAATTTAGAAATATTAATTTTTCTATTATTCTCGATTTAATTTTTATATTTTAATATAATTTAGTTCTTATATTTTTTTTATAATATCAATTTCTATTGTTAAATTTTCGTTAATATACAATATGAGTATATATAATTTGAATGTACTAAAAAAAATTAATATGTGATTTATACTAAAATAAGATAATGGTCAATTTTTAATTGACCCCTAGATTATGCTAAAATTTGGAGATTTGATTTATATGCTTTACTTTTACACAGTTTGTCCCTCTACTTTTATAATTTCACTAATGCATTTAAATAGTTAATTTTTCTTAAAAATATTATTCAAACAGAAATAAATTATTTTATCATGAAAAGTTTGAATGGACATTGTCTTTTAAAAAATTATTATTGCATGTTTAGTTTAATTTTTTTTGGAGGTTTAGCAAGGGTTGGTAGTGTTGGAAAAGTCCTAGGCTCGATCTAGGGCTTTAGCAAAAGTGTTGTTTTTTTTAGGGAGGTTGGTGGTGGTCATAATGCTTTTAAAATATTGTTGGGTTAAAAGATATCACAAAGAAGTAGGTGGTCTGGTGGCTTGGGGCGTTGTGAATAAGTTGGAGGTCAAAGGTTCAAGTCTTGGGTATGGCAAAAAATTTTATTGCGCATATGATAGTATGAAGGCCAGAGTTTAGGCCTTATAATTAGTTGGGGCTGTTTCATGACACAAGGAAATGCCTGGCCCAGTGGCAAAGGCGTTAGGAGTAGTAAGGGGAACAAGGTTTTAGTCGCGTTATGCGCGAAATGTTGGGTTTTTTTTTTAAGTAAACCTGGAGCACGGAATAAAGGTTGATAATTAATTGGGAAGGAATTATGACTCAAATGAAACGGGTGGCGCAGGGGCAAGGGACGTGCCTCATAGTGAAAAGGGCGGAGGTTCGAACTGGGTGTCGGTTAATATTTTTGGATTTCTTAGGATGATTCGATCATTTGGAAAGTATACTTTAAAAGAAGTTGACAACGGAATATATCACAAGAATGGTTCTGTGCGATGGTGGTAGCGTGTGGTTGTGCTTGGAGGTCTCGGGTTCGAGTTGCCTTGTGCGCAATAGCTTGAAATTTTCTTCTTTGGCGTGGGAAGGTATTTGAATTGGACCAAAATGCCAAAAGATGGTCATTGTTAGGGAAGCTATTTGAATGAAATTCAAATTGAATTTTTGGGCTAAATAAAAGGACTTTTGATGAGGATAAATTTTTAAGATAATAAAGGAATTTAATTAGTGATAAGTTTGAGTTGATTAGGGAGTGTAGGTTTATTCTATTTATTTATTTATTTATTGATTTTAGTATATATGGGTACCGAATTTTCCCTTTTCTTTTAGCTTGACTTTTAGTTATCGGGAAGGGTATTTTGGGTTTGAACAATAGGTGCCTGAAATTTCTATAAATAGGGAGGATATCTCATTGATTCTGACATTTAAACCCTAATTTCTTCTCCTTCCATTGTGCCGAAATTCTTAGTCTCTCCCTCTCCAATTTCTTTTCTTCAATTTCTTCAAAAGCCGAAACCTCTTCTCCATTCTTTTTCCCTTTGAGCCGATTTCTCTAAAAGCCGAAATCTCCATAGTTTTTCTTTATTCATCCTAGTTGAGAATTGGTTCTTAGGCATTTAAATCTTTTTCTTTGACATTACCTGAATCTTCTCTCCAAGTGCTAGCCGAATTCCCTATACTAAGGTTAGTGTCGATGTTAGATCTCATATTCTATTTCGGTTCTTGAAAGGAAAAGTCGAAAAACTAATAGTTTAATGGTGCTATGTTGGGCGGCATTAGGGATTTGAAAGGAGGCCCGATCGTCTAGATCTAAAAGCCAAAAATCGTTAGTCTCTAAGTATCATACCTCTTTTCGGATTTTAAGGTAAGGTAGTTTTCTCTAGATTTTCGTTATGTTAGATTATCGTATTCGTAATCTTAACCCTATGTTATGGATCAACAACCACATGTTACGATGGTGGCAATCGATAAGGTCCTCGATGGAATCAAATATGGTTCAGGCAAAGGAGGGGATTGGATCTCAGAAACCAATCCCTAAGTTTAAAAACGAAGCGGTGTCGTGATTCGGGATTGGCCAGTAGGTTGTGGACCGGCATCCGAACAAAATCTTAGACAGATAGCGCTTTTTAGCGACTTCCGATAGTGTCGACATAGAGAGTGTCGTCCCTAACGGTAACAGTGTGTAACTTCTCACACCATTAGATTGTTTATATATATATATATATGTATATGTGTAATAAATCTACCATACTCTGTTAAATGCCGAAATCCCGGCATAACATTTAAAAACCCGAGAAGGGTAAAGGCTAAATATCAGGTTAGTGCTTTCTGCCATTCTTCAGTGAATGGTTCTGTTAAAAAGATATATTTTGCATGTAAATTTCTATGTATGCTCTGGGGTAGGGTAATTGATGAAAAGGGGAAGTGTTTTGTTTCGTGGCTTATGCCATTTCACCTGGTGACTCTGTCACAACTCATTTTCGGTGGCTTATGCCATTTTCACCTGGTGACTCTGTCACGATTTGACGATGAGCGACTAGTCTGCATGACCGCCATCGATGGTGTGTAGTGGTGTGGGTTGATTGTAGAAATCCCCAATGGTGTGATTGGCGGTAAGGGTGGTGTGTAGCGGTTGGAAACCTAGGATTGGGTTGGGCTTTGCATAATTTCTGTTATAATATATTCGATATATGTTCCGTGGGGCTAAGGCCCAAATCTAATGGTGCATGTGGGTTGATAACCGAGTCTCGCGACTCATCCTATTATTTTAACAATTTCGTGTAGCACTTAGTGCATCGGGCCAGGGCCGAGAGGAGAGCAAGGTGGCCATGCGATAGAGTATCGAGGATTCAAAGAAAAGACTTTATTTTATTTATTTTTAAGAAATTTGTCTTAAGTGGGTTTTATATTTCGTTGTAATAAGGCCATGGGCCACTAGACTATTATTTACATTTTGGATTCATGTTGGGCTTTCATTTATGGGCATTTAAATTTTATGTTTAAACTAAGCTAAGACATGTATGAAATTTCGGTTTCTATTTAAAATTCACCACGGCATTTTATAACTTTATATCTTATATGAACTTAATAAATTATTAAGTTTTCGGTATGACTATCTAAACCTGATAATTGTTTTCTCAAAAATGCCACATGTTTTTGTAAATCACTCAAGTGACATACCAGATCCGGTTGTAGTGTTTGGGCCGGGTTTGGGGTGTTACAAAAGGAGCCACATGGGCTGCACCTTTATTGTGAGTTTTAAGCCTTTTATTCGATATTTTTGTCTCAAGCAGTGTGTACATATTTGGTTTGATAGAATAGAGATTATTTGACATCCATCCATTACAGATAAGATTGTGATTTCTAAATGTTGCAATTTCATTATTAAAAGTCACGGTCAAGTCGTCTTTATATAAACATGCAACAGAAATTAAGTTTCTTTTGAAACTTGGTACATAGAAAACATCTTTTAAAATATTCTTCCTAAAATTATCAAAATAAAGATGTACATCTCCCACAGCTTCAGCTGCCACACTTGTCTTGTTCCTGGTCCACTATGGTAAGCTCTTATCTCTAAGATATTTCGTCTCCTCGAGCCCTTGTAGAGAAAAACAAACATGATTAGCGGTTCCTGAATCAATGACATAGTGGTCTATTGAATCATCCACTAAACTAGCTTTTATCATCAAGAGTTTCATACATTTGCCTTTGATAGCTAAGTATTCATTTCACTATTTACAATTTGCCTTAAAGTGCCCTTTCTTGCTGTAGAAGAAGCATTTAGACTTAGATAAGTCTTTAGGCTGCCTTTCTTAGCTTGCTTTCCCTTCCCTTTTGAGGAAGAAGCAATGACTATATTCTCTTCCACTCTTTGGACTGACTAACCGCTGTTCAACATCAACTCATAGGATTGTAACTCCTTCATGAGTTGTATAAGCGTCAATTTTTTGTTGCCAATGTAATATGCGTCCCGAAAACCAGCAAAATCTTTTGACAAGCTTTTGAACCATCCCAGTTTAAGTATTCTGGTCCAAATTAGCCTCATTGTCCGCAGCCTCAACAAAATAGCCCATAAGAGTGATCATATGGTATTTGACCGGAGTGTCGGACTTTTGCTAAGCATTCATTAAGCTAGTTATAGCAGACTATTGAGCCAAGGCAGCTTGGCCTCCAGATATGTCTTCTAGCTTATCTAGAATCACTTTAGCAATCTTATAGCTCTTAGTTGCTTATACAGAGTGCTGGTCATGCTTGCCAGCATATAGCAATGAGCTATCTCATCAAACTCTTCCCAACGTTTTCTAGCTTCAGCTTAAGTGACCAGAGGGCACTTAGTATCAAGAACTATTTTAAGTGTCTCACAGCTCAGGACAATTATCAGGTTCCTTTTCCATTCCTTATAGTTATTTCCGTTTAGTTTGTTTTTAGTGAGTATGTTCAATAAGGGAGATTGTGCCATTTTTAAACTGAAAATAAAACATTCATATATTAATATCTTTGTATTAAGCAAACGTTCGAAAAATGTTTTGCAACATAACAATATGCATTAAGATGATACATGCATCTTACAATAAACCTTGAAAATATTTGTAAGTCATTGCAATGATAATTCTCACAATCATTGAATCAAGCCACCTTGTGGTGATCATGATCAACTAGTAAGAACATGAATTTTCATCCAGTTAGTACATGAAGCTAATTCCTTAGGCATTCACACGTACTAATAATCGTGTAAAATTTTAGCCATCATTCTAACTTAAGCATAGCTCCTTGAGGAGTTACGTAACTAGATGATCATGAGTGTATAACCATCAACTCAACACTTATTGCATCATGCACCAAAAATGAGTCATCTTGGGACAATCTGACTGAGTAGCATGTTGTGACTAGTTGTCATCTTTGAAGACAAAATTTCTTAATGCATCACATGATAATAGCTACCACAGGGGCCGGTCTAACTATCATATGATCATAAGAAAATTCTGCTTACTTTCAGGATGTCTCCTCAGTGAAATCCACATGAAAACGTATACCTTAGGGTAGGTCTATTTCATGCCATAACAAGTGTGGGGAAGTTTGATCTGTCGCAATTCATTATAGCAAATTAAACTAGTTTTCATACTTAAGGAGTTCGAATATAATCAATTTTATTATATTTTACTTAGTTTTTCAATTATAGTTTTTTATTAATAAAAAGTGTGATTTGAGTCGTTTATATGACCTTAGGGGCCAAAGTAGGCCTAAAGGAAAGCTAACATGTTTAGTGAGTTTTAAATCCATTTAATCAAAATAAAGCGTCCATACAATAGCCATAAGGCACTATTACTAACAATCTTCCAGTTGCACTAGGCCCAATTATTAATGTATCTCATACCTATAAACTTAGCCTAACGATCATGCTTTGCTTGTGGCAAAGGCTTAGTCAATGGATTAGCAACATTGTCATCTGTTAGAACTTTGCATATCTTAACATCAACTCTCTCAACAATTTCTGGAATGAGATTATAACGCTTTAGAATGTGTTTGGATCGCTGATGTGATATAGGTTCCTTAGCTTGTGCAATAGCACCATTATTGTCACATTAAACGTCAACATGATTTGTGATGCTAGGAACCACTCCAAGGTCACTAATGAACTTCTTGATCCAAATTGCTTCCTTTGCTGCATCAGATGCTGCTATGTATTCAACTTCAGTTGTGGAATCAGCAACAGTGCTTTGCTTTGAACTTTTCCATCTAACAACACCACCAATTAAACAAAGCACATATCCTAATTGCGATCGGAAATCATCTTTGTTGGTTTGAAAGCTTACATCTGTGTAACCGCTTACAACTAGATCATCTTCCAAACTGCCATACACTGAGAACATATATTTGGATCTTCTTAAGTACTTAAGTATGTTCTTTACAGCTGCCCTGTGACTCTCACCAGGATCTCATTGGTATCTACTCGTTATGCTTAAGGCATAAGAGACATCTGGTCTAATGCATAATATGGCATACATGATGGATCCTATTACTGAAGCATAAGGAATTTTACTCATGCAGTCTCGCTCATCTTTTGTGTTAGGACACTGAGTCTTGCTAAGATTAATACCATGAGACATATGCAAGAATCCTCTCTTGGAATCTTGCATACTGAACACTTTGACTTGGACCAATCAACCTTTTAGATTAATCTCTATGGATCTTTATCCCAAGGATGTAGGCTGCTTCACCTAAGTCTTTCATTGAGAAACACTTCCCTAACCAAGACTTGATATTTAGCAAGGTAAGAAAAATTAGGCGAAGCAACCTACATCTTATATTATTAGTGGAAGATTGAGAGATCCTGCTAGGTTAACGACTAGTTGATTGAGTAGAACCCGACATTGGAATTTATTATGACTACCGAAGTTAGTTAGTCTCCCATGCTTAGATTTGATTGAATCAGCAAATTAGTTTTCTTGTTTTATTCTTTTATGCAATTTATTTATTTTCTTATAAAACAAATTATTTTCAATTTATATTCTATCGTAATATAATTTAATTAAAATACTAATTCAATTTATATTCTATCGTAATATAATTTAATTAAAATACTAATTAGATCTATTAATGTTTAGGTTATTATTGATTTAATACTTGTCTCCCTTGGGTACGATCCTCGGAGTACTCACCTACTTCGTTTTAAAAAATTATATTACAACTTGACCTGTATACTTGCGAAAACCACCTAACTTTAATATTTGGTTACAGGAAATTTACTTTAAAGGTTAGTACGTCCGGAGGCAGTCAATAGGCATTAAACAACTACTTAGCCATTTTACAATTTTATACAACAAGCTATTTAATTTGACAAGTTTTCCTAAACATGACAACCACATATCAACAAGGTGAGTTCATCATATAACCATATCATATATCAATTCAACATTTAACAATTCTATTCTATTCTATTCACATAATCAAATCAACATTTAATCAGTTGAAATGCAAACTCATATAATTTCATTACCATTTTTATTTTCATTTTCATTTTCATTTTCCAATAATAATTTATCTCGAAGAACTCTATTGAATAGGTTCGGATACACGGGTAACTACACCACACCGAATTGCTCGTCAGAGCAGGAACTACACCATACCAGGGCATCGTAGTGCAAAGCCTGTAGGCTATCATTCATATAATTTTATAAAAATACATCCCTCCACCACACCAAGGTCTCCGTAGAGACATAAAACTCAGTAATCTGCAACAAATGTTGAATTCCAATATAATCAGTAATAAACTTCGTACAATCACAAACTCCTTACCGTCACATATATCCCATACCAATGCACAAATAACCCTATTGGCATGCCAATCATATCCTGTCATTTATTACGTTAACTCGGGCACATTTAGCACATATAATCATTTCTTTACAATTTAGTCCATATCTCACCTTTTGTACCAAATTGAAAACAATTCAAATTTCAATCAAATATACACGAGTTCATAATTCAAATATATAGTAATTTACATACATTCATACCATGTGAACTTACTTGACAAAATCAACAATTAAGTCGAATTTGTAAGGACTAATCAATAATTTTATTTTTTTCCCGATTATCCTCTATTTGATTCAATTCCCAATCTATACAATAATTCAATTTAATTTATCAATTTCAAAAATCTTATATTATTCAATTATATGCATGGAATAGTTCAATTTTATTATTCAAATGCCCCTAAAGTTTTACATTTTATTCAATTTAGTCCCTAAAATCGAAATGGTCATAACTTTCAAATTTGAGCTTCAATTTTGAAATCGATCTCAATTACATCCTTCTATAACCCTATATTATCTAAAATTACAAAAAATTCATAGTAATTTTGAAATTTATACACTTTAGTTCCTATGTTCAAAAACTAGCAAGTAAATTTTACAAACTAGTCCTTTTTCACTTCTAAACTTAAAATCTATCAATTTAACATCAATTTCTTTAAGAACTCATCAATGAAAACTTTTAGAAATTTTAAAAATTTTGCAAATTGGTACATGGGCTAGCTAAATCAAAGCTCCCACGACATCAAAAACATAAAAATTATAAGAAATGACCAAATTGAACTCACCAATTGAGGGACTAAAGCTTGGAACCCTAAGACCGATTCTTTTATCCTTAACAGTGGAGGTTTTGATGCATGAAGAAGAAAGGAGAATTTTTTTTCTCTTTCTTTCCATGTTATAAAATAAATATATATGATTTTAATTTTAATATTATTTTAACAAATATCCTATTATATATTTATGGATTGGTTTTATAGAGATGGGGTTCCGAAATAGCATTTTCTGACAACATAAAATTCGGGTCATTACACCAAAATCGAGCGATTCAATTTTATGAACCTCTTTTATGAGTGTTTTACCATCTCATGGTTGTAATCCTTTTTAAATTTACTGATTACTCGTCTCTTTGTTTTAACATAACTCTTGGCTCTTGTACAATTTTTTCCATCATCCATTTTCTCTCTCTCTTAGTAAAAACTTTATAGCAACTTCCTTTTTGTGACTATCTCTCTTATCACTTGCCAATATCATAGTGAAGCCAACCTTATGCGCATAGGTTGTAACACCCCTAGCCCGTATCCGACGCCGGATTAGGGTTAAAGGCGCTACCGGACAGATCGGAAACTTACACAACATTTCATACATTACATTCATCATTAACGATCATAGTGTCCCTTAGATGAGTCATCGAGACCCAAAGCATGCATATAAATCGAGTTGGGACTAAACTGAAACACATATGAAATTTCATAAAAATTAAAAACTTTTCCAACTTTCAAGGGAGGCATGCCCATGGTAGGAGACCGTGTGCCCTCCACGGCTTCTAGACACCCCCGTGTGTCCATTCGTGTTTACATACTGACTATATCAACACGGTTACTTGGCACGTCCGTGTGCCATGACCGTGTGCTACCAAACCATATACTGACTTTTCCAACACGGCCACCAAGCACGCCCGTGTGCCATTGTAACAGACCGATTTTGACCCTAATCGGAACGGTGGTTTTGGGACCACGAATCTGAGTCCGAGAAATATTTTAATATTATAATTCGAGTCTATAATATGTAAATTAATGTGTGTGAAAGTTTTGTATGAAAATTTAATCGTTTGTGTGCTCAATTAAGTAAAAAGGACTAAATCGCGTAAGTGGTAAAAGTGGCCTTTTATTTGATTTATGGCTAATTGATGTGGCTTTATTTTAGTGAAGTCCTTAAAGGGAAATATGCCCATTTTAAGTTATAGTGGACGGCAATATGGTGATATAACATGTTTTTTTTTTTATGTATTATTTTATATGTTAAAGGTTATATTATATTTATTTTATAATTTATAACTATATTATATAATAAAACCAACATGATAGTGGAATTTTATTCATGCTTTCTTCCACCGAATAACACAAAGAAAAGAAAAAGTTTTTGGAGCTTTGTACATTCGGCTATTTACAAGCTAAATTAAAGGTTAGTTTTTAATCGGTTTTTCGATAATTTCTACGTTTTGTAATCGTTGCTTGAATACTTCAAGACCCATGCTTGAATTTTTGATTTTGATGAATATTTTGAAATGTACCATTGATGAGTTCATGAGTTTTATGATGATAGTTGATGAATTATGAAAAATATATGTTAGATTAATATGTTTTGTATTGAGGTTTTGGTGATTTTGAGTAATTAGGGCTAAATTGCAAAAATAAATTTTTGAGGGGCTAAAATGAAAAATAAATGAAATAAATGGACTTGTATAGTCCCTATGAACATTCGGCCCTTAGGTGGTGTAGTGAAATTTTGTGTATTTTGTGTTTTGTGCAAATAGGACTAAATTGTAAAAATATGAAACATTAGGGGTAAAATGGTAATTTTCCCATTTAGGTATTTTGGGACTAAATTGAGATGAAATGTGCTTGAATGAGATAAATTTTAATGTGTTTTAGATCAAGAGCAAAGAAAACGGAATTAGATCGGGAAAGACGAAGGTTCTCGAATAGCCGATTCGCACGGACTATCGACAACCGAGGTAAGTCCCTAAGCGTTCTAATGTCAATGAAATTATTTATGAACTTAGTGAATGATGAATTTTAGAAATTAAAGCATAAATACATAATATAGCCGAATATGAGTGTATAGTATTGAAGTGAAACTATTTTGTTTAATGCAATGTGAATAGATGAGTTCGGTTCGATAAGTGAAAGTAGTATAAAGAATATGAGATGTTGGGATTTCATTATTGAGCATTGTGTATTGAATTGTTAAATGTGTGGATATTCGGGCTTCGAGCCTAGGGGCCTTGTGCCGGTGAAATGTATCGAGCTTTAAGCCTAGCAGCCTAGTGCTTAGGTGATTTATTTCGAGCTTTAAGCCTAGTGAGCTTTGTGAGTGTTACTTATCGGGCTATAATAACGCCTAGCGTGCTTGATGCGGTGATGTGTTTTACAAAGGAGAAACCGAATTTTGTTCAAGGCAAACCATAGCTAATGTATCTAGTTAACGGCTCGGTAAGCATGTAAGATATGTTATGTTTAATGTTACTTGAGTCGAGTTAATACTATGAGAAACGATGTTATATACATTTGAGGTTAAGATTGATGTGCATGAGTATTATATGAATGAATTTGAGCTTGAATGTATTATTATGGAGATTCGGTTTTCAAATAGAAATGCTAAGAGTTAAATAAATTTGTACGATAATATGGTTGATATGAATGTTGTACTTATACGATTTGGAGCATGTGATTTTTGTAATATACTTATTTGTGCTTCAAGAGATAAGAGTTTATGGAAATGAAATTCAAATACTTAGGTTAATGAACTATTAGTATTCGGCCTTGTATAAATCAATATACTTGAATGTTTATGTGCAATGTCATAAGTTGAATGATTTAAATGTTTAATTGTTTAAATGTTATATTATCATGAGCTTAGGACTTACTAAGCTAGTAAGCTTATTTGTGTGAAATGTTCTCCTCTGTTTTATAGATTAGGTTCTGGCTACAAGCTCATCGGGATCGTCAAGAAAGTCGTCTACACTATCAATCTAATTTGGTACTCTTTCATTTTGGTTTTCGGATAGAGGCATGTATAGGAAAGACTTTGACTTTGTTTAGATGAAAACTTTTTGTTCATGTATATATAATAGCCATGCGAATATGGCTAAATTTTCGGTTAAGTATGTTTTTCATGCTTTTGATATAATTGTTGGTTTATATCGTATATGCTTGTGCAAATTCAATCAAGGTTAAATCGAATATGGTAAGGAAATATATGTTTGTGAAATGAACTTTTGAGTTGGGTAATGTGGTATGAATAATCATTTGTATACTCGATTATATTGAACCATAGTTGTGTTTTGTTCATAGGTTAGTGATGTTAGAATTTAATGTGAGTGTTAGAAGTATAAGTTAACTATATATATAAATTATTATGAAGCATTGAACCATAGTTGTGTTTTGTTCATAGGTTAGTGATGTTAGAATTTAATGTGAGTGTTAGAAGTATAAGTTAACTATATATATAAATTATTATGAAGCATGGATATTATGAAGTGTATGTGGGTATATTCGGTTATAATCTAGGTACATATCGTATACATATTTATGGATAGATATATATATTTAGATTAGTCATGATATATAAGCATGATGTGTTTAGTTGTGTGATATCAATTATTAAATATACATGTTTTACTTAAATGTGAATTGAAATTATAAATCTCATAAGTTATGTATTCGGCAACACATGGTATTAAATAGAAAGTATACTTGGTTTTGGATTTCATTTGTACATGGCTAATAAACATCATATGCTTAGTTCAAATACGTTATTATAATGTTAAACTTATGATTTATGTATGTATTTTTTTTAGGCAAATTGTGTGACTTTAAGACTAATATTAAATTAGTAAAATCTTATATATATATATATATATATATATATATATATATGCATTTTGGGTATAAGCTCTATGTAATTATGTGAATGTATGAAAGCTGTATTTTCTTTGTACATGCCTCGTAACCCTAATTCGGCGATTTAATATGGGTTAGTGTCTGACCATGGCCGTGTGCTCTTAGCTAGCTCTTGACTTGTACACCACGGCCGGTGACACGCCCATGCCGAGGCCGTGTGCTATTTAAGCTATATTCGCCAATTCAACCATTTATCTTAGGCACAGCGTGTGTTACAACAATCGTGTGACATTATAGGCCATTTGCAAGGCCAAAATGCCACCCATAAGGGTCAACCTACAAGTAACATAATCCATCTGATTTCATGCATATATGGCAACCAAAAACATACCAAAATGAACATTCCATCAACACAGTCAATACCAATTCCATTCATACTAAATTACAAACTAAAACCCCACTTCATCTCAAGCATATATCATCTATTTGCTTATCCAAAACTTAACTATTTCATAAGCATCAAAACATATCAAAACAACTACACATACCACATTCATCAAGACAAAATATGAACCAATAATTGGCCACATCACATGACCAAGTCTATACATCAACTTATATCAAAAACTAGCCTATACATGCCATATCTAACTTATAAACATTTCCAAAGTGTACCAAAATGAGTTTAGTAGTGTGATGACGATCCGTGACGGTCCCGAGCCTTCAGTAGCTTTGACGACCTATAAAACAGAGAAAACATACACAGACACACAGAGTAAGCTTTCCAAAAGCTTAGTAAGTCAATGTACAAATAAACTTTGCATAAAATGCATATATTTCAAGTAGATACATTGGCACATCCAAATCACTAAGCATAATATCACAAATGTACTTTGTTTTATACACTTATTGCCACATTTGCCACATTCATCATTTTAAGATCCATATTCTCACATTTAAGCATACATTTCTTCAAGTCAAAGTCGTATAGGTACTTACCTTTTTATATACACTTGTGTATATACTAAACGTACCTGAAACAAACATTCGTTCACTTATTTGCTCATAGCTCGGATTTGCAATTCATATCACAGACTTGCCCGTTGAACCGTAAGGAATCTAGTAGGATACTCAGAAAACTCGGAATGGTCGTATAATGCCAACATCCCAGACGTGGTCTTACATGCACTCGGATATCGATGACACTGTCCCAGACAGGGTCTTACACGAATCAATACGATGCCGATGTCCCATACATGGTCTTACACGTAAAGCTTGGATTGATGTCAACGTCTCAGACGTGGTCTTACACTTAAAACTCATATCGATGCCTACATCCCGGACGAGGTCTTACACGAAGTCTCAAATCAACGCCAATGTCTCAGACGTGGTCTTACATGATAAAACAGAACAGATACCTATGTCATGACATAGCTAATCCTATTTATTCCTAGGTTCGTACGGGACTTCTCAGACTTAACACTATATCATCCATATCTCGTAATTCATATTCATAACCTCTCATAAGCATCTATCATCAACATTTGTCATATGAACAAATATAATTGCATACATTTACGTTCATTTGCATAGTGACTTACCTCGGATTCGATATGTCGGAATGAAAACGGCTACTCGGTTACTTTCGCTTTCCCGCGATCAATGTCCGTTTTCCTTGGTTCTTGATCTAACATTTTCAAAATTAACCCTTTTATTTACTAATTCATACATTTCAATCCATGGACACAAATTTAGGACTATTTGCAAATTAACCCTCATATTTGTACAATTTATCATTTTAGTCCATTTTTCTCAAAACATCAAATTCACAAAATCCACACATACACATGCTTAGCCGAATGTATATACATCACAAACAAGCCCACATCTTTCATCAAATTCGCAAATTAGTCCTTCAATTTGCTATTTTCACAATTTAGCCCTATTTAGCTAAATTCATCAAAACTTCAAGAATAAAATATGTTCATCTAACACCAACTTATCATTTAACACCTTAAAACATCACAAAGCTCAACATATCATCAATGGCATATCACACAAGCATCATCAATACACAAAATTGAAACATGGGCTTGTTAATAGACGAAGCAACGATTGTAAAAACATAGAAATTATCGAAAACCGAAGTCAAAACTCACCTTAATTAGCTTGAGCAAGGGCCGAACAGTCAAAGGTTTTAACCTATTTATTTTTTCTTTTCTTCTTTTTCGGTGGAAGAACATATAAATGGCCACTATCTTTTTAACTTGTTTTTATTGTAATATCTTATAATATATTATACTAAATTAACTTATAAAATAAACATATAAAAGCATACTTTATAAATGATTATACATGTTGCCGTCCACTATAAGCAAAAAATGGGTTATTTACCCTTTAAGGACTTCACAATAATAAAGCCATATCAATTTAATACCTTGACAAATTGCAAACAACTTTCACACTTAATGCAATTTCATCCTTTTTGTCAAATTAATCACACAGACGAACAAATTAACTTACGAAAATTTTACCACATGCTTAGTCACATATCAACGGCACAAAAAATAATATTAAAATATTATACAGACTCGGATTTGTGGTCCCGAAACCACTGTTCCGACTAAGGTATAAACCGGACTGTTACAATGGTCTTGTAAAATAAGACAGTTTCGATAATGACTCAAACTTCATACCTTGAACGTATGCTATCATTAAGTTCGTTGCATTTCTACCATTAAAAATCCATTAGATTCATGGTTCTCATCTAATTGTCTTTCTCTTTTTGATGATTAATTAAAGATCCCACCTCATTAGATCTAACGCTCGTAGTCAACATTATCACTCATTTCAATTTTTCAAAACATTGATCCCAAGTTACACTCTTCCAAAACCTTAATCCCCAAATCTTGAACAACATATAACCTAAAACTACCACTATTTCTAAACGACTTCCAAGCAATTATATATATAGTAAACGGAGGCAAACACTTCACCGGAAATAGCAATGCCAGCTTTTCTTTACCTATGCTTGCCTTTTCTTCCAAATTTTACCTTTACTTTGATTGGTACCATACTAGGGATTTGCGTGATCCATGTTTTCATAAGAAAAAAGAAAATTTCAAGTGCTATGAAAAGTGACTTCTTTTATCATCGAGAATGGAATGCAACCGGTTGAACCACCAAATTTGTAGGTACCATTTTATAACACATGGCATAATCGACGGACCGGCACACCTGGTATTGCTCACCAACCTTTCAACGCCTCAAATGAGGATGGTTCACACAGTGTAATTGATTAAATAGTTTTTGACTTTTTTCTTTCATTAAAATTGGGAGTTTGGGAGTGACATATAAATTGATTACTTTAAGAGACAATTAACATGTTATAATTAGTGAGACAGTCCCCATCTGATTATGACAAAACAACAATATAATAAGTCCTTATACACCTGATATCGTAAGTTTAGTTTCAAAAAATATATTTTTTTTTTGTTCAATTAAAAGTTTTTTTAAATATTTTATGTAAAAAAATTATTTTTTAATTTGTTCCTGGAGTGATAAAAAAAAATGGGTGTATATATTTTATGATTTATTTAAAGATTATATAAAAGTAATAATTATAATGAGAGGGACGCACTTACACAGGTTTAAAATGATAACGGTCCACCTGTCATATTTCATATTCTATTTATATAGATCATACATGTGAAATTTGATGTAAATTAAAATTTTATAACTATTTTTTTATGCAAAATCTTTTAACCCTTCAATAAAAATTAATATACAGTATTTCATATCAATATGATATAGATATCGAATCGGTTCAAAAATCTACATGTATCGTAAGTATAATTATATTAATAAATTCAACCATCATATTATTAAAATATTAATAATAAAAAAATGATATGAAAGAGTATAAAACTACAAATCATTAGACTTAATTAGTGATGTGACTTGAAATTTTAGATAATGTGTAACCATTGATAGCTTATATAATTAAATATTGGCTTAATAAATTTTTTGGTATGTAAATTTAATACATTTTTTAATGTGGTATTTATGTTTTTTTTTTATACCCAAAAGTAACAATGTTAACTTTTTGATTTTTAATTCGGACTTTAGGTTAATTTGATGAAAATTAATAGCTAATATTATTAAGTTTGAATTTTAATGATTTTGTTAATAGAACATATTCAGTGTTAACTATGAATTTATATAGTTTTGTAATTAATTCATTTAGTACAGTTTGATGGCTATGATTTTTTTTTTTGAGTTTTAGGATTGATTTGATGAAAGTTAATTGCTAATATTATTAGTTAATTATGAGTTTTCATCAAATCAACACTAAACTCTAATTAAATATTAAAAAATTAACATTGTTATTTAGATACCAAAATATATAAATTTTACCAAATACATTAATAAATAAAAAACATTAAAAATACCATATTAAAAAAAAAGTGTTAGACTCAAGATATTAAACTCTTTACATTATCAAGACATTAAATATAATGATTAAAATAAATAAGTATTGAAAGAGGAAAATGAGAGCCACACAATAGTAATTCGAAGGATCGAAGAGACAAAATAAACCATCCACTTGATATCAAACATCACCATTTTTGGCTCTTTTTTTTTTATTACATTTATTATTTGAATAATAATAATAATGTTTATTAATTGTTTTTATATATAAATGCTGAAAACCATTGTGATGACAAGCTTAATCACCTTAATCAGTACAGTATGGGCAAAAGAATGATGAAAGAACCCTAATTAAGTAGGTAAATATCTCAATCATGCATGTATATATATAAATGTCAACTATGTATGATAATACTAATTTGAAATAGGTTAAATTTTGTTTTTTATCCTTCTGAAATTTAATCTTTGTCTAATTTTATGATGTAATTAATTACTCCAAATTGTTTAACTAAAACTCTAACATAGATGTTTCTTTGAAACACCTGTCCAATACCAAACATTTTAGCATGATAAATGAGAAAGGTGTTTTAAGAAAAATTTATGTTAGCATTAATCAAAATAGCTATTTTTGTTAACTACTTAGATTAATCAATGCAATTATAAAAATAGTACTAATTATGCTAAATTAAAGTATAGGGATACCAACAAGTGTTGGGGTAGTGGTCATTGCACTTCCAATTTCATGAACTTAGGTTTGAACTCTTCGGGAGAGGCAATCATAAATCCTAAAAGGATTAGTCTTCATGGATTGTAAAACAGGCATAAAAGATACCTTGGTCATACCCAAAAAAAAAAACTAAAGGATAAGTATAAAAGCTAAATATGAGCATAGTAGAGGGACCAAACCTAAATTTGACCTTTAAAGCAATATTTTTGCTTGGGACATGGCAGAAGCTCATTTGACATACTAAACAACAGTTGTTTCAGATGAGACAAAGTAGTCAATTTTTGTGTTGAATTTCTTGATGATTCATCTAATAAATTCATAAAATTCTTGTTCAACTTGAATTCCAATTACTTCTCATGTGAATGTATCTCATATGAGGATAATAAGAATTTTTATTCAATTTCTTTTATTGTATTTAAAAAATTAAAGATGTTTTGGATCATATTCCCATATTTTTATCTTCTTTTTTTTCCAAATATTACAAATATATGAAAATTTTAGACATGGATATTTTAGGGATATAATATCGATAAAATATCTTTTCTTCTAATTTAAAGGTGGGAATGAATTATGGATAAAAGTAAATTTATATAAAAAAAATACGATTTAAATCTCATTAAATTAATATTTTTTTAATTTTTTTAATTTTAGGGATATACAATAATTTGCCAAAACCCCTACCTGCATACACTTGTTAGCTAGTAAAGTAAATTAAACCAAAACAAAAGAGAAAAGTTACCATCACTATAAAACTATATATATTAAAAAAATGAAGTGAAGCAAAGAAGAGAGTGTCCAAAACAACATGTGATGTGTGATATATATATATATGAATGTTAGGATCTTTTCTTTAATTTATTTGGTAGCATTTTAGATGGCCCAACAACACCATGTCTAAGTCTTCTTCCCATTGGATTTGGTGGTGCTTGGTATGATTCTCCATTGGTAGGCCGAGTTTCAGCCTCCACCCAATCCTCCTCGCCCACCATTTTTTGCTGATAGTATCGGAAGGCCACAAATAGCATGAAAGCTACACAATTTTAAATAATAATTATCAAGTCGAGCTCGAATATTGTAATATTCAATTTAAACTGATCAATAATCTAATCGATCTTTTCATTTTAATATATTTTTATATTATGAAAAATTACATGTTTATCGTTATTATATAGAAAGAGCTTAAGTAGGAACAAGATCGAGTTTATATACAAATAAGTTCAATCATGCTCGAGCTCAAAATTAAATATGAAAATTGATAAATTAGCTTAATTGAACTTAAATTTGAGTAGCTCGATCTGAGGTTGAACTTAAAAATTAAGTTCAAATTTTACGTTGACCTCGAACTTACCAATATTTGAGCTTAGCTCAACTCAATTATGTTGTTAGTTTTCGAGATTTGTTAAAAAAAGTGGTGTGAAATTATAGTTTTTGTCTTTATATTAAATTTAATTTAATCTTTTACCATTATTAATATTATGCTTTAATCTAAATCATTAACATCTTCAGCAAAATTCCTTATCAAGTTTGATTTCGATTTTTTAATTTTTTTTATTAAAAAAAAACTGCATTCCAAATCATATATTAGCGATTTAGACTTTTGAATTTTGGATTTTAAAAAAAAAATCCTATAAACCAATTACCAGAAATTTTTAATGGTATTAGCGATTTAGACTAAGGCATAACATTAATGGTAGTAGAAAGATCAAATTATGCTAAATTAAGTATAGTATAGGGACAAAAAACTATAAATAGACCAAAAAAGTGAAGTTGTGTCAATTTGCTTACCAGCCCAAATGCGAGCAACAATTGAAGATAGGTTCCAAACCAGGGTGAAGATGGCCACTGCCACTGCTTTTTTATGTGTGCATGTCTCCCATGCATCTTCAATGCGTCCAATCCAAAATTTTCCTTCATATTACACATACTTTTTTAAAATAATAATAATGAGATTATTTTGAATTTTATATTAAAAATAATTCAAATTATGGTTTAGGTCCTTCTACTATGTTTAAAGTTGACATTTGGTCCTTGTAATTATCAGCACAATGAGTTGGAAAGAGGCTTTTAAGGGGGGCAAATCCATGTCAACAGTTAACCGTGTTAACTATTTAGACTAACTAACAAAATTATAAAAATTGAGAGACTAAAATTATGCCAAATGAAAGTATAAGGACTAAATCCAAAATTTAAGTATTGTAGGGGGACAAACTATAATGGTCAAATAAGAATAGATGACATATTAAATAATAAATAGTTAGTTCAAGCCTTTTAACCGTTTCAAAGCATTAGGTAGTTTAAAGTATCAGTTAATCTTAAATTTGGGATTTAGTCTTTATAATTATTCGCACAATGAGTTGGAAGGGGGATTTTAAGGGAAGGAAATCCATGTTGGCATTTTAAATGGAACAGTTGACATAGCTAATCCTTTGGACTAACAAATGACATTGTAAAAATAGAAGGATTAAATTATACCTAATTAAAGTATAAAGATGAAATCCAAATTTTAAGTATAATAAGGGGACTAAAACTATAATGATCAGATGAAATTTTAAATAATATATAGTTAATTCAATAATTTAACGCTTTCAAAAGATATTGGTTGGTCTTAAATTTGAAATTTAGTTCTTATAATTTCATCGAAAAGTCATAATGAGCACCTTCAAGTTTGTTGTTGAAAAGGTTCGGAGGAAGTTGGATAGTTGGGATGTTAAGATGCTTTCAATGGCAGGTTGAGTCACTTTGGCACGGTCAGTCTTGCTATCAATCCCTAACTATTTCACGCAGTTTGTTAAGATCCCTATTTCTGTTTGTAAAGAGATTGAGAAGATTGCTCGAGGGTTCATTTGGGGGAGATCCACTACAAGTCAGAAGCCATCTCTAGTTAAATGGAATGACTGTTGCCAACCTCTTTCTGATGGAGGTCTAGGTCTCAGAAGTCTTACAGATCAATACGACTCGTTTCTTCTCAAGTTGGGGTTTTATTTCCTCCCTAATAAACAGGCTTTATGGGTTCTATTCCTGAGAGCTAAATATAAGATAGTTGATGATTTTCCAATTGCCATTATAAGTAATTGTTGATCCTTTATGTGGAGATCACTTGTGAAGATTTGGCCTTTTATGCACTAATATGTTGCTTGGTCTGTGGGTGACGGCAATCGTATTAAATTTTGGACTGATAATTGGGTCGTTGGGTTTGGTCTTCTAATTAACTTTTGTCATAATGCGTCGCTTATTGATAAGTTCATTTCTCTTAGGGAAATGGTGCCAACGGATGGGACTGGAATTGGCAGTATCTAAGAAGTTTCTTAGATGATAACATTCTATCCAACATTGCAGGTATTCCAGTTCCTAACCACTTAATTGGGCCCGATGCGATGATATCACAATGGTCTTCTAAGGGGAGTTTCTCAATCAAATCTACCTACACTTTTCTTAGAAAATATTGTTAAGATTTAGCCTGCAATGCAACATTGAACCAGCAGCAGCAGTAGCAGCAGCTCAACATGCAGGAAGCTTGGATCGATGGAAGTTGTTCCATTTTGTTGATTTTGTTACATTGTAACTTAGTTAGTCACATTGTAATTTAGTTTAACTAAGTTGGTGGGATTAGTTTATGACATGAACTTGATGTAATAGCTGAAATGTCAGCTAGCTTTGCTTGTAATTCAAGATGTATTAGTTAATATTAGTGGGAGTAGTTAAGTTATTAGGTAACTTTCAACTTCTCTTGTATTTCATGTATATATTTACATTTCAATGAAATGGATGTTAAGTTTTTAGCCATTATTTTATGTGTTCAAATTCTCTTTGCAAAGCTTCTGGTTTTTCTTTCTTATGTTTTGTTTTTCACATATGATAACATGCAAACTTCATGCAAATTGTTGCTGAGTTGCTGCCATTGTTCCAACAATTGGTAATCAAAGCCTGCCTTCTTTGAGGACCTCTTTTGTTGGTGTTTTTCGGTGAAAACAAAGCTTAAGAAGAAAGAAACCTCTTTGTTGTTGATCTGTTTTGTTTTGTTGCTGAAACATGAGCTTCACACCACCACCACCACCTGTGTTTGCTGGAGAGAACTACCACATTTGGGTAGTTAAGATGAGAACTTACCTCCAAGCACACGATTTGTGGAGTGTGATCGAGAATGATGCTGAGCCACCTCCATTGAGAGCCAATCCCACCATTGCTCAGATTAGGCAGCACAGTAAGGAGCGAGCCAAGAAGCACAAGGCCATGGCCTGCCTGCAGAATGGAGTGTCTGATGTGATCTTCACTCGAATTATGGCATGTGACTCACCTAAGCAAGCTTGGGAAAGGCTGAAGGAGGAGTTTATGGGCTCGGATAAAACAAGGCAGCAACAAGTGATCAACCTTAGAAGAGAATTTGAGAACTTAAAGATGAAGGAGTCAGAGACTATCAAGCAGTGCTCTGATAGAATAATGGCAACAGTCAACAACATTAGGCTCTTAAGAGAAGACTTCAGTGACAGCAGGGTTGTTGAGAAGGTTATCACCACTCTCCCTGAGAGGTTTGAGTAAAAAATCTCCTCATTGGAGGACTCGAGGGACCTCACAACCATTTCCTTGTCTGAGTTAGTGAATTTCCTTTATGCACTTGAACAGAGAAGGGCCACCAGACAGGAAGAGCATCCTGAGGGAGCTTTCCAAGCAAAAGCCAAAGAAGGCTTGAGCTCAAGTTAGAGGCCAAAGAAGCATTGGGTTGACAGAAAGGAAAGATCAAGAAGAGATGCAGGGAGAAGGAGGTTTCCACCTTGCATACACTGCAAGAAGACCAATCACTTGGAGAAGTACTGTTGGAACAGGCCAGATATTCAGTGCAAAAGTTACAAGCAGTATGGTCACCATGAGAAGGTATGCAGAAATAAAGACAAGGCACAAGCTCAGCAGCAAGTTCAAGCTAAGGCTGCTGAGGGCCTTCAAGCTCAAGAGGAGCATGTTTTTATTGCATCATGCTTTGCAACCACAAGCAAAGCCAAGTGCAGTTGGCTTGTGGACAGTGGCTGCTCACATCATATGGCAGCTGATGAGGGCTTGTTCAAGGAGCTTGATAGGAGCTTCACCTCAAGGATCAGAATTGGCAATGGTAGCTCGATTGAAACCAAAGGTAGAGGTAATTTTGTGATCAACACAGGTTCAGGTAACAAGCTGATTTCATATGTGCTTTATGTGCCTCATATAGATCAAAATCTACTTAGTGTTGGTCAGTTGGTTGAAAAAGGCTATTCACTAGTTTTCAAGAATGATTCTTGTGTTATTGAAGATTGTCATGCCCAGGAAATTGTCACAGTACCTATGGCAGACAAGTGTTTTATGTTTGATCTAAGTCAGCTTGAAAAGAAGGCTTACACAAGCCTAGCTGACAGTGCTGGCCTATGGCATAGGAGACTAGGCCATGCCAACTTCAGGTCACTTGATTTGTTGCACAAGCAGAATTTGGCTGAGGACATGACCAAGGTTGAAGAAACATATGCTGTTTGTGAGGTTTGCCAGCTTGGTAAGCAGGCCAGATTGCCTTTTCCAGTCAACAAGGCATGGAGAGCTTGAGTGCACTCTGATATTTGTGGTCCAATGAAGACCCCTTCACTTAATGGTAGTAAGTACCTTGTGTTATTTATTGATGACATGACCAGATTCTGTTGGGTTTACTTCTTGAAGCAGAAATCTGAAGTGTTCGATGCCTTTAGCAAATTCAAGGCTCTAGCAGAAAATCAAGCATGTTGCAAGATCAAGGCCTTGAGGACAAACAATGGGGCTGAATATTTGTTTGAAAAATTTCAGAAGCTGTGTGAGCAAGCTAGGATCCATCATCAGCTAACCACAGTATATACTCCTCAACAAAATGGAGTATGTGAGAGGAAGAATAGAACAGTAATGGACATGGCCAGATGCTTGCTATTTGAAAGCAAGTTGCCAAGCATTTTTTGGGCTGAGGCTGTCAACACCTCAGTATACTTGCTCAACAGACTTCCAACACATGCTGTAAAGGACAAAACACCATTTGAGGCATGGCATGGACACAAGCCATCAGTTTCTTATTTGAAAGTATTTGGATGTGTGTGCTATGTGCTTATACCTGGTGAAAGAAGAACAAAGCTTGAAAAAAGGTCAGCTCCAGCCATATTTGTGGGCTACAACAGCACCAATAAGGGTTATAGGCTCTATGATCCCTCAACCAAGAAAATTTTGGTGAGTAGGGATGTCAAATTTGATGAAGAGAAGACTTGGAGTTGGGATGGGTCCAACTCAAGTCAGTTCAAAGAAGACTTGGTTGATGTCAGCCTAGAACCAACTGAACATGAGCTCAGCAATGCAAATGTGGATGATCCACCTGTGAGAGGCACCAGGACCATTGCTGATATTTACCAAAGATGCAATATGGCCATAGTTGAGCCTTCGAGCTTTGAAGAAGCTGTCAAAGACAAGCATTGAAAGAGAGCCATGGAAGCTGAACTTGACATGATTCATAAGAATCAGACTTGGGACTTGGTAGATAGGCCTGACCAGAAGAAAGTCATTGGTGTCAAGTGGGTTTTTTGAGCCAAGTTCAATGCTGATGGCACATTGAACAAACACAAGGCAAGGCTTGTGGTGAAAGGGTATAGCCAGCAGTATGGCATTGATTTTATGGAGACATTTGCTCCAGTAGCAAGGCTGGACACTATCAAACTTCTGTTTGCCTTGGCTACACAGAAGCAATAGAGAGTTTATCAGTTGGATGTTAAGTCAGCCTTCTTGAATGGTTTCCTTAAGGAGGAGATTTACATCGAGCAACCTGATTGTTTCAAAGTCCAAGGAAATGAAGACAAGATTTACAGGCTGAGGAAGGCACTTTATGGCCTGAAGCAGGCACCTCGAGCCTGGTATGACAGGATTGACACTTACCTGTCTAAGCTTGGATTTGAAAAGAGCTTGAGTGAGCCAACACTCTATGTGAAGAAGTCCAACAAGGAGACCTTGCTGATTGTTTCAATCTATGTGGATGACTTGCTGGTGACTGGAAGCAAGGATGACTTAATTCAAGAGTTCAAAGCACAAATGAAAAATGTGTTTGACATGACTGACTTGGGAATCATGACATACTTCCTTGGTATGGAAGTAAATCAGACTGATCAAGGCATTTTCATCAGTCAGCATGCCTTTGCTTTAAAAATTCTCAACAGATTTTGCATGGAAAATTGCAAATCAGTGAGCACACCTATGGCTCAAGGAGAAAAGCTAACAAGCATTGAAGATCATGAAAGAGTTGATGAAAAGGAGTATAGAAGCCTAATTGGTTGCTTGCTTTACTTGACAGCAACCAGACCTGATCTTATGCATGCTGTTAGTTTGCTATCGAGGTTTATGCATTGTTGCAATGTGATGCATTTCAAAGCTGCCAAGATGGTGCTTAGATACATTAAAGAACATTGAGTTTTGGGGTCAAGTTCAAGAAAGAAAGTGAGCTTAGGCTGGTTGGTTACTCAGACAGTGACTGGGCTGGATCACTTGATGACATGAAGAGCACCTCGGGCTACTTCTTTAGTCTTGGTTCAAGTGTGTTTTGTTGGTGCTTAAAGAAGCAACAAACTATTACTCAATCCACAGCTGAAGCAGAATACATTGCAGCTGCAGCAGCAGTCAATCAAGCAATTTGGCTTAGGAAGTTGCTGTATGATTTAAATGAAGAGCAACTTGGTCATACTGAAATTTTGGTTGACAATCAGTCAGCTGTTGCCATAGCCAAGAATCCAATTTTTCATGGCAAGACAAAGTATTTTAAGATTAAACTTCATTTTGTTCGAAAGGCTGAGCAATCCAAGGAGATCAGTCTTGTTCATTGCAACTCACAAGACCAATTGGAAGACATTCTAACCAAGCCACTTGGTACATCACGGTTTGAGTTTTTGAGAAGCTCAATTGGTGTTTGTTGCATACAGTCCAAGGAGGAGTGTTAAGATTTGGCCTGCAATGCAACATTGAACCAGCAGCAGCAGTAGTAGCAGCTCATGCAGGCAAGCTTGGATCGATGGAAGATGTTCCATTTTGTTGATTTTGTTACATTGTAACTTAGTTAGTCTCATTGTAATTTAGTTTAACTAAGTTGGTAGGATTATTTTATGACATGAACTTGATGTAATAGCTGAAATGTCAGCTAGCTTTGCTTGTAATTCAAGATGTATTAATTAATATTAGTGGGAGTAGTTAAGTCATTAGGTAACTTTCAACTTCTCTTGTATTTCATGTATATATTTACATTTCAATGAAATGGATGTTAAGTTTTTAGCCATTATTTTATGTGTTCAAATTCTCTTTGCAAAGCTTCTGGTTTTTCTTTCTTATGTTTTGTTTTTCACATATGATAACATGCAAACTTCATGCAAATTGTTGCTGAGTTGCTGCCATTGTTCCAACAAATATGCCCTGAATCCTTCGAAAAATAGTTGGAAACTCGTGTGGTCTTTTGCAGGGCCACAATGTGTTCGCCAACTTCTTTGGTTGGTTTTCAAAGAATGCCTTTTAACTATTCCGAAACGTTGTAGAAGAGGTATGTCAGACTTTTCTTCATGTAACCTTAGCGGATGTGTGAATGAGTCTATTCTTCATTTCTTACGAGATTGTTGTAAGGTAAGAGATGTTTGGGAACATGTCATTTCTTCGAGGTTACTGCATCATTTTTTCTCTTACTCGCTAAAGGACTTGTTAACAGTCAACTTGAGGAATGAATTTGGCTTAGTTTTTCAAGAGTTTGATTGGCGATCTCTGTTTGGTATACTCTACTGGAAGATTTGGAAACAGAAATGTTTGTGTGTGTTCTAGGAGGTTCTGTTCAGTAAAGATCATATCCTTCACTCTTCTTGGAGTTGGGTTAAAGCTCACAAGTGTTTATCTAGAACACCCACTAAAGGCACCGAAAGACAAACTAGGTGTCGTAAATGGAATCCACCTCCGACGAGTTCCATTAAATTGAACACTGACAAGGCTTGTAATCCAGTGTCGGGTTTAGCAGCATCGACAATAGTGGCGAGAGATGGATTTGGAAACTGGGTATGTGGGGTTGGTAGAAATATTGGCAGGTGTAGTGTGGAGCAAGCGGAACTTTCGGCTATCTATGACGGTCTTATTATAGCATGAGATGCCCAATAGAGAGATATTTTCGTGGAAATGGATTGTGCACTTGCTATTAAAGGGATCAATGGCGACTCGAGAGGGTGTGCTCATAGGGATTTGGTTCTTAGAATTCGAGAGTTAAGAAGTCGATATTGGAATGTTGCCATCGAGCAGATCCAAAGAAAGGTGAATTATGTCGCACACTCGTTGGCTGGTATGATGAAGGATTTCCCGGTTGGCGCACATATATTTCATAGGCCTTCCTCTTTAGTCCGTCACCATGTAAGGACGGATAACATGTATATGCTTTCGAATCCCATTTTTTCCTGCTAGTTTATTGAATCTTTTCTTGTCACCAAAAAAAAAAAACAGTTTTAAAGGGAAAAAGAATCTATGTCAGAATTTTAAATGGAACAATTAATGGTGCTAATTATTTGAATTAATTAATGACATTATAAAATTAGAGGGACTAAGTTATGTCAAATTAAAGTAAAGAATTAAATACAAAATTTAAGTATAATAGAGAACTAAAACTATAGTTATCAAATAAGAATAGATGAAATATTAAATAATGTATAGCTAATTCAAGCTTTTAACAATTTTAAATGAGTAGATAGTATTTTTTATACAATACCTAAAACTTCCCATAATCCCTCCTCAACCCTTAAATAAGGATATAAACACGCTTCAGTGCGCTTTAACTTGCGTCCTCTTACACAGGTAAGAATACCAATATCAATCAAACTAACATTTAGTCATCAAAGATTAGGTAGTTTTAAAAGTATTGGTTGAGTTATTTGATTAATTCCCAAAGACCCAAACCAATAATAAAGTTAATGCATAATTATTTATGTAATATGGCATTAAAAATTGAATTAAAGTCTTTTTCTTTTTTATAAGTTACAATGATGGTTTCAATTAGAAACAATCTTTATAAAGAATAATTATAACCAAAATAAATTTGAAAGAAGATTCACACATTTACATAGAATGAGCAGGGGCGAATTTAGTGGGGGCTGGCAGGGGCCCCGGCCCTCCTAAAATGTAAAATTGTTATTTAGGCCCTTGATATTTTTTAAAAATTTTAAATTAGTAAAGGTAAAATTGCACTTTGGCCCCCCTAAAATTATAAAAATTCAATTTAATCATTTAAAAATTATAAAGATATAGACTATAAAAAATTAAAATTTCATCCGGCCTCCCTACAAAATTGTTCTGGCTTCGCCCCTGAGAATGAGACTCAAACATGCCTAAATCTTAGCATTGATCATAGACCTCATTGGAGAGACAAAAATGTAGATTGGGTGAAACTTTGGTCATGGTGTGTAAAATTAGGAACCATCACAAGCACTTCGATTATAAAATTATTATATTAATTTAATAATTTTGTAAAATTCTAAACCCTAAAAGTTAAAAAAGATGAAGTTGGAAAACAAGAATTGTAACAAACCAGCGTAAATGATGCTATAGTTTTTGAGTTTTATGTGGAATTTGAATTGATGACACCAAATTTAATGAATAAATAATATAGATATTAAAGCAAATTTAAGAAGCCCTTTTGAGGACCCAATATGAAGCCTTTCCCTCCTTTATAGGTCCTACACTATTTGATGCATCTAACTTTCATTCCCAAGCATAATGGTCCTACAACATTATGCCTCAACTAGATTTTCAATTAAAATCTCAAATTTATAACAGTTTTTAAGCTTTATATCAAGTACGGATTTATTTTGTTTTTATACCTTCCTTTTTCCAAAATTTAGGCTAGTTCAAAAACATTGTTTGAAAATTAATAAGAAATCTACCCCAGGAAGACATGATCAAATCATATTAGATTTGTTTTTGGGTCAACATTTGTTCGGGTTTGGAACTTTTGAGTCAATCATCACGATTTGATCATTTCGAGTTCAATTTGTTTTGAGTTACTGTTGTTTCAGGTTTGAGGCAATGTTTTAAGTTTGAGTTACAGAGTTTCAATGGTACTGTTGACTTTTTTTATGATTAAATCAAGTTTGAGTTCAAATTGATTGATTAATAATTTTCAAATTCAAGTCAAGGTTAAAACTCACAAATATAAATTAGATCAATCAAATCAAACATACAAGATGTAAAGAAAAAAAGACAAATGCAGGGGCAATGATATTATATTAGAGGTGTTCATAGATCGAACAGTCAACTCAACTTATTTTAGGGTTAGGCTTGAGTTTATATTTTAAGATTGATTAACCCGGCTCCTTTTTTTTTTTTTTTAAACCATAAAACAAGTTTTTAAGATGTGTTCAAGTTAAAAAAATTTAAAAATCCAACCTCGATCTGGTCCAATCCATGAGTATGTATAATATATGATTGATGGGAGATAATTGGGATGGGAATTTTTACCGTAGGCAGTTAATTGGTGGGAATAAGAAGAGCAGACTTTTGGAACAGTGAAAACTCCAAAAAACCCTACAATCAACGACAAAACCATGCCTCAGTTAAAAAGGTAAAAACATGCAGTCATTTAGATCTCATTTTCACTGAAACAATTTAACTGTTCTGTTTTATATAGCTGTTATTTACGTCCGCCATGATTGTCTAACTTGCTTTTATTTACAAGGTCAAATTTTAGCTTTGGTCCCTCTATTATACTTAAAATTTGAATTTAATCTTTATGCTTTAATTTAACATAATTTTCTATTTTTATAGTATCTCGGTTAAAATAGTTAACTATTTCAATTAAAATATTGACATGATTTTTAAAAAAAAAACCATTCACTCCAATACCCAAGAGAATCATTTCAGTAATATATACTATTATAATTATCGATATTTATACTATAATACTTTGTGTGACTGAGTCAGATGTCTTGAGTTGATGACAACAATTCAGTTGGTGAAAGTAAACAAAATCAAAAAAAATTGTAAAATTCAAAAATAAACTGGATTAATTAAGTTTTTAAATTTTAAATTTTATTTTAAGAAATAATTTATTTTAAATATCTAGCATTTACCTTCAATTTATTTTAAGAAATAATTATTTTAAACAGTATTATTTTCTTAAATAAAAAAATTTATGTCAAATATTTTTTTCACCCAAATTTATGTCAAATTCTTGCAAAAGTAAAAGATTGCATTATGTCAAATTATGCTAATAAGGATTAAATATCAAATTTGAGTATAATAGAGGGACCAAAATATAATTTGACCTAAAACTCATGATCTCAACCAAGAGAAAAATAATAATAATAATAACCTACCCAATTTAGCCATTTTCCAGACAGTTATGGAGCTGCCACATCTGGCTAAAACAAATAGTAGCACTGCCAACTGCAAATGGTCCCAATTGATCAACTTTCTTTAAAAATCAAAACCAAATGGTTGAAAAAAAACAATGGGAAATTTACCTTCATTGTAGTATAAGGATCACCAGAAAAAAGTGCTCTCAGCTTTAATAAGAACTCGTTCAAATATGGAAGAACCAATTTAAGTACCCAAATTGCTTCTTCTTCTCCAACCACACACCTTGATTCATCTACATCCACAACTCCCCTGCATTATCATAGAAAGTTAAGGGGGAGAAGGTCTTTATTTGTTCATTAATGGCATCTAATGCAATGTGTTTACCTGCAGATGATTGATCTGTAAAGGAATATAGCAGCAAGGTAAACAAGTCCCACATAGGAAGTTACTGTAATGCAGCTGTTGAAACATTGAACAAGGAGTTTTAGTGATGGATTCAAAAAAGATTAGAAAGGAAAAAGGATGACAATTCTGAGACCTGATGTCGACATCTTGTGTGTAAGACGATGAAATGATGATGAATGTTCCGACCCCGAAGATTAATGCCGATTTCGATACATCCCTCCACATTACTAAATCAACTGAAAAGATGAAAAGGGTTTAATAAAGTTGCAGCTATGGAATTCATTGATGTTGTTTCCAAGGAATGGAATCAGTTAAATGTACCTAAATTGTGCAATTGGTTCTGAGTTTGGGGGAAACTTTGATAATGGTAATCGTCATCTGCAATTTATTCCAAGCAATAAGGTCATTAGCAACATTCATTTAGCACTAAAAAAGAGTTGCTTATCTCAATATAGCATCAAATGGGAACACAAAACTTACAAAGGGTAGCATTCTTTACAACTGGTGGTGGCTGCTTGTTCAGAGTTGGAGAAAATGGTGCAGCTTTGTTAGGGAATTGGCTAGTTTTCTTCACTCCATTAGTAACTTTGCTAGGCTTGTTATCTTCTTGCAACTTTTTCACTTCATTTACAGCTTTATTGGGCTTCATATCATTAGCAACTTTGTTAGGCTTCTTCTCCACCTCTGGTACATTCATTTCCTTAATGTCAAAGCTTTTCTTTTCATCCCCAACTTCCTCCATTTCTTCATCTTCTTCATCATCACCATTGCTTGAAATGACCATTTCTTGGCACACACCAAACTCTTTGCAATGCTCCTCCCACTCAGATTCATCCTTCAAGTTTTCATTTGAGTCCTTGTCACTCCCTTCAATCTTTTCATCATCAAAAACTAAAACTTTATCATCATTTCCATTTTCATCACAAGATTGAGCTGAGGCCTTCACTGAATTCCCCTCTATTCCCTGGCCTGATTCAATGCCATCTTTGCTGCTCATCTCAACACCCTTTTTAGCAACATCAGATCTTAGCTTCTTACTATGAATTGGGGTTCTCTCAATTCCATCAACAGATTTACTAAGATCCCTAATCCCTTTCTTGACCTGAATGGGAACCTTCTTAATCCCATCAAGAGACAAGCTCAAGTCTTTGCAATGCTCCATGGATCTTCCTTTAGCTACCCTAATTGGGTTCTTCTCCAACCCTTCAAAGCTTTCACTTTTCCATGTCTTTCTCTTCCCACTAACACCTACACCCCCAAAGGTTTGCCCTTTCTTCAAGCTCAACCTTTTATCACCACCAGCATTGTTTCCCTCACCATTGCCGTTTTCTTCTTCATTGAAGACCTTGATCCCACCTTTGAATTCATCACTTTTCATCCTGGTTTCCCACACTGAGCCTGCAACAACACTGCTTTTACCTCCTGTTCTTCTGCTATTGCTCGAATCCATCTCTTTTGCCCTCCTATTTATCTCACTTTCTATTTACCCTTTGTGGGAAACAACTCCTACTGGGACATGGGTGTTACAATTATTGGATAAGAAGCTTTAAATTGAAGAAATGGAGGTCTTTGTGGGATCAAACAATGACAGAAAAAAGAGAGGTATATATGAGTGAATTGCCAGGGAAGGGGGGGGGGGAACTGGGTTTCTTTCATTTTTACTCGGGTTTAATTTTGTTCTCAGCCCCTATACTTTTAAGACTTTTAAAATTAAATCCCTGTACAATTCTAATTGATAACATAAATAGTAGATTTCTGTTAAATATTATTAATGTGTGGCCTTTTGAAATTCCGAGTTCACATGTTGAAATAAGATAGTGATATTAATTAGACTTGATTTTTAGTCCAATAAAAATGTGGCATATGTCGTTTTCTTTTTCTTTTTTTAAGGAACATGTGTCATTTTGTATGGACAATCTTGAGACAAAAATAATAGTTTATATGTTAAAATGAGAAAAAAAGTTTAAAGACTTAAATAATGAATTAAGCCTAGTTGTTAAATTAGACTAGTAGAAAGGTTATATTGTTGAAATTAAAAACAAAGGACTGAATATAAAAAGTCTAAAAAGTAGAGGGACTGAAGGGCAAAATTAGAGCATTTAATTATTGTTGGATTTTGGGTAAAGAGAAATATAAGATTTGACATAGATGGTGTTACGGATTTTTCTTTCTTTTTCTTTTTGCACAAGTATTCTCTCTTTTTCAGTATCAAAAGGAAATGTAAGACTGTGAGTTAACACTGCAATTTCACATTGTCCTTACTGAAAAAGGGCTTTACTTTGGATCTGAGGCAACAACAAAAAATTGGGACCTTATCAAATTTTGGGGCAAATATCTCAATAATACCTAAAAAAATAAAAAATTATCGGATAGTACGGGGTTTTGGAAAATTGACCGGAAAGTGCAATTTTCCCCAAAACGCGCGCCCACGTCGAGCGTTTTTGGAAGCGGCCTAAAAGCGCGTCCCGGGGCGCTTTTGTACGTCAAAAGCGCTTCCACGAGGACGCTTTTTACGACGACGTACAAAGGCGCGCCCCGAGACGCGCTTATGCCCAACGGTCAAATTTTTTATTGTAATTTAATTTTAATATCTTTAATAAAATCGAAATTGTTTAAGTTTTTATTGTAATTTAATTTTAATATATGTAATAGAATAAGAAATTGTTTTTATTTTTTATTTTATTGTAATTTAGTTTTAATATATTTAATAAATAAGAAGTTTTCTTTATTTTTATTTGTTTCTAATTTAGTTGTAGTATATTTAATAAATAAGAAGTTTTCATTGATAATTTAGTTTTTTGCAATATAAAATTTTTTATATTTAATAAAATTGAGTTTAATGTTCTTTCTTTTGTAATTTAATTTTTTTACTATAGTTTTAATATCTTTGATAAAATAGAAATGGTTTAATTTTCATTTTTGCAATTGAATTATCTTATATTTAATAAATTTGAGTTATTGTACAAAAGTTCACCGTTTTCCTCCAAAAAAAGCAGAAATTACATAGCCTGCAAAGAGACAAACAAGCTAAGAACACGGTCAACTAGTCCGATTTGGACACGAGCGAGATGTATGGCCGGGTTCCTACACCACCACGCACCGCCTACTTTGGTTGGTCGGTTCTCGGATATCCATATTGTTGCGTATTCTAGTCGAGGAAGGTCGACCTTTTGGTTTGCGCCTCAATTCTCTATCCTAAGCAACAACTTATATGGTGCAAGCGATCACCGGTGGCCACTTACGTTCATCCGGGATGGTGGGAATACGTGTCTCCACACGTTGTACATGTTTTCTAATTTGTAAACCGTCGACATAGCTCATGGGGTCAAGACGAAGATTATGACAAGCCGCAAGTACATGAGCACATGGGTAACGAAGTGCATCAAATATCCCACGATCGCATGTCCTATTTGTCAAGTGTACACGATAATGCCCGCCAACAATACCTTGGTTCGGTCTGTCAAACTCCGTGACACGAAACCATAGGTTTCATCGCGATCGTGACACCTTGTGTGCATGGTGTTCGCCCGTGCCTTCCCACGGTTAATTTCTTGCAAGACCCGGGCTCCATACACGCCTCCTTGCATCGCCTCGATAACTCATTTGCTCTCTTCGGAAATAGTGCCGCTAAACAAAAATATGTCTCCCGCAAAACCGTATGTCGGCGGATGACGGGTTCCTTTTAGCACGTAATTTATGCATTCGGCCGGGTTTGTGGTCATATGACCATATCGTAGGCCGCCGTCATATGCTTGTGTCCACTGTTCAAAAGGAATATTGCGCAGTACTCGCGCGCCTTGGCGTTATCTGCGCGCAAACCGCCAACATATCACGAAAGCGGTCTTTATTGATCTCGCGTACCACGCCAATATACGTTGATAGCGAATATTACATACCACTATTCAATTGCGAATAAATTGAAAATTTCAAAAGAAATTATATTAATAGATATTTCATACCCATATATCGGTCACTTGCCGTTTCGTTCTTTTAGATCGGTGTTGCCCATAGTAGTTGGATGAAACATGCCTCGTGCAATATCGATGGTGTATGCGATGCCACATGCTTCCCTGTCATTCTATTGCCGTAAGTATTCCGGGGCCCCGATCCGATATAACGCATATGTCGGGTTGAGGGTAGACATGCCTCCTTAACCTAGATAGGAAGAAGTCCCGGTCATCGGTGACTCCCACGGTGTTATTGCTAACGCAATCGGAAGGATTCTCCACGGCCGTCTTGTGCCACGACTAGCAATAGCCGCGCGTATATATACCATACATGAAGGTACCGTCAATTTGTACCAATGGCTTGCGGTATGTAAAAGCATCTCGGCATTGCTTAAATGTCCGAGAACAAGCGCTTGAACACGCGCGCATCCACGGAGCGGACGATCGTTGTAATCACGCGGTTCCGTTTCAAGGTCCGTTGCAGCTTTGCTCGGGACATACGTCTCAACACACGACACCACCGCCACACTTCATTATATGAAGCGTCCCATCGGCCGTGCAACTTTTCCAACGCCGCTTGGCTATCCAAGCCTTTCAGAAGAGGCGTGTACCCCATTTGGCTACGAATATTGCCAATTAAGGCCAAGATCGTAGTTTTGGGATCGACCTTCACCGTCGGGATTATTAAATCAGCCAACATGTCTAAATTCATCCTCGGATGATCTTGTGTTACACCATCAACGAAGGGCGTTAAATAATGCAACATTACATAATATTAGTGTTATTCAAATCATTGAACACGTAGTGGTGATGCTTGTCTCAAGCAAGACATGTATGCGGACCTTTGTACTTTTTCACCTCCCACAACCCCTCGTCCTTTTCCTCAACGACGCCATGATTTTCCATGAACATGTGCCGTCTTGCATCGCACACTTCGCCTCGTACCTATCGAGGTTTGATCTAACCATAGTGTAGTTAACCCGTTCACGATCTTCAGATTGTTTCAATGCACCAAGAAAAGTATTCTTGTTGGAAAAGCGGTTACCAACTTCTAATTCGTCCGAATCCAACGAAGAATTTGTGCGGTCACGCCTCGGTGTGGTAGTTCAGAAACTCCAATGCATCATCTTGAGATAGATCGACATTATGCATGTGCGCTTTGGAGGTGAGTATGCCCCGAATAAGCGGATCTTCTTCTTCTTCGTCAACCGCACTCAACGTCTTCAGTACAATTGGAGCGGGCTCCGGTTGAGAAAATAATCCAACACGCACCGTCGGGCCCTCGCTCCCGAGGTGGATCCACATCGGATTCATCGTCGACCCTCCATAACTCGCAACAAAGCGAGGGCCCTCGCCGGTGGATGTCGTCGGGAGTACATCATCCTCCTTAAACATCTTTCGCATGATTCCAATCGTATGTGGATTGCCAACCACTAGAAGTTGACGACGTCCCCAATACGTATTTCTATCATCGGACGTCGTAGCGGATATGCATGTCCCATCCACCAACCGAAGTGTGTCGTGCGGGGTTATGTTTTCCATACTACGATCGCACACGGGCACTTCGTGTTTTGCCTCCCACTTACAGAGTGTCGACTTGGGGTCGTGTATTCCCCTCGAACGATACTAGATGTTGAGGTCGCGACCGGATCACTTGGAGATGAAAATTCTACATATACCTCGATATAGGGTGAACCAGCGGCAAGATGAGTCTCCACCATTGCCTCAAGGCTCAGAGGACCTTTGATGTCGAATGAGTCATATCTCACCGGATCAACCAAGCGCAAAATCTATACTTAATAGATTGAACTTTCATTGGCGTTGTTCGAATATTTTACGCCTAATTCTTTTGCGAAGTTACGCCAAATCGACGTTCGATTAAAACTCAATCGTACTGTGTGTTCTCCGATAAGAAAACAACACCATTTTCGGTGTCTCGCACTTCACCATCGTAGTAAATAACAAAGATTAATACGTTCACTCATTTTCAATTTTTTTTCCTTTTGCTTGAATTTGGTTTTCGCTTAACCGAGAATGAAATTTGGTGATTTATAGCCTAATTTTGCCGGATAAGCTTAGTAGCAAAAGTGCGCCCACGTGGGGGCGTTTTTTCGCCCTTTGTTTGTTAAACGTCTCTCAAAATAATTTTGTCCTAGACCATTTGAGCAAAAGTGCGTCCACGTGGGAGGGCGTTTTTCGCTTGCTTGTTTGTTAAACGTCTCCTCAAAATAATTTTGTCCTAGACCATTGTAGCAAAAGTGCGCCCACGGGGGCGCGCCGCCATCGCTTGTTTGTTGACGCGTCTCCTCAAAATAATTTTGTCCTAGACCACTGTAGAGAAGAGAGTCCACGGGGGGCGTTTTCGGTCCACGGTTTGTTCTCGCAACGTCTCCTCAAAATAATTTTGTCGGAGACCATCGTAGCAATAAGCGGCCCACGTGGAGGCGTTTTTGCCACGGTTTTGTTCTCAAACGTCTCCTCAAAATTATTTTGCGGAGACTATCGCCCAAAAACTTATTTCAATTTTCACGGAAAGAATCCCTAAAAACGCGTCCACGTCAGCGCGTTTTTGGGGGAAAAAGGCCTAAAGCGCGTCCCCGAGGGAGATGTCAAAATTATGAATAACAAAATCCCAAAAATGTCAAAATTATGGTTTTGGTTCCCTACTATCTTTAAATTTAGAATTTAATACATGTACTATAATCTTTTATTTTTATAATGTAATTAATTCATCTAAATAATTATCGCGTTTAATTATTTTGATCAAAATATCATTTTGGAATTTTGTTAAAATCAATATGAACATAATATGTTGGGAGAGATGTATTATTTCCTACTGCAATGATTCAACATTTTAGATAATGTCGAGGAAATATATTTTTACAAATAAAATAAAATTTTGGGTGAAATGTCAAATTAATTTTTACTTATATTACACCTTCACGATAAATTTATAAAAGGATTTAATGTAAAATTAATAATATTTATATTATTTCTCAATTAAACTAACTCGTGAATAAGTATGGAATGTTTGGTTTAAGGCTAGCACATGGAAAAGCTTTTTATAAATAGGAAATTGTTGCATCTAAAAATATTTTATATATAATGAAATCTAATTTCCATTTTTATGTTTAAATTAAGATTTAGTAATAGTAAGTTTAAAGTGTTTGTATCAATAGTATTAAGAAGTAAAGAGCTGAAGAAGAGCAGCAAAATGTGTGGATATTAGAAGGACTACTAAAACAATAATCATGCATTCTTATTTTTAAATTTATGAAATAAGGTCCCACCTTCCCCTTTCTGTTAAACAAGCATGTCGTGCCTTCATATATGGACAATGTGTAATTGTCACCCACACCCTTTTACTCATTTTATTAACTTTGGGTAATATTTTTGTTATAAAGTAATTCATCCAAATCATTTTAAATATGAAAATATTTACTTTGCAAAAGTGAGCTAGATTCAAGATTTGGACAAAGGTGTGCAAATGCCACGATTAATTAATCAAGCTTATTTTTTAAATTCTCAAAAGTAATCATATATTTAATATTGTGTATGTGTATTTAAAATATGGAGGTGTGTTTAAAATTACATACAATGAATAATAATAATAATAAGTATAATTTGAAATTAGTTGCAACAAATGAAACATATATGATATTAAATTATGAGTAAAACAAAATTTATATAGAAAAACACATCAAATTAAAAATACTAAATGGATACAATTGTTTATCATTGTATTGTTATGGATCGTGAGCTAGTCTCAAGTTAATTTCTGACACTAACTCAATGAACAACATCATTAATATTAGAAACTTTATCACACATATATTCATGTAGAAATCAAGTATTTAAAACGACATTTATACTAAAAAACACATGAAATTAACGCAACAATATTATTTTACAAATACACTGATTTTTTTATAATTCCCTAATTCATTTAGGACCCAATTGATGGGTGACACCAACTTAATAAAAGACTTAAAAATAGTATAGATGCACAAATATATAAAAAATAAATTTATTAAAATTTCATATAAAAACAAAGAAAAAATTGCATTAATATAAACGGCAAATGAAAATGTTTTACATGCAAGGCTTGAATCTCATCATGGATAATTTTTTTATTAATTTATAAAAATATAAAAAGACAAAAACACTCGTACAATCATATAATTTACTTAGCAAATGAATTAGGTTATTATTATTATTTATAATTCCCTAACTGAGTTAGAACCTAGTTAATGGATGATACTAACTCAATAAAAGACTTAATAAATAATATAGATAAAGATTAATTGCATAATATGGTCCTTAAATATGGTCAACTTTAAAATTGATCCCTAAACTTTCAAAATGTACCAAATAATCCTCAAAGTAAAAATCATTCCAATTAAGTCCTTCCACCATCATGGATATGACATATTTGGAATAGTAATTTAAGGATTGAATTGAAATGTTTTGAAGTTTAGGAACAAATTTAGAATTCAACTCGTAATTTGGGGATGATTTATGAAATTAACCCTAACATAAGTATACCTACAGTTTTTGATATCGAGATTTTGAATTATACTTTAATTTGACATAATTTGATTTTTTTAAATTTTATAATATTATTAAATAATTCAAATATTGAACACTAATAATTGTATGGGTAAAATGTCAACCTCAACTTTTTTCTTAAAAATACTTTTTTTCAAGAAAAGTCTTACATCAATTATTTTAGGTAGAGTATTAATAATGTTAGCCGTCAAAATTTATTAAATTAAAATATAATAAGTAAAAGAAAGATCAAAATATGGAAGGTCTCAATTGATAAGTAAATGGAAATAAAAGCGAGGGAGAGGAAGATGCAAATCTATACAAGTGGTGGATTTAGGGTTGTAACAACCGAAATTCATTTGGAATTTGCTTAGAGAGGGACCAAACCCCTAAAACCCTAAACTCAAATAATATAAAGTATAGACTATAGAGTAGGCAGTCCCCAATTTTGTTCCGTTCAAGGCACGTGACTCGCATCGCACGCCTCCAAAGTTACGCTATCTACACATGTTCACTTTGGTCATATTTTCATTTCAGTCCTTCTACAATGTACCATTTTTTTTACTTTAATATAACATAATTTTTTTAAAGAAATGTAATTATAGCCCAGAAAATTCAATTCAGAAAAAGATTAAAAAAAAAAAAAAAAAACTCAATAGATTTCAGCTCAAAATGAAATTGCTTTAAAATGAAAAGGTAAACTACACTTAAGATCACTCAACTATTAGTAACTTTACGTTTTAATCACTTAATTTCAAAAAGTTACAAAATGATCACTAAACTATTCAAAAATTTACATTACTAGATCGTTAAAATTGTTAGCGTATAACCTTTTCTGTATGCACTATCCACGTGAAGTGGAAGTTGCCTTTCCCCTTTTTTTTAACAGTTTAATTTTTTTTTCATAAAACAACTTTAAACGACACAAATCTACAAACTAAAATCTAAACAGCTTTCTTCTTCGATCTTCGATGTCGATTATTCGATCAACTAAGATCTAAAGTATGTTCTTCTACTAGTTGATGACTTATTGCTCCGATCTTTGAATCACCGCTTGGAGGTACTAACCAAACTTCTTTAAAAAACCTTCATAACCCAAAGAACTCAAATAAAAACATTTTAAATAGTTCAATGACCATTTTGTAACCTTTTGAAATTGAGTGACTAATATGTAAACTTCCTAAAAGCTTAATAGTTTTAGGTGAAATATACCCTAAAAAAAAGTGATACTGGTCGACGGCCAGCGAGGCATAGTTTTATTTGGGCAAGAAAAGAAGGTCATGCTAAATTGCTTGTCTTATTCTGCCTTAATTATCATTTTTCCTTTATAAATAATTATTCAAAGTTATATATAATTTTTTTGAAAATAAAAAAAATTCTGTGTGTTATTTTTAGATAGCTTTTGAAGGAATTTTTTTAGATAAAGCAAGCTAAACATAGTAAAATAAAAATGAATATTCCAACAATTGATTTTGAATTAGAATAAATGTAATACAAAACAGTATTACCCACATATCGTTTTTTACTGATATTAGTACATATCAATTTAAGTATACCATTTTAAATTAAATATTTGATATATATATATAAAAAAAATATGAAAATAAAATATTAAATTATGAGACAAATGAAGAAAACAATTTTAGAAATACTAGTGACATGATATATAAATTTCGAGAAATTATTTATATAATTATTATTTAATAACCTTAAATAGACTCAAAATAAACAAACTAACAAAATTATTCCGTCGTATTTATAATTCCAAAAATCCAGAATGACTAATAAAAATTCAAATTTAAATACATTTTAAAATTATTTTTCGTACAAATAAAAGATTAAAAAATATTGTAAAATTTTTACACTATCAACTGAAATTTTGAGTGGAACATAATTGGTCTTCCATAGCGACTACTATAGAGTAGCTGTAAATTTAATAAAATGTGCCTACAACACAAAATTAGTTGTTTCTTTTCTACTTTGTTGTTTTTGAAAGCCTGAGACACAAGTAGTTTAATAGTACTAACCTAATTTATAACATAAAAATATAAAACACCCCCTTCAAGTCAAGTGACTCGATTGATAGTTCAAACAACTCAATAATTACAAAATCGAATTCCAGCAACATTTATGTATATATATATATATATATATATATAAATCAAATCCCAGACTAAAGTGAAATATGGGGTACTAAAGGAAGAGTCACCAAAATTAAGATGGAGGTAGCTCATTTACCCCCACATAATCTAGAATGACGTTAATATTAAATGAAGTGAATTCCTCAAAAATATAGGGATTGCAGTTGGTGCTGGGAGTGGCAACATTCACCAACATCATCACATCTTCATAATTTCAACTACCTCAACTTCAATTTTATTATCATTAATACATATATTTGCATTCAGTCTCATCCCTATATATACCAAAATATTTTGGTGAGTTCACTAATCAAATAAACCAAAATTTAACATCTACTGTCCCTTAAACAAGAATTAATATTTTTTAAATACAAATGAAATCCCTTCCAAAATTTATTATGGAAAGTAGAGTAATACCATATGAGCTTTTTATTTCCATATAATAGACACAGACCAAAAAATATCAATTTGCAAAACAAGCACTAAATCCACAATTATAAACCTAATGGGTTAGGTATTTGAATCAAAATTCAAAAATTCATCACCATTATATAACAGAATTTGACCTTATAAAAATATATTACTTTGAATGAAGTTCCAGCCATCATAAAAACATCTCTAAAATCAAAGGTGAAGCTTCAGAATTAGAATTAGAATCAGAATCAGAATTGAGAATGAAATATCCATCTTGTGAAGAAGAGATCCCATCAATGAATATGGCAGATTTACAGTTCCCACATCATTTATTATTGTGAAACAAACAAAGACATTGGCTAAAAGCATGGTCATGAAAAAATCAAATCAAATCATGGCAACAAACTCTACTTTTTATGGAAAACAAAAATTTATAATCATCTTTCTTTAACACTACTTACAACTTTTGTAAGGGGATAATGTACAAGTTGCCCTTAGCCAAGTCGACGGCTAGTAGCCTTAACTCCCATCTCTGCCAACATAGATCATATAATATCAGTATGTCATATATGGAAGGGAAGAATTGAAATGGAAGAATCTATAGAAGGGGATGATGGGCAAGGCTTAGTACTTTTTAGGGTGCTTGTCTCTCAGAAGCTTCTGAGTTTGAGATAAAATCTGTCGTCTTTCGTATTTACATTTCAAGTTTGATGTATCAGTCCACTATCTGTCCTCTCAACAACAATCTATCCATTACCTTCGCTGCGCGGATGCTGTTACCATCTCATCTCCAAGAACAGGAAGCATTTTAGGTTTTGAGGTCTGAATGAATTAAACATTACTGGTCCGAATGGAACTGCATAATAATTTTTCTGATTCATTCTTTTGCGAAGCATTCATCTTCAACTTCTCACTTTCCGACAACTTCTTCATTCCGTTCTCAAGCTACTTGCAGTTCTCTTCATGAGCTTTGTTAAACAACCTCACGAAGTTAAGTAGAGTTGAAGTAACTGCAGTGGTTTACAAGACTAATAAATAGAGGAAAATAACTGAAAACTAAAACATCGATTGTTCTTAGGCAACTATTAACCGTCCAATAAAAAGGATACAAAGAAGCAAGGGATTTTAAGATGAAGTAAAAACCAGATAAACACGGAGCTTACCTGTGCATCTCCAAAAGAAGTAACCAGAAACTGGTTCATTCTTCGAAACATTATAGACCAATAAACAAAGAGAGATAAAAAGTACAATAGACTTGCAGTAGAGTAAGCTTCTCTTTTTCATTTATTTTCATGTTCTTTCATTTCCATGCTAGATTAAAGTCGAAGGCTTTACTTTTGCGTAATTTAGAAGTCATAATAGAACTAGCATCACAAACTGATGACAACCATTGAATACCTTGTTCAAAGGGACAACGAGCTGGATCCTCTCCAAAGTAAAGAATCAATGCGTCCACATTTCTTCCCTGTCAATGTAAAACTAAGATGTAATTAAGAGTTCAATATGAACATTAGTAAGATTGCCACTGTTTGCAACAAAACCTAGACACATACCACCGTGGAGTATAGGGAAGCCAAGGATCTAACTTCGGCTTCGGCAAAAGAGAGGAACTCCTTTAAGTTCTGGACAACAAAAGAAAATAGAATACATACGTATACAAATGAAAAAAGATTATTGATTACATTTATTAAAACAGATTATACACTTAAAATACCTCACAGAATTTTTCTGACACAGGGCCATCATTTTCAGAACTGGACAGTTCCTGAAGAACTTTCTCCAATCCTTTGCTTATGGCTTGCATCTCCTCTGCCAGAAATTTAAGTTGTATCTAGATGGAACCGCGTATTAGCCAAAGATGTTAGGTCAAACTTAAATTTTTGTAAAATTATTTTCAACAAGAACTAGCAACATACCTTAGATTCAGGTTCTAAACTTGAAATATCTTTTGAAAAATCTAGTACCTCTGGCAGCTGTTCAGCAAGCACCTATAATTTATTATTCAGAATGTTATGACCAACTGGATACGTTAAAAGCTCCAGCACACCAGGTTACAGAACAGTTCATAACTATTTGAGAACCAATACATCAAGGGTGTGGTTACGGTCACAAGAGTCCAAGTGATGAATAACAACTTGTACCTTGCAAAGGTAATGCATGAGAGTCATCTTGCTGTTTCGTGCACGTGTATCTGTTAGTTTAAGGAGACTGTCCAACCTAAATCCAATAGCAGAACCTACAGTAAAAATACGAGCATTCAATAAAAAGAGCAAAAATTAACATCATCAAAGAGACTTAGAAAAGCAGGACACTAGACATAAGCAAATGTCAGACAAAGAGAAACAAGAATAAACAGTGCAATTAGAAGTGTGTGATAAAAATAGAAAAGGGGAAGTTGTAATTGTTGCAAAGAGAGAGACCAGTGGTTTAAAGAAGTTCACAAGTATTGGGGAATGGCATTAGAGCTAGAGTTCCAATTTTCACTTTCGATTATGGTGTCCCCTAATATTGAGGATATGCATGTATTATAGTCCACCACTATCTTGTACCAGAAAAAAAATGCTCAACTCACCTCTTGCAGTTCCCTGATTCAATGCATTTCCTAATGAAAGAATTGTCTGCATTATCCTCTTCAGTTTGACAGAATTTCTTATCTGATAAAAGAAGTTTTGACATTATTGTGCTGCCAACCATTGGGTATCTAACACGGTTCCCAAGAAAGAATGCAAGCAAAAAGTTTATAACTTGCCTCCTCTGTCGTAGAGTTTACAATGTTAAGGTTATGTCTGAGGTCGAAAACCTAGAGTACAATCCAAGGTCTGATAAGTAACAAGGAAAAGTCAACATTTATGTTAAGGTTATGTCTGAGGTCGAAAACCTAGAGTACAATCCAAGGTTTGATAAGTAACAAGGAAAAGTCAACATTTAACTATTGCGGAATTCAGATACAGATTTTGATCAAACCTGGGAGCAAAATTGCATCTTAAAAGAGAACACCCTGAGCTTGGATTCTACTCTGGGAATTTTCATTAGCTCCAAGAAGAACTATTATTGGAGGTACATGAAAATATTGGTCCATTAGTGATTCTAAAGTGATAATTGGCTAGTTCAAATGTCCCTTTTATGTTGGCAAACTATGATATCCAGCAGAAAGTGGATGTTTACAAATTGACCTACAGACAACAAATAAACAACCATAAGGAAACAACAATAAACCTTACATACATGTTCACATTTCCCTAACTTTTCATTTTCTCCAATGTAGCCCTGAAAATGAGTTATTTATGTTATTATAACTTAAGGAAAAAATAACTCAAGTACCTTGAACGCAAGATGGTTTGACTACATCAAAGGCAGAAAGATTATTAGAGGAAACCATCAAATCTATTGTTACTATGATGAGGAATTTTAATGAAATTAATCAAATCGTAATAAATCATTTCACCTTTAGTAATTCCATCTCCTCTTTGGAAGGGCAAACTTTTATGAGGTTATCAACCTGGTCAACATCTAATGCTGATTCATCCAAGACAAGCACCGAACTCTGCAGAAGTTTCGCTGAATAGAGTAAGGCTAACAAAAAAGAGATTACCGACCTAAACTGGTATGAAAGATCTCCTTTTTGGTGAATCCACATTTGAATGGAGATGCATTTGTGAATGCATTTTGATATTTGGGCTTATCGAGTGCACATCCTTATTGTTAAGGACTTGAGAAAATTAAGACTTGCATTATAGCACAAGGATGTTCAAATATACATTTCTGAATGAACAATATATGTTTTCCAGGAAAGAGCAAAACATTATAGGGATCAGCAAACTTTGAATGGTACAATATGGTAGTGACCTCTGGGTACACATTGAGAAATCCAGATTGGGACTTAGCATGCACATATTATATCTCTTTAAATTAGGAAAAACTATAGAACTAGACCAAGCTTTGACTAATGAAAATGTTTGGGTAGCTCTTGTCCTAATATTAACAATAGTTCCCTTGGTATCCTTAAACTACAACAAGCTTTCTCCTTAAAGCTGTATAAGCTAAGCTTTGCACTTTCCACCAAATATTTAGTGACATTTCCAATCAATCTAAAACCACAGATAGTTTGAAGGACTAAGTTGTTACATGTTAAGATATGCAAATAGAATAATATAGCTGACAATTAGGGATTATAGCAAAGTATTAAGGATTTGATTTTATTTACTTTCCTTATAGAGTAGACTCATGCTTGTATATATATGTATTGTTTGATGATGAATGATATAGAATTTCATTCTCTCTTTCTCCTTGTGCCTCGTTAATTATTCTTTCAGTATTTCATTCATTACACATAATGTACATTTGTTAAGCAGAAAGAGACTAGTATGTTAGCTGAATAAGCAGCAAACTGATAAAAGGATAAAACTTATCCATTTTCCAATTCCAGAATATGAGTTTGAAGCTGATTGAAGGATTTAGATTTACTAAAAGTAAGGTCTCAGAGTGACAACAATAGACAAGTAAATGATTACAAACTAGTGAAACGCTTCAACCTACCATTAGGTCAGGCAAGGGCACCTTCACTTTTGAAAGCATAATTTCGCAATTATATGCTCGTCTGTGGTCAATCTGAAACAAAGATTGTTATTAGACAAAAGCATATTGAAAAACAATAATAAGTTACATCATATGACTATCACCACCAAACCATCAATGAAGTTTTTGTTCATGTCTGAATATGAATTAGACTGAAAATTTGCATTTCTTATGTGCACCATTCTACAAAGTACTAAAGTATTTATGTTCATTTTCTATATTCAAGTGTGTGATCTGGAACATTTATAATGATTCATACTTCCTTTGGCAATCAAGCATATAAGCAATGACAATCAGGTGGATGAAAACTGCATTTAGCATTTAATATACAACACATTTAGCAAAGGTTAAATTATATAGTACTAGAATTAACCTATAGATAGTAACATCTATGAAACAAGCAACTGACTCATCAACTACTTCAGTTAAATATTGAAAAAATACACTACCAATGTCACTTTCTCAGATTTTGGTGCATGTGCAGTATGCGAATTTGATTTACCACCACGACCCGTATTAGGAGCAGCTGCTGAGAAAAGATTCTCAAGCTCTGACATGTCAATCTCTGGAGCTCTGAGAAGAGGGTTAATCATTCCAATAAAATAAAAAGGAATAAGTAAATGAAAGTAAGACTTAAACGGGACTTAAAATGAAAACAAAAAACTCAAACTTAACATAGCAGCACATACTTGGAAGCTTTACCCAATTTTTGTGCTTCAGCCCAGAGGCTTCCCTGCACGGCTCTAGGTAACTTCAACCAATGCAAAGGCTTTAATTTCTTTGTCTGATGACTCTTTGAACTAATAGTACGTGAAAGAAGTCTATTTTTTGAATTTGTAGGAGAAGTAAAAGGTAGTCGTCCAGGAGCAGAAGATCCACCACTACCTACCGCTTGAGGTTCTGGAAAATTGCCATTTGTCTTTTTACCAAAAGGAGTAGGGGGTGGTGGGGCAGCAGGAACTTGAGATTTTGATGCCAAGGCAGGGGTGGGTGGTGGCGACGGTGGTACTGATGATGCCACTTGCCTGACATGAAGAGGAGGTGGTGGAGGTGGAAGAGGTGCAGATTTAGATGCTGAATTTACCTTCAAAAGTGGCATTGGAGGAGGAGGTGGTGGTGGTGGGGTTACAGGAGATCCAGCTCTAACAGGTGCAGGAGAAGGGGGAGGTGGAGGTATAGGTGTGGCTGGAGTTGTGGCCCTCAAATTTTCCTCCAAAGATGGAGATGCTTCCAGATGTATGCCGCTCACTTTTGTAGGTGGTGTTGGAGGAGGTCAAGGGGCAGGAGGGATGGCTCTAATAGATGGAGGAGGGGGAGGGGAAGGAACTGCAAGAGGTCCATCTCTAACAGCTTCAATTTTATTCAAATGAGATGAAGTAGATGCCACTGGAGCCATAGCACTCAGACCTATATTTTCCTCCAAAGATGGAGATGTTTTACAAGATACGCCATTGCCTCTTGAAGGTGGTGTTAGAGGAGGTGGAGGCGGAGCAGGAGGGATCATTCTAACAGCTGGGATCTCCTTGTTAGGTGGCGTTAAAGGAGTTCTCACAGTTGAAGCTGCTGCAGTGGCTGGAGAGTATGTACAAGAGGAAGCCTTCAAAGACTGATCTTCAGGTAATGCAGTCTGATCTTTGTCATGTAAGTAAGTTCCAGCTTCCGTGGCAAGTGAAGGCTTAGCAGGTTCTGATGCTGAGGAAAGAGAACTTGGCAAAGGTGGAGGTCGTGGAGGGTGAGGAAGAGCTTTTTTTGTACTAGAAGTTGGGGGAGGTTGAACTGGAACACACAGAGATGTTTGTGGTGAAACTGAAATGTTTTCATCCACTTTTGGTGTATGTGATACGACCTGAGAATCATTTACTACAGCAGCAGCTGCAGTTAAGTGACCAACCTGACTAACGGATGATTTGGAATCATGTAAGTTTGCAGTAGACTGATTACTGTGTTGATGCTTGACATCGGACCGACTGAATGGCTCCATGTCAGATACTTCAGGTTTAGCCTCCTTACTTGCATCAGAATCAAGATATGACTTTTTTGAGGGTGCAGATAGAATCTTCACACTCATAGATCTGGGACTCCTTGGGCTACTTGGTAATGCCACTCTGAGCATTGTTTCCTGAAGACCTTTAGTAGCTAATCTGGGACTGTCAGTCATTTCTTGGATGATATTCGATACACCCATTTGTTGAAGCATGTTAAAAGCAACATCTGCCCGATAATCCAACCAGTCAACATTACTAAAGATTTCATGAACTTTGGCGAATGCTTCCATAGGAAGACCTCCTTTTTCTTCAAAGCCAAAAAAATCCAGGGAAATAACAGATGTAGCAGCATCCAGTTCTGAGAAAAGAATCTTCATCCACAAGGCAACGTTTATTAGGGAAGAAAAAGACAACAAAATTGCAATAAAAATGCATGAAGATATATACCTCAGCTGTAAATTCTTTTGGAAACAGCTCTTTAGTATCCCACAATGTATCAATTTCATCACGATTGAGCATCAAAATGTTTGATCTAATAAATGCTGTGTTAAACACAACTCTGAATATCATCCCCTCTCTTTCCATGTCATCATTCAAGTTGATACACTCAACCACAACATCACCTTGAATATGGCAATTTATGTCAATTTTAACAAGGCTGCACTCTTTCTGCAATTAAATTGTAAGAGGTTATACAATCAAATGTTCAGTAGAATCAAAGAGGATGAATATAAAATAAGATGTCATCATATGAGCAAGCATACACCTAAAAAGTATGAGGGACATGTCTTTAGATTGGAGTGAGGACTAAATGAGATTATTCTTACACAAAGCAACAACATTTTCATTATATTAGAGCATAATTCACCAAGCGTGAATTTTAAGAACAAGGTTATAAGCAGCAGATGTAATGTCATTAACCACTGAAGAACCTAAGAAGAAAAGGCCATTCATCCTTTTACTAGTCTTGCACACTAGTCCCGAGATTGTAAATTAGATGTGGGACATGCTTTTAAATATTTAAAAGATATGATGAATGTCAATCGCTTTGATATATATATAACTAGAAAGATGTGATTACCTGCTTATAATACCTTACAAATTTGCTTCTTTTGGGGGTTGAGTACAAAACTTTTGGGGTTTTATCATCAGCAAGAAAAGGATCCTGCCCATATATTCTAAAAATTGGATGGCAACCTCCATATCCATCAATATCAAGAATGCATCGAAGAATGACACAATCCAAGGTGAGAGCTCGATCCAAAGGAGGCCATTTTCACCCCACATTTCTCCTACAGACATACTCTAGATACCTCAATTGTGAAGGCACTGGTTTCAGGGGTGAAAACAACTGCAAAACCTCACGAGGAGCTTGCCTGTATATCATGTCCAGCGTCTTCTGCTCTCCACTGTACTGCTTCCTATATAACAGCAATGCAGCCAACACAAAGACCAATACAGGCCAACCGCCCCTTTCGCAATGCATTAGTAAAAAATTATGTTGACCAAGTGAGAGCCAGCTTTCGCACGATCTCAGAAAATGGTGGAGCACCTCCATTGCAATTAACGGACACCCTTCGTAGTGACGTGGGTAATCCATTATTGTCATATCATACTTGGACAGTAATTCAGCAATCGAGCTTTGTGTTTCTCCTTCGCGAAAATTAAAGACCAAGAATGAAGCATCGGGGAAGTGTTCTTGAAGATTAGTAACTATTCCCTCTATGTAGACTTTGTAGTTCTCTTCTTCCCCAGCATCAATGGTAAAGCAGTAATCAAAAACTATACGCCACCACCAAAGCACATAATTTATCAGACACTAAATGTAAGATACACGGCTACAATTTCAAGTAATAAAACTTTCCAACAAGAAATAAACTAGAATTCATTTAGCTATACTATAGTTCTTTTGTAATCACTTAAACAGATAACTCACAGGCAAACTTCACATTTCCTTCCCTAATCTCCTAAGCAACCAAACAGAACCCATATCCTAAAAAACAGCAATCTTCTCGAAATTTACATTTAATCACCCAGATATTAATCATTTCCTAAGTGATCAATATTTCCACTTCTCAAAAAGGTAAGATAACTGAAAGCCCAATAAAAAAAACATAAATTGAAGAAAGCCAAGAAGACAAAAATGTACCGTAGATACCTTCACAGATTTCCAGAAGCCCATCAGGCGGCTTCTTGTAAAACAGTTTGCTAAACAATCCCATGTCTTTGCTCCAGAATCCTTTGAAACACAAACAACTAAATCATACTCCAAAAACAGTTGACAAATAGTTAAAAAAAAAAAAAACAAATCAAAGAAGAAGAAAAGAGAGCTTGCCCTTGAAGTAAACAGTTTCTTTAAACCTTTCAGGCTTGATGTTGAAGGAAACGATTTGGTGGGTGCTTTTTTTTTTCCTTGTTTTTCTAGTAAACTTCAAAATGATGATTGGGTTTTTGATAAAACAGAGAAAAAAGAGGGGTAATATTAGTTTGTTTGTGCAATACACCAAAAAAGGCTTCAACTTTCTTTGCAGCTGACAAGTAAGAGGCAAAATATGTCATTTGTCACTCACCAGCTCATACTTTTATTGACGTGGACACCGTCTCTCGCCGACAAATCACTTATTTATCGGGTTTTTTTTTATTTTGTGGGAAAAAAACAATTGGGTTTCGTGCAAAACCCGAAAAAAAAGGGAAAGTTCTTTTTTTCTTTAATGAAATTAATTTGGTGGAATCCATAAAAACTTTAGTCTTTATAGTTTTGGTACTACGAGGCTACGAGCTAAAAATACCCATCAACAAAACATTTCGTGGTTTTAGTCAAATCCCCGTTTCGGTGCCCTCTGTATCTGTTTTGAATATCTTTAAGTGTTTTGTTTAGTCTACAATGGGCTAAGAAAGAGGAACAAGACATCCAGTAAGTGTGGTTAACAGTGAATAGGGTAAGTGGTTTAAAAACTATAAGTTGATAAAAATCGTTTATTGGGACTATTATGTAGAATGAAGTAACTTATTCATATGCTTGTAGTTAATATTATCGTGTATTGGGTTGATTTGTGTATTGGGTTAATATTATCACATGTAGAATGAAAGTTTATATGATTGAATTGTGTGTTGGGTTGATAAATGTGTGATTTGAATAGGGCAGGAAATTGAGATGAAGTATCGATACCATGGGTAAGGTATCGGTACTTGGGAAATTTTATCAAATTTTTGGAACATCAAACCTGGTTTTGGGATCGATACTAGGGTTGCATATCGATACTAAGCGGATGGTATCGATACATGCTGAATTTTGTTTAGATTTTTCCAAACTTCAAGCCTAAAAATGATACCAATATCATGGTAACGTGTCGATACTTTTTGAAAAGAATCGGTACCTAACTGAGGGTATCAATACTTTGATTTTTCATCTGATTTCTCTGAAACTTCGAAGCTGAACTTGGTATCAATACCACATCAGGGGTATCGATACTTTGAGCCAGAGTAGCGATACATTGACCTTAATTTTTGTAGAAAATGTTTTAAAAGTATTTTGGAGACCAAAATTTTATAATTCAGGTAAGCATAATTATTTAATGATATGAATTAATCGAAATTTTGTTTTGTTGGCGTGAGTATGTCATTTGTTCAATTTAAAATATATTTAGTTAAAAGATTAATGTAGCATCCCGAAACCTTAATTCGGCTAGCGGGTCGTGGTTTGCCCTTGAAAGTCTATTTTCCTCATCCTTGAAGGAAAATATAGATGATTGATTTTGGTTATTAATGTGTTTTTTTTTTTTTTTTTTTTGAATTAACAAGGTTTTTTTATAGGAAATTATACTTTCAGAGGTTAACAAAATTCGCTTGAAACAAGTTATTGTGGTTATATTTAATCACTTTTGCGAGAACATTTTTTGTTTAGAATAGTTATTGTTCAAAATAATGATTGTATATTCATAAAAAGATATATTTATGTTCAAAATAGCTGGCATTCAAGTACAATTATTTTTTCTGAACAGTTTCGATGTTGTGCAAGGATATTTCACACTCTACTTCTTCATCAAAACAGAAGAACTGAAGATAAGCTTAGAATATTGTAAGATTCTTAGGTTAGTTTCACTCTCGGGATCCTCCAAAGAGTTTGGTTTAATGAATGGATGAAATATGAAGGTAATTTAGAGGGTGTGTTCTTTTTCTTTTACCTTTTCTCTGTCCCTTTCTTTAAAATTGTAGTGAACTCTTGTTCATTATTCACCTTTAACAAAAACTACACGAAATATTTAGTGCATTCCTATCGAATGTCTAATTTTATAAATTCCTATTTTTTGAAACTTACAGATACGAGTCTTCACAACTTCTTGACATTTTGGCAATTCTAACTCTCTTAAAACACTTTCTAAATATCTCAACCTTATTCTCAATTACGCTTAGTTTATTTGACCAATTCTCCATCTGCTCCAGTCTTCTCTTTGTTGTCTTTATACATTTCATTTCACTTATTGCTAACATTTCCTCCATCGATTAAAAAACCCTCTACAGGCTAAAGGAGGGAAAGGTGCTCTAAAGTTGCTTGCTTTCTGCATTTCTTACCCCGTGGCTTGCAAAATCTCAAATTCTATGTTTCTTTGTCTGGCATGCTCTGTTTCCTCGATGACTCATCAAATCTTCTTTGTTTTTACCTCTTTTCTTTTTTTTTTTGGTTTTATTTTCAGGGTCCAAGTCATTAAGAGTCAAACTATTGTTTTCCATTCTTCTCCAGGTATACAACTTTCTCTCTCATTTTTAATCTTTTCCATCACATTCAATAAGTTGAGTAAAGTTTCTAGTTCATTTTCTGGTTTTAGTTTTGTTAGTTTGATGTATTTAGTGTTCTTCACATTACTTGTTTTGAACGCCATTGCCGGTTGAGTATGGCAATTCAATTTCAGGTTTTAATACTGTCTCAGTCTCTTATGTAAAAATTATTAGTATCTATGATTCCAATAACTAGGAAATTTTGAAAAATGAATCGTTCACCCCGAGAGTACGAAGTTTTAGTGTAATCAAGGAACATACAGATGGTATGACAACATTTTGCTTGCAAAATATGACATGAGGTAACTTTTAAAGCTAGGAACAATTAAGCCACCATGTTGCTTTAAATGGAAGTCTTTCCCTTTAACTTCTTACCTTATACTTGGAACGACGCTCGGCAATATGATCGACTGAAAGAACTTCAAGAGGACAAGTGGCTAGTCTTTTTTATTTTAGTTCATCATATCACATGTGAACCGTTTTGCCAAAAAACTAAACTACATGGATTTATGAGAACAAATTTATCTCAGACACATGAACTAAGCTTCTTGAGCTAAATGATGTTGAGCTGAATGGTTTCGTAGTAGATTGAGTCCTATCAGTTTGTATGCATGGCTGTCGTATATAGCTCAGAGTTGTTAGCCTCTGTGCTTGCATGGTTAGCATTTAGTGTAGTATGAACCCTATATGTTCTGTTACATTAAAGGGACATTTGGTTCAAAGAATGTAATATTATTTTTGGTAATAGAATTACTAGGTCGAATGTCGGGTATCTTACTATTTGCTTCATTTGACTAGAATGTAGGATTGTGGTGTTTAGTTGACGAAATGTAAAATCAGCAAAAAGCAAATTTTACTAAATTATTCTTAGTAATAATTTGTGTTTTTTTAAAATAAATTTATTTCATTTAAAATTTTTGGTCTTACTTTTCATACAATTATGATAAATTGTGATAATTATTGTTTTTATACAATTTATATATTAATAAGTAACTATATGATGTCAAAATAAATTTATAAATGGTAATTATAATCATAATTGATATACTAATAAATAAATAATTATAATAAATATAGTTTTAAGCTCCGACATCTACTTTTTCACCGTAAAGAAAAGGAGAAACTTTTAATGTAAATATTACGAGATGTAATGTAAGATAATATGAACCAATTGCACCTTAAGGATGTTATAGACTCCCTTCCATACCTCATGCTTCCAAGCTGCACGCATAATTTGCCCTGAATATGGTCTAAAAAATAATGCTTTGCCATAGTGGACCTGCTGAATGAATTTCTGGGCCTGAGCCAGATTGTGTTGATGAGAATTTCATTAAACAAGGGTGCCTTTGCTCCTCCTTTCATGGTTGGAGATAGTTGCTGATAACCAGATATCAGTTGTTACATATGTATATATGTGGATCACTATTAGCTGTTACAATTTACATATATAGATGAATCACCTTTTGCCCATTCTCTCACAGAACATCTTGTTTATTTTCTTTGGTTCGATGTCCTTTAAGAGACAGGGAGAATGCTGAATTTTATATCTTTGACATGGTGGAGATCCTCTGCCATGATATCAGTGTCCTCATCCCATCATACTCTCCAAGGATGCCAATCTTCAAGCCGCCTATATGTCTATTCAAGAGAATCAAGGACCGGTATGATTGGCAGCAGTTAAACTTTAGTTCATCAAGCTGCTCTTCTTTTGTTGATGTTAGATTAGAACTTTGATATATTATTACCAAAAAGAAAAATCATGCAAAAGCCAAGTGACTCTTTTTAAAATGGTTGATAGAACAACTTTTTGGTCATTTAGAAACTCTCTGGGAAGATGCTAATGAACATCTCTTTGCTGTTGATGTTGATGACAATATCTAAAAGAGGTTTTCATGGATTTGGCGTTTGATGAAGACAATAATGACAACATGCCACCATGTTCACAATAAAGAGCTATATTACATTGCTTTTGATGAAGTTGCCTCTGAAGAATCTTCTCCAACTATGCTTTGATACTTTTAAGACCTTGGGGTCCATTGCTTTTTTTGTGTTCTTCCGTATCTGTTAGCCATCACTTTCAGTTTCACAAGTGCTCATTCCCTATTTAACAGAAGAAGAAATAATATAGAGGAAATTTCCTGCACAATTGCTGTTGATTTTTGGCCGCCATGTTAGATTGACCTAATCTGTCGGTACTTTGCTTAAAAAAATATTAAAGAAAAAACATTCAGGGTATCTTCTTATATCTATATCTATATATATGTTCCTAAATCCTGACATTTGAGCTATTAAGTCTTGATTGTAAACCTAATCTTGGTTACCATTTTTTTATTCATTTATGTAAGAGAGAACTTACATTATATTCACTTATGTTGGGTTAGATGAATTGGGATCTTTTCCTGGTTTAGGAGATTATTGAGCAACAATATTGCAGGGTTTACAATTTGATGGACCTGCTGGTTCATGAATGACCAAACACCATTATCATTAGTAGATTAGGTGTACCAGAAAAAGAGTCCCATGGGATTCGAAGTAGGTTTAGGATTGTATCGGATCTGAACTCATCTGGAACTAGAGTGGTTTGCTACAAACTTAACTTTAGGCAAAGCATGAGTTAATAGTTTTATAACTGCAAGATAATCAAGCAGTTACAACTGCTCACATGTAATGAGCATCTCTTGTTCTTTTGGAACAAACAGACAGACGTTGGATCAGTGAGATTCTTTATAAAAAATGACGGGGAACTTTGAATGTGTATGAATCTTTAGAAGGGAGCTAATTCTTTTAGGGTTCTGGAAATAAGAGGGGTTACATATGTTGATCATGGCCTAGTCTAGCCAGTGCGATGGTGTTCCTCGGTGTTCAAGCACCACCTGCACCAGCTGGCCTTGGTGTCCAAGTGCCATTGACACCAGCTAGACCTTTCTGCTCAATTATATGAACCAACGAAATTAAATTTCGATCTCGATTCGAGGGAAGCTAATTTTTTAAGCAATCAGTGCCATTTCTTTTGTAATATATCAGAACACTAGCTTTCTATATTATCTGCTACTGGTGGTTTAGCAATCAGTTTCATTTCTTTGAAATAGCAAGCAAGCTATATACAGACACAAACTTTATATATATATCACCCTTCAAAACTTTTTGTCTAACCTATGATATTTGTTTTAACTATAAGTTGATCCTCCATATGAGATGACTGTATATCCAAAAAATAAGAGAAAAAAACAGTGCTACTGTAATGAAACCATGACCTCAATCATATAACCGGCGTTGGTGGAGTTTCCCAAATATCAAACACGTTATCCTCACTGTGAAGTGCAAAAAGCCGATCACCCCCTATCGAAAAATCACATATCGAACCACCATAGCTCCTTCGAAGCCTAGATGTTAGAACCCAATCTGGACCGCAAAACACCGAGATGGAATCATTCATGGATGAAAACAACTGGCCATTATGCAATGCCAGTTTGGGGTAGCAAGGCTCATCTGGCATTTTCCCTTTCATCAGCCTACTCCTTGAGCTCCACCTCACACTTCCCCCACTGATCCTCAAATCAATAAACCCCAAATCCTCATACTCATTCACAACACATACAGAATTACAGTCCTCCATTGCAATGGCATCCCTCACCCTTTTCTCGTCAACGGTTAAAGGAGCACCAATGTCGGACCAAGACCAGACCGTTGATTTCTGTCTGAAATCAAGCAAACTGATGTAACAGTTGTCTTTCCTGGGAAACAAAGTGGCAACTAACAGACAGGTGGTTCCATTTAGCCATTGTAGTTTATCAGCTTCACCAAGAGACCAACCAGGTGTTTCATAGAAGAAATCAATCTGTTTGCCAGTGAATTGGTCCCAAACCCCAATCCCATACTCATTGCTCCTCCCTTTACAGCTTGCAAAAATCTTATAATCCAGGCTGAAACACAATGCCCCAGCTGTGTAGCTCTTGATTTGATTATCATGAACAACATTAAACTTGTACCTCAAGTCACCAGTATATGAACTGAACAACCCCATCCCACCATCTCCTCTCCCTAGCCTTTCACAAGCACTGATCAAGACACTCTCAGCGTTGACCCAACCTATGTCGTTGACTCTCTGGTAATCCAGATTCAATGGGGGGTGTTCTTCCAACATCCAATCAAAAACATGGACCATGCTACCATGAGCCACACAGCAGCCACCATCTGGACCGGCTCTGATGGCGGTTCCATCCCCTGGGGCTCGACCTGTCACTGATTTTGATAGCCTTAACCTATTACCATCAAAGGGTCCACGCTTAGCCGAACGAACATGGCCTATTAAACCGTAAAACATGGCTTCTTTGTAAAGAAGCCGTTCGGGAACATTGGAAGGGATGTAGAGATCGCCGGTGCGGAGGAGATCGAGGAGGACAGCGAAACAGTCTGGGTTTCGATCGATAAAGAATTCCCGGCCGTTGATCGGTTGTTGTAAGTCCCAATTGTCGTCGAACAATGCACCGAAAAACGAATCCCGGCCGGCGTTTGCAAGTGTAGTAGCCGTCGTTTGAAAGATTCTGCCGCCTACGTTGAACTTTACTATGTCGTTTTGGATTCCCATGATTTGAAGAATCCAAGACAGAGAATCAATGGAAGGGAAAATGAGATAAATTCCCTCAAAATTTGGGGAATCTGTAGGTAAATTTAAGATGAACTAAAGACAGGAAGCCTAACAATGAAGCAAAAAAAGAACTCAACTTTAATGGCGAAAATGAATCGAAAGAGGGAAATGTAATCAAATTTGAGATCTGGGTATTGGAAAAACAAGGTTTACAAAACTGGGTTTTGAATTTCGTGGGATTGGGTGAAGTAGAACCGAAAAATCGGAGATTTTGGATTTCAAAATGTATTGACTTTTTTTTTCTTTGAGTTGTCTCTCATTCTTACATTGATTGCTCCATGTTTTTCGGTCTTCTTCCACGTTAGGTCCGAAATTGGGACAATGGGTTTGAAGTTAATGTAGGCCAACTAATTAAAATTTCTAGTGGGTTCCATTTTTAGGGTTTTTATTTTTATTTTTTATGCTACCTTATCCTCTTTTCATGTTTCCACAGCATTGATCGTTCAAATATCAAAAATCACATGGAATTTCCATCGGTCTAACCGTGGCTATACTCTTGACTTCATTATGAAAGAGCTCTCAACAGTTAATTCAGTTTGGAGGAAAATATCAAAAAAAAAAAAAAAAAACTGAAAATTGATTTAAATTTGGGTGTTGAATTCAAGTGGATTCGAGTATATTTTTGTTTAACTTAATTTGTGTTGAAACGTTTGAAGACAAAGGTTAATTTTGTTAGTGTTTTTGTGATTGAAATGGGATCACAGCTTTAGGCATTGATTCATTGTTAAAATTGTTTATTTTTTGAGCTTGTAAATTTTAAATAAAAGTATTGGGTTATCTATTGTTGGAGATATAGAACGAGTTAAATCAAAAAATATAAACACCGATTAAGTTAAAATTGAGGACTTGAAGATTAGTTTCTTACGAATTAAGATTGATTACTTGCAGAATAAGTAAAATCACTTATTATAGTTAAAGACTTTGGACTGCACCATAGCTCTTATGAATGTATTATTTTATGTTGATTTTTAGCTTTATTTTATAGAAAAAGTAATTAGATTATAACTCTTATCTAAATAAAACTTAAGTAGTATACAAGCTTAAGTTTTAATTAGGTTAAATTAATTCATGGAGAGTAACCAAAAGATTAAGAGCTTGATAGAGCACACATTTGTTCAAGTGAGGAATCTATATGTGTGCATTATTTTTGTAAGCAATCAAGAGAGTCTTTTGAGTTGCATTCCGAGAGGGAAGTTCAGCGGGAGAGTGATTTAGTCTTTGTACAATGGTGAGGTTGCTAAATTAGTTAGTGTTAGATTAGTGTTAGAACTTAAATTATTGATTATACTGTGAGATATATAGTGTATCATTGTTTTGGACAAGGCCCCATAAACGTAGATTAAAATCGATTTACATAAACAATTTTGGTATTCTTCTTTATTATTTTCGCACTTTTAAGATTAAAATAGGGATCACAATTCCAATAGTAGTTTCTATTTTGCAAAAGCAAATACCCCTCATTTTTGTTTCTACAATTTGATTTCAGTTTGATTTTAATTGCTTGAGCCTTATTGGAATGAAGAACAATCAAATAGAAACCTATTGTGGAGTGTTCAATTCTGTCTTAAAAGTCTTTTTAAGGAAAATTTTACTTATGGGTTTAGTTTTCAAATCATTTAAAGAAAAAAACAAAAACAAAAACTTTGCAATAAATAATAAATTGTTAAGTCATCAGCAATTAAATTTGTAAGTTAAAATTTGTTATTTAGTCCAACATATTCTCGTACCTACAATGTCATGTCAATTTACTTAATAAATATCATTCACAAAAAATACTATATTATTTTAATTAATGGATATAATGGTTACTATTTGAGTTAAGATCAAAACTTTAAAAGTTGAAAAGTACAAAGATTAAATATAATTGAATCGGAGAACGATGACTAAACCCATAATTTATACACGACATGAGACTAATAGTAGGATTTAACCTAATTGATTTAATTACTGCTATTTTTTAAGAAATGATAGAAATTTCTTAACTTGAAAAATACAATGACTAAAGTTGATACAACTCAATTTAGAGTACATGTTCACTTTGGTAAGGAGGGGTCTAATTATGGTTTAGTCCCTACACTATGTTGAAATTTTAAAATTCTATCTTTCTACAATTTGAGCTTTTTTTTTTCCCTCTACTAATATAATGCTATTTGTAGGTCTAAGTTGTTAGTTGTTGTTAAAATATAATGCGGAATTCTTTTCTAAAAATGGTTTTAAAGAAGCAACTATTTGATATTAGTCGAACTTAGTTGAGTGGCTCTCCATGTGATTATGCGATCAAATGACAGTAAAAGAAAATTGCCTCTTCACATAAAGTGCAACTAGTAATATTATCAATTTAGATTCGCTAATAACATTATAAAAGTAGTAAGACCAAACTATGTAAAACTAAAATGGAGACATTAAATTTTTAAATTTAACATAATAAAAGTTTTAAAATGGTAAATAAATGACAGGTCATGGAGGGCACATCATGCCTGATAGGCTTTGCTACAACTACAAAAATTCAACTAGGTGGCATACTAAAATTCACTGCTTATTCTATGTTCATATTCATGCTTCAGGGCACTCTCTTTGAAACTTGAAAGCATTGTATAAAGCCCCAAAATTTGTAAATTGTTGTTTGATAAATGCGGATTTAGTCTTAGTTTAATTTGTATCGTTGTTATTTTAATAATTAATGATATACGGATTTAAGCGTGTTTTACTTCTGATTTAAGGATTTAAAGGATTTTTGGGTAAAAGAGGCATTGTATAAAAGAAACAATGTGAGCCGGTATCTTTTCAATGATTATTTATAGTTAAGTCCTTATTCTTCAAGGCTTTCCCCAATCAAACTATCTATTTAGTCATGTAACTTGTGCTTATGGGTCGGGTTGAGCTCAAGGGCGAAGTCAGAAAATCTTTTTAGAGGGAGAAATTAAATTGTAATTTTTATGATAGTAAAAATGCAATTTCATCATTTTAATTGCCTATATATTTATAATTTTTAAAGAATTAAATCAATTTTTTTTTTCATTTTTAGGGGGTCAAAGTGTAATTTTACCTTTACTAATTTAAAATTTTAAAAATTCTAAAGGACTATAATGAAAAAAAAAATTCATTTTAAGGGGCGTCGGGGCCCTTGTCAGCCCTCTAGCTACACCCCTAATTGAGCTTGGATCTGATTTAGGTATGGTATTATCACACTTCATGCTTGTCTAAGTCCAACCTTATTCTTATGTTTCTTATATTGCTTTTAATGCTTTTAAAGAAAATTATTTTTAGTTTAGTATCTAATAATTTAATGTTGTTAATATTTAATTATTTAATAATTTTCTTTTACTAAAATTTTAAACACAAACTTAACATATTTTTTTAATGTATACATTATAGTATAATAAATTTAATTTTTATGTTACATAAATTACATAATATCTTAAATAATATATTACAAAATTAATAAATGGGTCGGTGCAGGTCAAGTTCAAGCTTTGAATGTTGGTGTCGAATTTGACTCATATTTTAAAAGGGTCTAAATATTTTTATCCAAACTTACTTTTTAAGCTTAATATATTTATCCAAATCCTCTCAAATTTTGAACTTAGATAATAACCCTTGAATTAAGTATTCTTTTGTTTATGCAAATGTGAAAGAGAGAAATAGAATAATCATTTGTATGGAGATGGAAATTATGTAGTCCATATTAAGCATTCTTAGCTTTCTTTCAGATAGATATTTGTTAGATTAATGATTAGGGGTATTAGTTAATGCCATATTACTACAATCACATCATGGGGAGACCTTGATTCTTGCCCTTTGTTTGTAAATTAATCAAAAGTTTTTGGATTAAGAAAATTAAAATACTGAAATTTTGGATTAATAAACCCATTTGGTATTTTTTGTATTGTAGTACATGGTTTGCGAATTGATGATATAATCTTAGAGATATGATAAATATCCTTAAGATTTAAACCTAAACTCACACCCATCATTTTGTATCTATTAAAAATTCAAACTTCTTCTAGTTTAGGTTCTGTTTTTTTAATGATTTCAATATGGTTTTACTTGTAAGTGCAATTAAAGGTGTACATTCCAAATTAATTTAATTGGTATTTTCAAAAAAAAAAAAAGTCAATAACCAGACTAACTTTCAAGAAAAATTACAGTAACTGAAACAACTTAAGTTGGTCAATTTCGTAAGTTAACCCACTCGATGGAAAAAAAAAAAAAAATCAATAGATTTTGTTATCTTTGTTAAATGTTAATATATTTGAGTTAGGTTAATATGTTAAACTTAACCATTAGGTTTACTTTAGAATTTGACAATTTTTTTTTTAAAATTAGTTCTTCAACTTGGATTTCATTAAAATGTAATGATATAAAACTCTTTAATAATATTATGTCATCCCCTAATAATTAAAAAAATATTGTATAAAATTGAAAAAAATAAAGTTGATATAGCACAATCTTAGGTGATAATCACACCTTAATAGAATCTAAGTTAAACGAATGACCTGAGAAGAGTTGTCAAATTTAAAATAAAAAAAGGTTTTAAGTTCAAAAGGAAAAATTACTAAGTTCATTCACCAAAAATTAATTAACCCATATTATATTTTGGTTTTGAGATTTTGGTTCGGTATCGAATATATTTATTTGAAATCTGAAAAATTGGGTTGGAGGAATATGATTTAAAAGTATATTTAAGAAACAACATGGGAACAAATTTTATTTTCCATTTATTGCCAAATGAATTAATTTGGTTTGATAATTTTTTTTTTCTTTAAGAAAAGCTTGAGCTATTACTAATGTGCATAAACCACTTAAAACAATCAGTACTAAAAAAGGGGCTTAAAACCAGATAGGCCCATTGGAAAAACAAAAAACTAGACAACCTAAACCTACTACGAAAAAGCAGCAGAAAAAGAAATAGCCCATTGCCTAGGGAAAACCCTTACTTGTCCCATCCCCTAAGTCAGCATTAATGACTGACGGTTTCCATTTCCCCAAAACTTTCCAAATCCCCACCCCTGCATTCAGAAGCTTTATTTCTGCAAAGCCTTTGTTTCACATAGGGACTCGAAATTTGATCTCTTCCACAAGCCTCAATCAGGTTCGCGAATCCAATCGTCTGCTAAAATCTTCACAGCGTATCTCGGGACAAAACTCCTCACCTTTTCTCAAACTTACAGAAGCTATAGTGTCAGCAAGCTTGTTCGCCGATCTTCTAACATGCATGAAACAAATCTTCCGAAAATTCCCTAAAATGCTCTTAATGTTTCGAATATAGGGAGAAATTTCTGACTTATCTGTAGAGACTGATTTACATTTTTTAATAGTCGAAAGTGAATATCTTTCTAAAATTATTTTTGTTATGCCCAAATCGATCCCCATTTGAGCTGCCCCAAAGCAGGCGAAGGCCTCCGCTGCAAAAGTTGAGCCAATATTCTCGTGTATAGTTGAACCGGAGGCAACCACTCTCCCCCTTGCGTTTCTGGCAATAAACCCCAACCCTGACCGAAAAAGAGCCCTGTTAAATGCCACGTTTAAAGTTGATCTTGACCTACTCCCCACAAGGGGGCTCCCATCTTGCAATGCCGACCACCCTGGTATGCATCCTTTCCTCGATGCCATCTAACTCACAAATATATCTATGATAAAGTTAGAGTTCTCTCTGCGTGACTGAATCATATGCTCATGAACTCTTTTATTTCTTGCAGTCCACAGAGCCCAAAGGGTACAATAAGAAATTCAGCACTGCCATGTTGAACAAATGTTAAGAACCCATGTAAGCTACTCAAACCACCTCTTGTATCACCCCTAATCCGTATCCGTCGCCGGAACAGGGTTACAGAGTATTACCGAAATTTACAGTTTAAATTAACAGATATTTCATATCATATTACATTCACGTCAGAAACCAATCAAAATCAAACATATTGTTCCTTATACGAGCCCTCGAGGCCCAAAATATACATTAGAAATAATTCGGGACTAAATCGGGTACTCAAAGAATTTTTCGAAAAGCATTAATTTTTTTTTTCAAAGTTGTAGGGGACACACGATAGTGTCACCTGGTCATGTGTCACACACGGCTGAGACACACGCCCGTGTCTCTGCCCGTGTGGACGAAAATAGGTCATTTTCCAAGCCACTTTTCTCACCCAAATTGTTACCAACTTAGCCTCAACAAATCACACATCATCAAGCCATATCAAAACATTCAACACAAACTAAAATCATGTCTTAAACATTAATCATTACCACAATCAACCAACATGCTCTTAGACACCTAAAATAACAACTTAAAAACATGTCAACCAAATAGCCAAACTTACCTATTTAATCCATCTAACAATTCTACTAAGGTTCACCAGAAAATAATTACATACAAACATATATCATTCACACCAACATCATTAATATGCCTCATTCTCAAACCAATATATATAAGTTAGTTATATAAACAAAATATAATTCATAACATTTACACAAGCCAAACTTTGATCCAATCCACACAAAATCCTATACATGCCATATAAACCGTATTGAACGTTTCAAAAACTACCGAAATAAGTTGAATAGTGTGACTTGAGTGTTGATCCGATTGTCCAACCTTCCGAAAATCTATAAGGACATTAAACAACGCAAATAAGCTTAATGAAGCTTAGTAAGCTCGACAGAATAAATAAAAATCTTTCTAGTCGGATTTGATAGCCTCGAAACCACTGTTTCTGACACCACTGAAAAATTGGGCTGTTACAACTCTCCCCCTTAGGAAATTTTGTCCTCGAAATTTGTTACCTGAAAATAGAGTCAGATATTGTAATCTCATTGATTCTTCAGTTTCTCAAGTAGCTTTTCTGAATCATGTCGTTGCCACAAGACTTTTACCAATGGTACTCATTTATTCCGCAATTCTTTGACTTCTCGGGCTAAAATTCTCACTGGTTCCTCAAAATACGTCAAATTTGGCTATAGTTCAATCTCACTATGAGTAAATCACATGTGAAGGATCAAACCTATACCGTCTCAGCATCGGTACGTGGAACACATCATGGATTTTCTCGAATTTAGGGGGTAAAGCTAATCTATAAGCTACAGGGCCAATCCTTTCAACAATTTCATACGGTCCGATAAATCTCAGACTCAACTTTCCTTTCTTGCCGAACCGTAACACTTTTTTCTACGGAGAGACTTATAAAAATACCCGATCACCCACAACAAATTCTATATCTTTTCTTTTCAAATCTGCATACGATTTCTGACGATCAGATGCAGCTTTCAAACTATCTCGAATAACCCAAACTTTATCCTCAGTTTCTCAGATCAAATCAACTCCTACCATTTTGGATTCACTCAGTTCAAACCAATACAACGATGTTTTACATTTTCTCCCATAAAGAGCTTCAAACGGTGCCATTTTTATACTAGATTGATAACTGTTATTATATGCAAATTCAGCTAATAGTAGATACCTTTCCCAGCTACCTTCAAACTCGAGTATACAACATCTCAACATATCTTCCAGAATCTGAATCACTCGTTCTGATTGCCCGTCAGTCTGAGGATGAAATGCTGTGCTGAAATTAAGCTTAGTACCTAGAGCCTCATGAAGTTTGTTCCAAAATCTCGATGTAAATCTTGGATATCGATCTAAAATAATAGATGTTGGAACTCCGTGTAATCTCACAATCTCAGATATATATATTTCCGCTAATCTCTCAAGTGTAAAGTCTGTTCTGATTAGAATAAAATGTGCCGATTTAGTCAATCTATTAACAATATCCTGATCAAATCTTTCTTTCTCGAAGTTATAGGTAAACCAGATACAAAATCCATCGTGACTCGTTCCCACTTTCATTCAAGAATCATAACAGGTTGTAATAAACCCGTTGGTACCTGATGTTCTGCTTTCACCTGCTGACAAATCAAACACTTAGCTACAAATTCACAAATTTCTCGTTTCATACCCGACCATCAATACATCGGTTTCAAATCGCAATACATATTCGTACTACCCGGATGAATGGAGTACGTGCTATTATGAACTTCAGAAAGAATATCATTTTTCAAATCCAAATTATTCGGAACAAAAATTCTATCGTGATAACGCAACATACCACTATCATCAACACTGTACTCGGAACTCAAATTATTCTGAACCATCTGTCGTTTCAACACCATCTTCAGATCGTCATCTTGTAATTTTCGAATTCGTTGCAGAAACAGGGGTTTTGTTCTCAACTCTGCTAATACAGAACCATCTTCATTAAGAGCTAAATGAGCGTTCAACGCTCGAAGTGCAAACAAGGACAACTTTTGACTAAGTGAATCCGTAACTACATTAGCTTTTTCGGGATGGTAATCAATAACCAGATCGTAATCTTTCAATAATTCTAACCACTGTCTCTGTCTCAAATTTAATTCAATCTAAGTCATCAAATACTTTAAACTTTTGTGGTCTGTAAACACGTAACATTTCTCACTGTATAAATAATGTCTGCAAATCTTCAAAGCGAATACAATCGCAGCCAACTTAAGATCATGTGTAGGATAATTCTTCTCATGCGACTTTAATTGTCGAGAAGCATAAGCTACTACCTTTCCTAACTGCATCAATACACAACTCATGTAACACCCCAAAACCGGCCTAGAAGTTAGGCCCGAATCTGGCATGTCACATTGAAGTGTTTTTCGAAAACCATGTTTTCGTTGAAAAACCCTTGTACATTGAAAGATTATTAACTTTATTCCCAAAATATCTTTTTAGTTGCGGAAGCTAATTTTGAGAGTAATCGATTTACGAAAAAGTTTAAGTCGTGAAACCATTCCGAAAACATTGCGAAAACGTAGTGTTGTTGAAAAACAGTTATCATTTTGGAAAACCGTGACTTACTTCTAACCAATATAAACCAAAGTAAAGAAGGACCCGGAGTTAAAATCCAGAAACTTAAAGAGGCCTTATTACAACCCGAATCAAAATACTTGAATGTAAATAATCAAAACAGAAATCATAAGCAGTGTGTGGCCTTCTCCGAATCCCTCGCAACACCGATCCGTCTAAGGGTGGGATTACTGCATGCGATTAAAAAGCGGGGTGAGTTTACGAAAACTCGATGTGTAATCCCCTTACTAGAGTAACGATCGATATCTAAAAGCAGAACCGAAATAGTGCGGGCCAAAGCCCTTTATGATGAATGATGCAAGATGCAGTCTAGAGCATACGTGGGCCATAGCCCACTACCATATCATTTGGGTCACAGCCCATACAGAATCAATTGGACCTAGCCCAAACCAATAACAGAACAAGTGGGCCTAAGCCCAGTACAGTGACAGATCTCAAAACAAGTATGCAATAGTATGAGGATGCATCACACCCCGATCCAGCCAACACACCACCTGTACCAACCCTACACTTACGTGGGGATAAAATCGACCCACCCAGCCAGCACACCAATGTTAGAATCGGTTGCGACCTTAACCGAAATCGCAGCAAAGCTACTAGTATATATATACGGCTCTAAGCCTTCAATAGCGGTATTATAATTGGCACAAAGCCATCAGTAACTGTATTATGTTTGGCACATAGCCATTAGCGACGGTAATATAATCGGCACACAGCCTTGGATAAATAAGATCGACACAGAGTCATAGATATATATGTTAGGCACATAGCCACGGGTAAATACGACTGGCACAAAGCCATAATCAAGATGGCACAGAATCATATTTAGGTTGGCACAGAGTCATAATTAGATTACGCGGCTTTAAGCCGTCCGTCGGTCCACAGTCGTCTCGGGCGACCCGTGCGACCTTAAAAGATCAATACTGGATCCACAGTCGTTATGCGACCCGTGCGACCCTATCAGAACTTCCTCCGTATCAATGTCCCAACCCCATGCAATATGTCGTGTATGTCATGCTCAATCATTACACGTGTATACAAAATGACCATGCTCAGTAATAAACATTTAGACATATATTAAAAGCATATCAGTCATACAACCACCGTAAAGTCAGTCAAAACACAGTCATACAATCCTAGTCAAATCAGTCAAATCATAACACAAGTCAGTCATATACCCACAAGGGCAAAATAGTTATTTTACACTATAAGGGTATTTTAGTAATCTTACCCTTTAGGGGTATTTCGGTAATTTTACCCTACAGGGGTAATTCAGTAATTCTACCATATAGGGGTATTTTAGTAATTTTACAAATCGAGGGTATTTCAGTAATTTTGCAAACCGGGGGTATTCAGTAATTTTGCAAACTGAGGGTATTTTAGTAATTTTACAAATCGAGGGTATTTCAGTAATTTCACAAACTGAGGGTATTTCAATAATTTTGCAAACCGATGGTATTTCAGTAATTTTATAAATCAAAGGTATTTTAGTAATTTCACAAATCGAGGGTATTTTAGTAATTTTGCAAACCGAGGGTATTTTAATAATTTCACAAATCGAGGGTATTTCAGTAATTTTACAAACCGAAGGTATTTTAGTAATTTTGCAAACTGAGGGTATTTAAGTAATTTCGCAAACTGAGGGTATTTTAGTAATTTTACAAATCGAAGGTATTTCAGTAATTTACCCTCTGTGCGTATTAATGTCAATTTACGACCTTCCCGAAGGTCTCGAGCAACACAGATAACATATAAGGTCAAAACAGTGTAAATAGGCTTAAGCCCAATATCTGGCCCGAGTGGGCCCACACGCTCGTGTGACCCATTCAGCCCAATTTCAATCACAGCTATGCGACTTTCGCAGCCCAATCCATTAGTTGTCTCTATCGTGAATTTTACCCATGTAGGGCCCAGGAGCCCATTGGGCCCACATGGCCCATTTCGGCCCAACAAGGCCCATTACGACCTAAGCCCACGAGAACGCTCGTGGTGGCTTCTACAGTCTAGCGCCCATGCTCATGGGCTCGATTTACCACACGAGCGCTCGCACGCTCGTGAGGCTCGAATGCCGAAGTTTCGACTTTTCGTCGATTCACGGTAAAGTGAGGTATGATTACACACCTTTATTCCGGAGTTGCTCCCAGATCCACGAGCACCCAACCTAGAACCATCGAAATCCAATGTTAGTCTTTAATCGCTAGGGTAACGCCCTTTTGATAGCACATACTCCGAAATATTTCCCTTACCTTGCCTGACTACAGACTTAATCTCTCAACGTTCGTGGCTCAGAAACGATCCCACGCCTTACCTAGAATCTGGATTATAACCAAACGTTGTTAGATAGAATCAACTATTATCCCATCAACAAAAAGGCAACATTCGGATTAGAAGAACGAAGGATACCATAACTTACCTTTACCGTTTGTCAGGAGATCTTATGAAGATTGACTTACCAAGCAATGGTAGAATCGAAGAGTACTCGACCAATCCCCTAACAGCAAAATAATCAAAAATGGCAAGCCCGGGAGGTGAGGAGTATTCGGCCTAACCAATAAGGATCTATCAGAAGAGAACAGAAAAAGAATGGAGCCACAAGATGAAGGGGTATTCGGCTAGAAAGAGAAGTCAAGAGAACTCAACCAGCGAGAGAGAGATGAGGCTATAATCGGTCACAGAGGAGGGTGAAAACAACAAGCGATTTGCCGATGGGTCAATTGTATAATAGGACGAAAGAAAAGATGTGGAAGAAAACAACCCAATTAGGTTGTGAAGAGGGAGGAGTCAGCAGCAGAGGAAAAGAACCGTGTGCAGAGGAAAAGAAATGTAGAAATATGCAAAGAACAAAAAAGTGCAAAATGCCTAACACCTTCAATTACCTAAAGAAAGCAATCCAAATAATTCTAGGAAGAAAAAAACTCAAAAGCCGAAATATGGGAGGAGAGCAAGGAGAATTCGACAACCCCTAGTCCAATGCCGAAATGACTAACTTTTCCCCCCTCAGCCGAATTGACCAAATAGAGTCTCCCAAAACGGCACAACTCTCCACTTCCCTAACTCATTGATTCACTCCACCAATCTCTCCCTAGTCTTCTCCAAGATTTGCTCATACCATCTCTCCATGACCATTTCAAACCTCTCATCCATCAGACTTTCACTGCAACACAAACTCTAGCCGTCCTGGCAGCAAAATAAATACCCCATTATGCTGTGCCAACACTCGAACCTCAGACCTCAAGATTACTCCACATGCCACCTTGCCATTAGACCACAAGCTCTTCTGTGACTTAAAACATGCGCAAATATTTATAAAGCCTATGTGCCAGTGTCCAGACTCTTTTAAGAACAAAATTTTAAAAAATTCTGCAAGGGCCAAGACTTGAACCCAGGCTCCCTTACAACCTTAATGACGCCACAACCACTAGGCCACATGCTTCCTTGTGTCATGATTTCCCCAACAATATTCTTAAAGCCTGCTCACTTACATCCAGGGTTTTATTCACCTAAACTAATTTTTTTTCCTAAAGCCCAGGTTTGAACCCAAGACTTCATGGAAGCCCCCTAACCTTCCAAAATCACTCACCTAATAGGTTCAACTTGCATTAGTGTCGTTCTCTTGTTCTCAAAAATTTTAAACGCTCCCATGCCCAAGGCCCAATAGGCCCAATTCTACTAGGCCCAAATTCAGGGTGTTAACACCCATACCATTGAGCGATGCATCAGTGTAAACGACATACGCTACTCCAGATTCAGGCTGAGTTAAGACTGGAGCTTCCGTCTGAGACAAACATCTTTCTGTAATAATCTGGCTGAGTCAAGACTGGAGCTTCCATCTGAGACAAACATCTTCAGCTGATCAAAACTTTTTTGGCACTCATCGGACCAAACAAACTCAACATTTTTCTGTAATAATCTGGTCATTGGCGAAGCGATAATCGAAAAGTTTTTAACAAAACGTCGATAGTAACCTACTAAACCCAAAAAACTTCGCACTTCTGAGACATTTTTTAGAGTTTTCCAATTTATCACAGTAGAAACTTTACTCGGTTCAACTCGAATCCCATCAGCTGATACTGTGTGACCCAAAAATCCAACCTCACTAAACCAGAAATCACATTCACTAAAATTTGCGTACAACTACTTTTCTCTCAAAGTATGTAATACAGTCCTCAAATGTTGTACATGCTCGGATTTTACCTTTGAATAGATTAATATATCATCAATAAACACAACAATGAATCTATCTAAATGAGGTTGAATAATCCGATTCATTAAATCCATAAAAGCAGCAGGGGCATTAGTCAAATCAAATGGTATTACTAGAAACTCGTAGTGACCGTAACGAGTTCTGAAAGCAGCCTTTGGCACATCACATTCTTTAACCTTCAATTAATAATACCCGGATCTGAGATCTATTTTCGAGAACACTGCGGCACCTTTTAATTGATCAAACAAATCGCCAATACGTGGCAAAGGGTATTTATTTTTAATTGTGACTCTGTTCAACTGTCTGTAGTCTATACATAGTCTCAAAGAACCGTCTTTCTTTTTCACAAACAAAACATGTGCACTCTAGGGAGACATGCTCGGTCTAATAAACCCTCAGTCTAATAACTCTTGCAATTGTGCTTTCAATTCTTTTAGTTCCGCTGGCGCCATACGGTACAGTGTTATTGATATTGGAGCAATTCCAGGAATCAAATCAATCACAAACTCAACTTCACGATCAGGAGGTAAACCAGACAATTCTTTAGGAAATACATCATCAAACTCACTAACAACTGGTAACTGATCTAACTTTGATTCTGAATCTTGGATATGAAGGATATATATTAGAAATTCTTCGTTACCTTTTCGTATCAATCTCTGAGCAGAAAAAGTCGAAATAATTCTAACATCATCTTTCGGATCCTCAGACTCAACTGAAATCATCTCTCCTGTCTGACATTTCAAATCAATTCATTTCTGTATACAGTTTACCACAGTATCATGCAATGATAACCAATCCATACCCAGAATATCATCAAATTCCCGAAAGGTTAACAACATCAAGTCAGCAGGGAATTCACAGCCCTTAACTTTTAGTGGACAATTACGACAGACTAAATTAACTATAACAATTTGACCTAGTGGATTAGTAACTTGAATATCATAATCAATAGATTCAACAAGCAACTTATTTTTCGTTACTAATGTAGTACAATTATAAGAATGGGTTGACCCAAGGTCAATCAACACATACACAGTATTATCAAAGAGATAGAATGTACCAGCGATCACATCTGGAGCAGTAGCTTCCTCTCTAGCTCGAATGGCATAGGTGCAAGCATGTGCTTTAGCCTCTGACCGAACAACAGTGTCCTTCATTCTCGAACGAGTAGTCCTGATAGCACTATTCTGGCCCGAACGTCTACTTTTCTAAGAGGTAGACATTTGCTTCTTTCTGACTTTTATCCTCTTTTGACAATTTAGAACAATTATGAATAAAATGATCAGTTGGTCCACATCTATAACAGGCTCCCGTTCTACCTCTACACTCGCCAAGGTGATATTTCCCGCAAAATCTACACTTAGGCTTCAGATTATTTTGTACACTACCCACACTATCAACTGGTCTAGTAGGTACCCCAAAATCATGTTGAATCATCTTGTTTTTATTCGAACGTTCAGGCACTGAGGTAGCTCGGCTAAAATCATCTTTAGTCTTTTTCGCCAGTGATGCCGAAAATTATTTAGAAGAACCTCTCTTGTGAAATTCTCGATTCCGCTTGTCTCGTTGTATCTTACAGTTGTACACTTCTTCCATTTTCTGTGCACGATCAGACAAGGCAACAAATTCTCGTATCTCATTGCCTCCAATCATCATTCGAATTTCATCATTCAGGCCATCTTCAAACTGGATACACATTTCTTCTTCAGTAGGCACAATTTCTCAAGCATATTTACTGAGATACACAAATTCTCTCTCATACTCAGCTACTGATTTATTTCATTGATATAACTCAAGAAATTCTCTCTTTTTCTTGTCTAAATACCTCTTCCCGACATATTTCTTTTTAAACTCAGTCTGGAAGAATTCCTAGGAACTTTTCTCCTTTAGTACCACAGCTACTATTGTCGACCACCAACTATATGCTTCCTCTTTTAATAAAGAGACAACACATCTAAGAAAATCATCAGGAGAGCAAGCTATTTCTTCGAAAACCCTTATTAGATTTTGAAGCCAATACTCAGCTCTAACCGGATCATCCTCTGATCTACCTCAAAATTCTTCAGCACCACACTTTCTAAGTTTCTCAATCGGAGTACGTTTATTAGATTCAATCACTAGAGGAGGTGGAGGTGCAACCGAAGGTACAACAGGTGGTACAGTAGGGGGTGGAGGTTGCTGAGCCAGATTTCTTTCTTGCATAAACTCGCTGAACCACTGATTCATATACCCAAAGAATAAATTTTTAAGTTCACGTTCCTGAGCCAAAGGGATCGGGACATTACTACTCGTCCCATGTTTAGAAGTCGGTACTTTACTGTTAACCTCATCATTGTCAGCACGTTCAGATCCGTCTGACATCTTTATAATCTATAAGAAAACAAAGGTTAGATCGGATCATACACATCACACTATCACAGATTTATATGACATGTATTTCTAGACATCTCACACACTACGTTCAGCCCGAGAATCGACTAAACCATAGCTCTGATACCACTAAATGTAACACCGCTAACCCATATTCATCACCGGAATAGGGTTACGGAGCATTTCCAGAGTTTACAGATTAAATTAACAGATATTTCATATCATATTACATTCACGTCAGAAACCAATCAAAATCAAATATATTGTTCCTTTTATGAGCCCTCGAGGCCCAAAATATGCATTAAAAACAAGTCGGGACTAAATCGGGTACTCAAAGAATTTTTTGGAAAGCATTAATTTTTTTTTCAAAGTTGTAGGGGACACACGGCAGTGTCACCTGGCCATGTGTCACACACGGCTGAGACACACGCCCGTGTGGACAAAAATAGGTCATTTTCCAAGCCACTTTTCTAACCCAATTTGTTACCAACTTAGCCTCAACAAATCACACATCATCAAGCCATATCAAAACATTCAACACAAACTAAAATCATGTCTTAAACATTCATCATTACCACAATCAACCAACATGCTCTTAGACACCTCAAATAACAACTTAAAAACATGTCAACCAAATATCCAAACTTACCTATTTAATCCATCTAACAATTCTACTAAGGTTCACCACAAAATAATTACAGACAAACATATATCATTCACACCAACATCATTAATATGCCTCATTCTCAAACCAATATATATAAGTTGGTTATATAAATAAAATATAATTCATAACATTTACACAAGCCAAACTTTGATCCAATTCACACAAATGCCTATACATGCCATATAAATCGTATTGAACATTTCAATAACTACCGAAATAAGCTGGATAGTGTGACTTGAGTATTGATCTGATCGTCCAACCTTCCGAAAATCTACAAGGACATTAAACAACGCAAATAAGCTTAATGAAGCTTAGTAAGTTCGACAGAATAAATAAAAATCTTACCGAACTAACTATAATAAATCAAATAATAAAAATCACTCGCAATAACTCCCTGTCAATCACAACTTCAATCGATGAATACATCCATTTTCAAGTCGTAACCAAAATTAAATAACATATCTTTCAATTTCAATAAGTAAATCACCTTACCAAATCTTTCCCATTCGAAGAACGACTTACGGATAAGAGTACATCGTTAACAGAAACTCATAAGAGTTAAACAGAAGCTCGTAAGCGCTTAATAGAAACTAAAGCACGAGAGTTCGCAATAAATGCTGAACCCCGATTTACTTGGGTAATTTTTCGATATCTTCCTTCAATAGCGCCATACGCCAAATAACGAATGTACTCAAATCCCACGTTCCATTTAGCCCGAATATTCAATTCAATATTATAATTCAAACAATAATTCATTTTCAAGAATAGAATAAATACATAATACCATTCATAAAATTTATATAAATATTAAATTTTAACTGTACAAACTTACCTGAATTGAATTGTAATAATTGCAGAAGTTCAATGACTATTCCGCTATTTTTCCTTTCTCACGAGTATCTACGGGATCTTGATATAAAATATAAAATTACTCATTCATTAGTATATATTTCAGTTCCAATTCATTTCACAATTAATACCCTTCAATTTTTCAAATTTACACAATTACCCTAAACTTTTACAACTTTTGCAATTTAATCCCTTAACTAGTTAATCTATCAAATTAACAAATTTTCCTCAATTAATGATTTATCTAAATATTTTAGGCCATCATTCAGCCCTTAATAAACCAAAAATTTACTACCAAACCCTAATATTTTAACCTTTTCATAATTTGATCTTAAAATCAATATTTAACAAAATCACTTTATAAAATCATCATACAACAAAATTAAAGCTCTAAATCCATATTATTCATCAAAAACATCTAATATTCATCAATGGTAACTTCCAAAATTTTTAATAAAATCAAAAACTAAGGTAAGATTTAGTTGAACCTAATTGTAACAATCTCTAAAACATAAAATTTGTAACAATCTCACATGAAGCAAAAATATGCAAAACTAGCTCAAGGAGCTCTCCTATGACATTTTTAGATAGAAAATTGAAGAAGAAAATGTCTAGAAGCCTTTCAATTTCTAATTTGTATGTTTAATTTTAATTAAATTACAATTTTGCCATTAAATCACATTATTTTATTATTTTTCCTTGTTATGCCGCCTCATCCCTTCTATTTAGGCGTATTTACTCCTTAAGTCCTCCCTTGTTTATTAATTAGGCCATTTAATCACTTATTTCTTATAATTAAAAAGTTTTGCACCTTTTTCAATTTAGTCTTTTTTAATTAATTAACTATCGAAATGTTAAAATTTTTCAACGAAACTTTAATACTACCTTAATGACACCCCGCAAATATTTATAAAAATATTTACAGCTCAGTTTATAGAAACAAGGTCTCGATACCTCATTTTATAAAACCACTTGACCTAGGGTTTTACCACTCAAACCTAATAATTCATTATAAAACATAAATTACCAATTCAAAAATCTTTTTAAAACCACGTTTGCCTCGTAAATATTAAATAATAAAATTTATGAGCTTACTCGCCAGATTTGGTAGCCTCGAGCCACTGTTTTCGACACTACTGAAAAATCGGGCTATTACACCCTTGATTTACATTAGAGAGAACTACTAATAACCCCACTAATCCCCAGACTTCACTGGCAACAGGGCAACTATGAAAGACATGCGCTAAGGTTTCAACTCCATCCCCGCATCTAGGGCATATTGCAGTCCTTAATAGTCTTTTAAAATACAAGTTTGACATAGATGGGATAAAATTGTTTGAAATACGCCAAACTGTAATTCTAATTTTAGAAGGTAGATTAAGGCTCTATAGTCTTCGACAGAACATTCTAGTCGTGGTCTATAATTCCTCTAAATTAGGATCATAGGTTTCATCTTTTAATAGTTTATAGGCACTTCTAACAGTGAACTCTCCAAAGGGTTCACTTCTTCACACCAGCTCATCATCATGTGGGATTTTTACGAGCGAAATTCGGAGAATCCTGACGCCGTCAACAACATCAAAAACATCAATAATAATCTCACTTATCCATTCTCTATTAGCACTATTAATGAGCTCAGCAACTAATTCCATATTACAGTTACGAACTGGATAAGAAATTTTATAATTAACAGAACTCGGGATCCATGCATGATTAAAGATATAGATATTATTGCCCGTACCTACCCTCCAGCACAGACCATCTTGTAATATTTTCTTCGCTGCCCAGATACTTCTCCACGTATAGGACGCTCCTGCCTTCAAACTTGAGTTAAGAAAATTTGAATTTGGGTAATATTTTGCTTTCAACACCCTACCCAAAAATGAATCAGGATCTGAAATAAGTCTCCACCTTTGTTTGGTGAGGAGGGCCACATTAAATTTAGCAAAGCTTCTAAAACCCAAACTTCCATCCTCCTTTAACTTGCACAATTTACCCCATTCACACAAATGCATTTCTTTTTTTGCCACCAAAATCGTATTACAGTACTCTCCATTTCCTTACACAAAGATTTTAGAAGAAGGAAACAAGACATTGAATAGGTTGGAATGGCTTGTAAAATAGACTTAATAAACACCTCTTTGCCCCTTAGAGATAAAAATCTAGTACTCCAACTATCAATCTTCTGCTTTATACGAGCCTTCAAAATCAGAAAATAGGCTTTTTTCTTTCGGCCCAACATATTAGGGAGACCCAAATATTTCACTGGGTTGTTCGAATACCTCATCCCCAAAGCACTGGAAATTTGTACTTGCATCAATTAACAAGTATTCGTACTGAAGAAGATCGTGGACTTATTAAAGTTCACACATTGTCCCGAACTAACTTCATACTCCCTCAAAATATTTTTTAAGACAGCAGCTCCTCACATTGTCCCCTCTCCAAAAAGTATACAGTTATCTGAAAAAAGAATATGAGAAACCTGTGGCCCGCTCTTACTCGCCTTAATCCCCTTTATTAACCCCTCCCTCCCAGCAAGTTGCATAAGGGACGAAAGTCCTTCACTACATATAAAAAAAGAAAAGGACTCAAAGGGTCCCCTTGTCGAAGTCCTCCAGTTGGTCGAAAAGATCATCCCATCCTTCCATTAATACTAATCGATTACGATATTGACGATAAACACTTCAACACTATATCCATCCAAGCCCTATTGAAACCCATTTTCTCTATCATAGCACACACAAAACCCCATTCTACTCTATCATATCCTTACTCATATCCAACTTTAGTGCCATTAGACCCTTCCTACCACTCATATTCTAGCCGAATGTATAAAGAATTTTATATGCAAGTAATACATTATCTGAAATCAATCTCCACGGCTGTAACACCCCAAACTCGGCCCAGACATTATGGCCAAATCTGGCGATGTCATATGATAGGGTGTTTGAAAACTAAGTTTCTACGATAAATCCATTTCCGTTTAATTACTTTTCTTATCTCTTCTTAATTCTAAAATCCTTACTCGTTTAGTCGGTTGTTTTAAACATAATTCGTTGTAGAAGCTTTAAAAACTGTTTTGAGTAAATCGAGTGTTTAGAGAAAACTTTGCCTTTTTGAAAATCGAGTTTTCCTACGTCTAGCAATTATAAATCCATAAAAATAAATAAAAACTAAATTTAAGCAAAAGTCTCCAAATTACATCCAAATAAACCACAATTCATAAATTATAAATCGTAAAAGCCCAAAAATTATGGTCACCATCGAGTCCTCCGCTACACCGATCCGTCTAGGTCTGGGGATTACCTGTGCACATTAAACAGAGAGGGGTGAGTTTACGTAAACTCAGTGTGTAATCCCACAAAAATTAAACAACAGTAAACACAGTGCACATTCAAAAACAGTCTTGGGCCTAAGCCCCTTTTAGTATCGAGAATGATTTGGCCTTAGCCCAACTCAAAGATCGATGTCGGTATGCATAAGGGTCTTAGCCCATCACAAGATTATCGATATGATATATACGATGATTCAAGAACAAAGTCTTACCCAACAGGCCTCTACACACCATCTCCGTCCAACCCTACACTCCATGTGGGGATTAAATCAACCCACCCATCCCTATACTCTAGGTAGTACCGAATGCGGCACAAAACAGTAGTTTGCAACTGAGCTGCCAGTATATTAGGCTTAATAGCCATTCAGTACACTTCCTCCAAATAAAATCAACCCAACCCCATGCAATGCATGACATGCTATCTCATGATATCAGTACATATAATCAGTAAATGTATACATGCATACTATCATCATGCTCAATATATGTCCATCAATCAGTCAGGTCACACAATTAGGGGTCTAAGTAATGCTTACCGACCCTACAATAGGTTCACAATTGACTTGGGCGACCCGTGCAACCTTAGCAATCAATTCAATGAAAATGGGCTCACACGCCCATGTGGCCTGCCCGTGTGGCCCACACAGCCCAAATTTACCTTGGCCGTATGGATCACACGGCCTGGCCCAAAATCCCACACTCCCGTGTGGTTTACCCGTGTGGACCCACACGCTCGTGTGGCCTACACGACCCAAATTAGTCAAGCCCGTGTCGCACACGCCCTGCTTGACCATCACACGGCCGTATCTTACGCGCACAGCCTGGCCTCGTCATTCACATGCCTGTGTTATGGCATACGGCCTACCACATGGGCAACCACACGCCCGTGTGAGGTCGACAGTGGGGATTTTGGCTTTCACCGAAACCACGTTTCTTGCGTAATCGAGTACACACCTAGTTTCAATTGAAGCTAAAACAATCCTCGAGCACTCCAGGACCTATTTTCGACCATCTAAAAACCAATTTCAGTCACTTAAACCAATACCAAACTGAATTATTAAGAACAAACAATCCCAAATATTTCTGACAACTCATACCTTGAACACACAATAACAAAATCACACTTCCTCGGCACCGATTGGAACCCATAGCTGCCTAAGGGTCTCCTAAACATGAAATAATTCCATTAATTACCGATTCAAGAATTCTAAAACTAAAACACGCTTACCCAACTTACCGAAACAGATGAAATCGATGATTTGACCCAAAGAGACGATTTGTAAAAAAATAAAGAAAACAAAACGATGGAGGAAAAGAGAAGCAAGGAAAAGAAAAATTAGCAGAAGAGGGAGTTAGACGTCGGTTACAAAGAGGACTTTGAGGAAACTGATTCACTCAATCACACTACCCACGTTATTTCAACCACCCACTATTTAGTTATCAATTACAACTCAAACTCTCAGTCACTAAACTGAGCAAAAATAACTCTCCCTTGCCCACGCAGATATTCGAACCCACGACCTCCAGCATACTAACACTCCTCTTAACCAGCAGACCAGCAGGTCCATTCTGTTGTATACTTACAAGCATTTAAATAAAAGTCCATTGGACAAAGTTAAGGCTTTATACAGAAAAATCCAAAATTTTGCCAAAGGCATGGCATGAACTTGGGACCTCTCACACACACCCAGAACACTTAACCACTGAAGCAGGTTCACAGTTGTGCCACACATTCGCAAGAACAAAATTTAAAAAAATTCTGGGGCATTACAACTCTACCCCCTAAAAGAAAATTTTGGCCTTGAAATTTACCTGATCAGAACAAATAAGGATATTGCTGATGCATCGCACCCTCAGGCTCCCACGTAGCCTCCTCAGTGCTATGATTCTGCCACAGCACCTTCGCTAAAGGAATAGATTTCCTTCTTAAAACTTTTACATCTCGATCTAAAATTTAAATCAGCTCCTCCTCGAAGGTCAGATCTGGCCTAACCTCAATCTCCTCTACAAGGACAATATGTGTGGCATCAGAGCGGTAGCGTCTCAACATCGAGACGTGGAACACATCATGAATACGGTCTAACTCTGGAGGTAGCTCCAACTGATAAGCGACCGGTCCCACTAGTTTCAGAATTCGATACGGTTCAATAAACCTAGGGCTCAACTTGCCCTTACGACCGAACCTCAGAATCTTTTTCCATGGCGAGACTTTGAAAAATATGAAGTTCCCCACAGAATACTCAACCTCGCGTCTCTTCAGATCCACATAAGATTTCTGTCTTTCTGATGCCGCTTTCAGTCGATCCTGAATCAATCTGACCTTATCCTCAGTTTCAGAAATCAACTCAGGACCTAGAACACGTCGTTAACCCAATTCAGTCCAACACAAGGGAGTGTGACACTTACGACTATACAGAGCCTCGTAAGGTGCCATCTGTATGCTAGACTAGAAATTGTTATTATAAGCAAACTCCGCTAGTGACAGATACTCCTCCCAACTGCCTCAGAAATTGATAACACAGCTCCTCAACATATCCTTCAATATCTGAATCACCCTCTCCGACTGACCATCGGTCTGAGGATGGAACGCAGTACTGAAGTCCAACCTTGAACCCAAAGCTTCATGTAGCTTCTTCTAAAACCGAGATGTGAAGCGAGGATTCCTATTAGAGATAATTGAAATTGGTACCCCATGCAGTCTTACTATCTCAGAAATGTAGAGCTTCGTCAACTTCTGAAGAGATTAGTCGGTCCTAAATGGAATGAAGTGCGCAGACTTGGTCAATCGATCCACGATGACCCAGACATAATCCTTCTTAGTGGATGTTAAAGGCAACCCACTAACGAAATCCATCGTTACACGCTCCCATTTCCATAACAGAATCTTAACCGGCTGCAGCAAACCCGAAGGTAACTGATGCTCAACCTTAACCTGCTGACATGGCAGACATCGTGCCACGAAATCAGTAACTTTCTGTTTCAATCCTGGCCACCAGTACAGTTCTTGAAGATCTCGATACATCTTATTACCGCCGGGATGCATAGTATAAGGGCTACTATGCGCCTCCCTCAGAATTGACTGTCTCAAATCAGAATTATTCGGCACACATACCCGGCCTCAGAAACACAACACACCCTCAGAGTTCACCCCAAAGTCCGTAGCAGTACCAACCTTAATCTGTCGAAACCTCAAGCTCAGAGACTCATCTCCTAACTATTTTTTCCGAATCTATTCAATCCAAGTCGGTTTCACTTGCAACTCGGCCAACAGACTCCCATCATCAAACAAACTAAGGCGAGCAAACATCACCCTCAAATCAGTCATAGCCCTACGACTCAGTGCATCAGCCACCACGTTAGCCTTTCCCGGATGGTACTCAATGGTATAGTCGTAATCCTTAAGCAGCTCAACCCATCTATGCTGCCTAAGATTCAGCTCCTTCTAAGTAAGGAGGTACTTGAGGCTTTTGTGATCAGTGTAGATGATACACTTCTTACCATACAGATAATGCCTCCAGATTTTTAGTGCAAAAACCACGGCGGCCAATTCTAAGTCATGCGTCGGATAGTTCGCCTCATGCGTCTTAAGCTGACGAGACGCATATGCTGCCACCTTACCGTCTTGCATCAACACACATCTCAAATCGACATGTGATGCATCACTATAAACCGTGAACTCCTTTCGAGGTTCAGGCTGTATCAGAATAGGAGCCTCAGTCAGTACAGTCTTGACCTTCTCGAAGCTCTCTTACTGTGTATCAGACCAGATAAACAGTACACCCTTACGTTGCAGCTTAGTTAAGGGTGCTGCAATCAGTAAGAAACCTTCCACAAACCGTCGGTAATAACCTGCCAAACCCAGAAAGCTGCGGATCTCGGACACATTCTTAGGCTGTTTTCAATTCACTGCAGCCTCAATCTTTCGAGGATCGACTCAAATCCCCTCAACAGACACCACATGACCCAGAAATGTTATTTCACGTAACCAGAACTCGCTTGCTGAACTTAGCATAAAGTTGTTTTTCCCTCAAAATATGAAGAACAATCATAATGTGTTCGTCATGCTCATCCTCAGTCCTCGAATAAACCAATTTCATCGATGAACACCACTACAAACCGGTCTAGATAGGGCTAAAACACTCGATTCATCAGGTCCATGAAAGCTGCCGGTGCGTTAGTCAGTCCAAATAGCATCACTAGGAACTCGTAGTGACCATAACGAGTCCTAAACACCGTCTTATGCACATCAGCCTCCTTAACCCTCAACTGATGATACCCAGAATGTAAGTCAATCTTAGAGAACACAGACGCCCCTCGAAACTGGTCAAACAGATCATCAATCCTCGAAAGTGGATACTTGTTATTAATAGTCAACTTATTCAGTTGCCGGTAGTCAATACACATCCTCATGGATCTATGTTTCTTTTTAACAAACAGTACCAACGCTCCCCATGGAGGCATACTAGGGCGGATGAACCCACGATCCAACAACTCCTGAATCTGAGCTTTAAGCTCCGTAAGCTCCTTCGGTGCCATTCGATAGGGAGCGATAGATATCAGAGCTGTACCAAGGAAAAGCTCAATCCCAAACTTCACTTCTCGATTCAGAGGTAAACCCGGTAGCTCCTCAGGAAAGACGTCTGAAAAATCTCTTACAGTGTAGATATCCTTTACAGTAGAGTCTTCAGAAAAAGAAACATCTACATAGGCCAAATACGCCTCACATCCTTTACGATCTAGTTTCTCGGCTACCATTACAGAGATCACGTTAGCCAAGTAGTTTTGACGTTTCCTAATCACGACTACCTCATCATCCTCATCAGTTCTTAATACGACCCTTTTAGTCGCACAGTCCAATCTTACACGATGCTTGACCAACCAGCCCATCCCCAATATCATATCGAACTCCCCAAACGAAAGCTCCATCAAGTCAGTCAAAAATATCGTCCTTTGAACCTCTAAAGGAACATTCCTATACAGTTTGTTAACTCTAACAAATTGCCCCAGCGGGCTCAGCACAGTCACCTTGCTAGAAGTATTCTTAATCGGAATGCCTAGTTTTTCAGAAACAGAACAAGCTACATAGGAATGCGTAGATCCTATATCTATCAATTAAGTGTAAGGTACATCATAAATAAGAAACATACCCGTGATGACGTCAGGGGCATCTCTGTCCTCATAGTGGCGCGCAGTATAAACAAGAGCAGGTTACCTCGCCTCAGTCCGTCCAGCACCTTTACTCGGTGCCCTCTGTCCACGACCCATGCCATTACCACTCCTAGCCTCACCACGGCCTCTCGGTGGTCTTTGTGTTACTCTCGATGGTCGTGGCAAGAGCACCGATGCCGGAGCTTGCATCTGATCGGCCCCCAGCGGACACTCCCTAATGCGGTGCTCTAATGATCCACACCTCAGACACGCCTCAGTCTTCCTCCAACACTCGTTCTGATGGCGTCTACCACAATCGACACATGGCTGCAGTCCATTAGCAGTAACAGGGGGCCCAACTCTGACTGACCCATCAAGTCTGGCCTTTTTCTTAGGCCTCTGAACAGAACTCGAGGGCTCTGAATCCCTCTTGTTTCTACCTCTCTCTCTGTCTCTGTTCTGGCGCTCAACGCGCTTAACATCCTTAGCAATCTTAGCTTTCTCAACCAGTATAGTAAACTCTCACTCCCTCTATGGAACAATCAAAACCCTCAGGTTATCCCTCAGCCCATCCTCAAATCGGACACACCTCTCATACTCATCTGCCACCATGCCTCGAGCATAGCGGCTCAGTCTCAGAAATTCGGCCTCATACTCGGGCACAGATCGGTCTCCCTAAGTAAGGTTCAGAAACTCCCTCCTAAGAGCATCAATGCAACTAGCTCTCACATACTTTCCCTGGAAGGCACTCTTGAAGAATTCCCATATCAGACGTTCGGGCTGAGTGCCCTCCTTAATAGTCAACCACCACTGATAAGCCTCATCCGCAGCGGTGTGGAGCGCACACTTTAATTCTCGCTCGGGTACAATCTAAATCATCCATGATCTCTCTCTGTGGCCTCAATCCAAAGATTCGGCCACATTAGAAGACTCCCAAGTGACACCTCAAGAGCTCAGCTCCATTGGACCGGAGTCATTCCGTAACCGATCCTTGGCCCCCAGATCTAGTATTGGGCCCAGCGACCCTCTTCAATATCCTTAACATAGCCTGAAACAATGCGTTGTCCCCAGCCATGCGATCTTGAGACCTAGTCTCAGTAGAAGGCGACACTGGCATCTCACTCGTGTCTAGATTTGGCATACTACCCAGTGAAGAGGACTCAGCTCGAGCCTCTCTACAGCCTTTACCTCGGCCTCTAGTACCTCGTCCGCGGATACCTCGTGCGCTCATGTCTAATCGTATTTATCTATATTACAAATTTTATGAATCAATTACGGTTTCAGTATTTATTAGCAGATGTTTTATGTAAACAGTTTCAGTAATTCAGAGTGCTTTTCGTAAATCATAGTCTCTATTAGTTTGCTACAGTCTCAATATACACTATCTAGAGTGTTTTCACAGTATACTACCTACAGTAGTTTCAGAATATACTATCTACAGTATTTTCAGTTTAAACTTATCACAGTTTCAGAAGACTTACAGGATCAGTACCGGAGACTCGGTGTACCACATACTAAGTCAAATTATTTTCAAAACCCAAATTATAACAAATATTTAAAACCCAAAAATTCACAGCCGAGTTTTGCAACCTGACTCTGATACCACTAAATGTAACTCCCCAAACCCAGCCCAGACGTTATGGCCGAATCTGGCGATGTCACATGATAGGGTGTTTAAAAACTAAGTTTCTACGATAAATCTATTTCCATTTAATTACTTTTCTTATCTCTTCTTAATTCCAAAATCCTTACTCGTTTAGTCGGTTGTTTTAAACATAATTCGTTGCGGAAGCTTTTAAAACCGTTTTGAGTAAATCGAGTGTTTAGAGAAAACTTTACCTTTTTAAAAATCGAGTTTTCCTACGTCTAGCAGTTATAAATCCATAAAAATAAATAAAAACCAAATTTAAGAAAAAGTCCCCAAATTACATCCAAATAACCACAATTCATAAATTATAAATCGTAAAAGTCCAAAAACTGTGGATTACCTGTGCACATTAAACAGAGTAGGGTGATTTTACATAAACTTAGTGTGTAATCCAACAGAAATCAAACAACAGTAAACACAGTACACAGTAAAAAATAGTCTTGGGCCTAAGCCCCTTTCAGTATCAGTAAAGGTTTGGCTTTAGCCCAACTCGAGATCGACGTCGATGCACAAGGGCCTTAGCCCATCACAATGATCGTGAATGAGATATACGATGATTCGATTTCAAAGTTCTACCCAACCAGCCTCTACACACCATCTCCGTCCAACCCTACACTCCATGTGGGGATTAAATCAACCCACCATTCCCTATACTCCAAGTAGTACCGAATGCGGCACAAAACAGTAGTTTGCAGTTGAGCTGCCAGTATATTAGGCTTAAGAGCCTTTCAGTACACTTCTTCCAAATAAAATCAACCCAACCCCATGCAATGCATGACATGCTATCTCATTATATCAGTACATATAATCAAAAAATGTATACATGCATACTATCATCATGTTCAATATATATCCATCAATCAGTCAGTTCACACAATTAGGGGTCTAAGTAATGCTTACCGACCCTAAAGTAGGTTCACAGTCAACTTGGGCGACCCGTGCAACCTTAGCAATCAATTCAGCGAAAATGGGCTCACACGCCCATGTGGTCTGCCCATGTGGGCCTACACGGCCCAAATTTGCCTTGGCTGTATGGATCACACAGCCTGGCCCAAAATCCTACACGCCCGTGTGGTTTACCCGTGTAGACCCACACGCTCGTGTGGCCCACACGGCCCAAATCAATCCAGCTCATGTGTCGCACATGGCCTACCTGGCCATCATACGATCGTGTTTTGGCACACAGCCTGGCCTCGTCGTTCACACGCCTGTGTTATAGCACACGGCCTACCACACGGGCAACCACACGCCCGTGTGGCGTCGACAGTGGGGTTTTTAGCTTTCACCGAAACCTCGTTTCTTACGTAATCGAGTACACACCTAGTTTTAATTGAAGCTAAAACGATCTCGAGCACTCCAGAACCTATTTTCGACCATCCAAAAACCAATTTCAGTCACTTAAATCGATACCAAACTGAATTATTAAGAACAAACAGTCCCAAATATTTTCGACAACTTATACCTTAAATGCACAATAACGAAATCGCACTTCCTCGGCACTTATTGGAACCCATAGCCGCTTAAGGGTCTCCTAAACACGAAATAATTCCATTAATTACCGATTCAAGAATACCGAAACTAAAACACTCTTACCCAACTTACCGAAACAGATGAAATCAATGGTTGGACCCAAAGAGACGATTTGCAAAAAAAAATAAAGAAAATAAAAAGATGGAGGAAAAGAGAAGCAAAGAAAAGAAAAACTGGCAGAAGAGGGAGTTAGACGTCGGTTACAAATAGGACTTTGGGGAAACTGATTCACTCAATCCCACTACCCACATTATCTCAACCACCCACTATTCAGTTATCAATTACAACTCAAACTCTCAGTCACCAAACCGTGTAAAAATAACTCTCCCTTGCCCACACAGAGATCCGAACCCACGACCTCCAGTATACTAACACTCCTCTTAACCACCAGACCAGCAGGCCCATTCTGTTGTATACTTACAAGCATTTAAATAAAAGCCTATTGGATAAAGTTAAGGCTTTACTCAGAAAAATCCAAAATTTTTCCAAAGGCATGGCTTGAACTTGGGACCTCACACACACACCCAGAACACTTAACCACTGAAGCAGGTTCACAGTTGTGCCACACATTCGCAAGAACAAAATTTAAAAAAATTTTGGGGCGTTACAGCGGCACAAATGCACTTTGTGAACTATCGATGCAATCCTCTAAGACCTTTTGAAAGCGATTCGCAACCATTTTAGCAATCACTTTGTATATAACATTACAAAGGCTAATCGGTCTAAAATTTTCCATACTAGTAGGATTTGGAATTTTAGGAATAAGAACTATATTTGTTACATTTATAGGTTCATATCATTATTAAGAACTCCTAAACAATATTGGCTTACCTCTTTACCCGCAATATGCCAACATCTTTAGAAAAAGATAGCCGAAAAACCATCAACTCCCCATGCCTTGATGGGACCCATATCTCTCAAAGCTCCAAAAACTTTCTCATCCTTATATGCCACAGCTAAAGTCATATTAGCTTGATTAGAGATACATTTTTTAACTTCATTAAAATATGGTCCATCTCCATTGCCCCTCATTTTGATGTGAAAAGATTCCCAAAGAAACTCCTCGCTATGTTCTCCATTTTATTGTGATCCCTAGTCATTCTACCATCACCATAATCCAGACACTTAATAGTATTCATTCTCCTTTGTTGAGAGGCATATTTATGAAAGAAAGATATATTCTTATCCCCAACTTTAAGCCAATTTGCTCTCGCCCTCTTCTCCCAAAACACCTCATCCTTCTCAATTTCCATATTTAAATGAATTTTTGTATCAATAAGGTCTACCAAATTATCATCGTCACGATCTGTTGCCATTAAGCTTTTCAGTTTCCTAGTCAATTGCTCTTTCAACTCCTTCATTTTCCCCTTAATACGTCTAGCCCATCCTTTCAAACCAATACGTCTAGCCCATCCTTTCAAACCGAACCGAAGCCTCTCTAATTTTGAAAAGATATCCCCCTTAGTCGTTTTCCAGATTTTCTTAACTTCCCCTTCGAATGAGTCTTCTATAGTCCACCAAGCCTCAAATTTAAAGTCCTTAGCTATCTTCCATCCTCCCTCGTCATCCAAGTGTACTAATAGGGGGCAATGATCCGAGGAAGAATATGGTAAATGGAGAATTAATGCATTTGGGAAACTTTCTAACTAATCTTCGTTTGCCACCCCCTGTTCAACCTTTCCCTGATATTTGTTTCAGGCATGTTGCCTTGCTCCCAAGTAAACCACTTCCCTGAGTACCCTATATAAAAAAGTCAACAATCTTCTAATGTTTATCTAAACAGCTCCATTCTTCTTTCTTCCCTTGGCAAACCCCCTTCTTCTCAAAAGCGTACATAATTTCATTAAAGTCTCCACAAACAATCCCCAGGAGATCATTATTCAACCCTAGCCTTTTAAGATCATTCAATGAACTACTCCTTTGACTTGCAAACAGGGAGCCATAGAAACCCGTAAAGCGTCAATCCTTCTCACAGCTCCTAACCATCACATCAATAAAATTCTATGCAAAACATCTCAAATCAATAGACATCTCTTCTTTCCATGCTAAACAAAAGCCCCCTTTAGTACCCTTAGCCCATATGTCAACCCCATTAACGAAACCACATCGTCTCCTCACATTTTCCATCCTTTTTCCCATCAAGTTTTGTCTCCATGAAGAAGACAATTTGAGGATTGAATTGCCTCAGCACATGCCGAAGGCGACGCACTCCCCGTAGCATAAGATTTAGTTAGAGACTGTATTAAAATATTTTGAACTGTGACATGAGATTTAGGATTTGTTTTCTTTTAGCATGCATAACATTTAATCTGATTTTAGGATGTCAAAGCATGAATATTAATTAATTATGCATGAACTTCGGTTTTTATTAAAAATGTAAACTATTATCTGTTTTTGCGCTGCTAAATTTTAATTGAAGATTTTGAGTAACAGGTAAATAGAAAATTAACTAAGTTTTTAAAAGAAAAGTAGACATCATTTCTTGATAACTCGTGAGCTTTTATAAAAAATAGACTAAGTTTTCTTATAAAAATAAATAAATATTTTAAAATGACTGTTTTAAAAAATCTGATAGCTTACTGGGCTATCTCAGTGGCTAATGTAGTCTCCTGAATTTGGATCTAACATCTAGGCCCGACTGCGGAGGTTACAGTATGTATGTATTTCTTTATAATATATTTATTGATATTTATGTTTGATGATTTTATATCTAAAAGATTAGAAATATATTTGATTTTGGTTTTTTATTTACTATTTATGAACAATTTTTTAACTGCTTGCGAACATATTTTATTATATGATCATGAACATGTTTATGAAAATATATATTTAATATACATGAATATATTTATTTAATATTTATAAACAAGTTTTCGTTTAATTTAAACAAATGAGCACGAAAACATGTAATTTTAAAGCTTAATTAATAAATTGCTGCCTAAATTATATCTGCTTTTGTATTTTAATATCTAAACTTTAAGTTTTGGTCAAAAGTGATACCTTAATTATACTTTTATTATTAAAAGAAGAATTTAACCAATTAAATATTACCACTTGGCACAAAAAGCCACATAAGCATTGCAAAGCAGCACAAAAAGCTATATAAGCATGATAAAAGTTATTATAAATTATTTTTTTTGCTTTTTTATATTTTAATAGTATTTGAACTATTTATACACTTATATTTTTGAATTTTTTATATTTATATAATTTTTTAATTATTTATAAAATGTTGAAAATAATAAAAACTTGCATATATATATATATTTAAACTTTTATTTTGAATATTAAGTTATTTCTTGAATTTTAAAAATCTCTCAATATATTTAGAATTATTTAAATTTTATATGATTATATATAATATAAAAATTAATTTCAAAAAATAAAAATTATATATTTTGTAATTTTATTTTGATTTTTATATTTTTATTAAAAATTGAATTTTTTTATTTTTAATTTTTATATAATTAATATATTATAAAAAGTTTCATAATTTTTTGAAGTTATATATATTTTCTAAGGCCTTGTTTGATAAATTATTGAAAAAATTAAATCCATCGAAAATTAATATTTTTTATGGATTTAATTTTTTCCCATATTTGATAATCCAAAATAAAAATATAGAATTTTTCTATAAAAAATGTGGAAAATTATTTACTTATCACTTAATAGAGAATATTTTCAATTATATTTTTATTTATTTTAATTTTATATTATCCTATTAAAAATTTTATGTTTAAAATTTGACTTTTGTATAGAACAAGGTGAAATTTTTAAAAATTAAGATAAAATATAGAATACTTTTTTATAATTTAAAATCTATACTTATCAAACATTATAGTTATATTTTATAATAAATTTTAAGTAATGTATCAAACAAATTCTATAATTTAAATTCAGTACTTAATTTTCCAATACCTATTTTTTTAGCACTTAATTTTAAGTTTACCAAATAACATCTAAGTTTTATTTTAAATTTTAAATTTGTTATTTTATGTTTTTTTTTTGAAATTATTTAATATAAATAATGATGTGATAAAGCTTTTGTGGTTTTATGCCACGTGTCACTTTGTGAGATTGATTGATGAAGCTACTAATGTGAAAAAAGTGTTTAGATATTATTTTTGATAAATATGTATATTTTAATATGAAGAGTAGTTTAGAAAATAAATAATTAATTCAGTTTAATTTTAAATAGGGTAAACTATATAGTTAGTCAATCAATTATAAAAAAAAATTATTTTAGGCATCCAAAATAAAAAGTTTACAATTTAAGCATCCACGGTACTGTTGAATCTAGTGTCCTAAGTGTAGTATATTCGTTTATATACTTGTATTTTTATCGAACAGATTGGTTTAATAAAATTATCCATGAATTATATTAATACCCTTTATATAATGTCCTCAATGATTTTTGCATGCAAAACAAAATGGAAGCAAATATTAGCTTACTGGTTATCTAATGTTTAATTAATATTAAGCGGTATTACTTGGTTGGATAGTAATAGGAAAGACAAGATATATTAGTTGTAACGCCCCAAATTTAGGGCCTAGAAGTTTTGAGTTTTAAGCATAGGGATAGTGGGGAGGTTGCACATATGTGTGTGCATGTGCAGTCTAGTGTCAAAATGGGCTTGCTGGTCTGGTGGTTGAGAGAGTGTTAGGGAATCTCATGGTTCCAGGTTCGAGTCTTAGTGTGAATGTTTTGGTAGGTATTTTATTTTGTTTTTAGTTAATAATTATAATTATTTATAATTATTAAATTATTAAATTATTAGTTTATGACTAAAGCTGCTTTTATTTTTCTCTTTTATTTTATTTTCAGATTTTCTGTTTTCACGTTCTCCTCTCTTCCCTTCTCTTCTGCTTTCTAAATATTTCTCAAAACGGTTGATAGGTGGATTCGGGAATTTTGCGCCTCTGCCGTCCTTTCCGATCGTAAACAGGTGTGGGATTCAAACTTTTACTACACTGTTTTATTCTTTGCAAAGTTTATGTCAGTTTCTATTGACTATAGGCTAAACCGTTGGATTTAGGGTTTTAGTCGATGGAAGTGATGGAAAATCGCCACTTTCTGATATATGTTGATAGGGCAAATGTTAGGGGTGGTTTTGGTGGCTGAAACGGCGGTTTTGGGGCTGTTGTAGGGTGGTTTCGTGATCACCCCGACGACCAATTTGGGAATTAGATTTTTCGGGCCAATTTGGGTGCCACACGGTCATGTGGTCGATTTGGGGATTTTTGTTGACTTTTACACGGCCGTGTCCCTCGGGCACACAGGCGTGTGAGATTGGGAATTAAGGTTTTAGAGTTTTGGGGTCACACGGCCTGGCCACATGGTCGTGTGACTGATTTGGGGATTTAGGGATCCCACACGGGCGTGTGTTTCGAAACACACGGCTGTGTCTGCCTTGCACTTGATTTTAGTAAAATTGGACAGTGAGTTACACGGCCTGTTCACACGGCCGTGTCCCTACTTCACACGAGCGTGTGCCTCTGTCACATGACCGTGTACTACCCTTCACACGGGCATTTGGACCCCCACACGGCCTGGATTGCTCCACACGGCTGGAGCACACGGGCGTGTGGCCCTATCTCGCCAAATAATGGTTTTAGGTCAAATTTTAAGTGTAATCGTAACTCTGTGTGTTCCAACCCTCAACTGAGCTTTACTGAGGGTAATTATGACTCTGACCTGGGCTTGATGTGTGTGTTATTTGTGATTGGTTGTGCGATATAAGCGATATCGAACTCGAGTTATGAGTGTACACATATCGATTCTCAGAATCGATCGATTGTATGTGAGTGTCTGCTTCTGATTAACTATCTGAAACTGGTATTCTAACCGTGTACATCTGACTGCATACATACATATGCATATACTGTTTTTGGGTGGGATTTTGAGGAGAAAGAAGATTGAATAAACTGGCAGCTGATCTGCTGGTTACTGGTAGCCCCTAATACCTAGAGGGTCGAGGGCGGTCCCAATACCCTGAGGGTCATGGACTTTACTGATAACGGTATAGCGGATTACCGCATTGCACTGTACCGCATGTACATTAGCTACGCTACATACCACTATCTGATCTGGTAGTTCATATTGCATGTCTGTACCGCGATTTACCGCATTGCATAATACAGCTTATACGCTAGCTTTGTTGCGTAATATACGTGACTGCCAGTCTATCTACATACTGTTAGCCCCAATACCCAGAGGGTCGAGGGCAGTCCCAATACCCGGAGGGTCGTGGACAATGCTGATGGCCATCGTTGTCGTGCAACCCGGGATGGCATCATATGGAGTGTAGGGTTGGATAGGCTTTTCAAGGTCCTATATGGAGTGATTGGTTGGACGAGCTTAATAGCTCTATTGAGGAGTGATGGGGGACAAAGAGGTGTGTTGGCTGGATGGGTGGGTTTTCTTTAACTCAACTGCATTCATATGCATCTTATTGACTGTTTTGTGAGTGCAACTGTCTGTTTTACGGTTCGACTGAAAAGCATTTATGACACTGTGAAATTGTTAAACTCTGATTGTATCTGACTGACTGAATTGAGACTAGTGACTATTGAGAGTTTTGTTACTAGACTGAGTAGTATTTACGATTGTGTAACTGAGTGTGATTTCGATATGTTCTAAAAAAATATTGTTGTCTCGCAGAGTGCGCTCAACGCGATTTACTAACTATTTCTGTACAACTCTATAAGTATGTTCCATTTCAGGACTACTGCTGGTTTTCTATGTCTGATTCCATAGTTAATTGGTTTTGATCTCACACTAAGCTCGAGTAGCTCACCCCCTCTTTTGTTTCCCCTTACAGGTACATTTCAGAATTTTGGACGCTGGACTCAGTACGCGGAGGTCTCGGACAGACTTGTGAACAACAATCATGCACTTTTTGTTTAATGATACTATCTTGGAATTTGTTCATTTTGAACTGTAAGATTTTATAAAGCTGTGGTACAAATTCTGTTTTAAGTTTTATACACTTTTATTCTGTTAATGTACACATATATTTTAATTGAATTTTTTTCTGACCGGATTTTAAACGATTAAATGGTACAACTCAACATGCTAGCTTGTTTTGCAAAAATTCACCTACGGTTACTTCGGTGATCAATGTGGCATCCCGGATTCGGTCTAGACTTCTAGGCCGGGTTTGGGGTGTTACATTAGTAGATGAACCTAAACATGTTCTTAGTCTAATCGAAAATGAGCAAAACGATTGAAAGATTAATATGTCATCTATCAAGTTCAATTGTAGAGATGCTTTATTTTGAGAATTGGAGCGGATGACTCCCAAAAGATAGAAATATAGATGTAATGGACTGAACTGACAGTACATCAGACATGGTCTAAGTAGAATAGATTCTGAACCCGTTTATAGATTTATTCACTTGTGACGTTCATAGTGTGTCATACTGTAACAGCCCGTTTTTTCGTGGTGTCAGAAACAATGGTTCCGGGGCCACAAATCCGACGAGTAAGTTCGTAAATACTGTCGAAACCATTTTTTATTTTAGGGTTTGGAAAAATGAGGATCGACTTTAAAAAATATGGAGTCGCCACCAATCCTTTTTGTTTAGGTGTGATCGGGTCACCTATGAAAATATTTTGGTCTGCGAAATTAGAGAAAACGGGTTCGGGAGTCGGTTACGTGCAAGGAAGGGTTAGCACCCTTGCAACGCCCAGGGTTGGTATCAAATTGATTAATGTTGTCCTAACGTCAAAAACTTGAAAATATTTAGGGTCAAAAACTTTGGAACAAGGTTAATTAAATCGGAGTTGAATATCAAGATTAGCTCGTTTCAAAGGGACAAAAGTATCATACCCAGCACGTTAGGATATAACACATTTATACTCTGACACCGAGATCATCTTTGATCTTCAAACAAGTAAAAAGGGTATTTGGTTATTTAGTTGAACGAAAAATCGACACCCAGCACGTTAGGATGTAATTTTTCGTACTTCTAAACACACAAATATTGCCTCGCTCTTAAAATTGGCTCAAAATTTATTTTTAATGTAATAAAATATTTAGAAGAGGTTTGAATATGTTTGAGTTTGAAATACAATACAAGGATAATATGCGTAAACATTAATCATGAAATACACAAATTTAAAAATATTGATAAACAAATTATACAATACTCTTACAAAATTTAACAATGTCAAACAAAAACTTTAAAGGCAAATCAAATAAACTTAAAGCAACTAAAATAAATTGGATATGAATCCTACACTTTGGAATTATTTAAAAATGAAATAATTTATGAATGAACTCATTAGATACATATTTTAAAAACAGATTATGCATTTAAATATATATATACATAAATAATTTTAAAAGAAACTAAATGTATACATAAGTTTAAAAGGAAATATATACATAAAATAATGTAAGAATCAATGATATGTATAAAAACTCTTATTATTATATATGTATGTATGTACAAAATAATAACATATAAAGAGATTATATAAGTCATCAAAGAAATACATAATATATGATTTTGATATTAAATGTTTAAAATGTACATAAAAATATATACATATAGAAAATAAAACAAATTAAAACATTGAAAAATCAATAAAATAATTCAAAACAATTTATTAAAACAATGTCTAAAGATGAATAAATTTAATATCATAAAGAATTTTGCAAAAATTATAAACAAAGGCTAAAAAATACTTAATCGAAAGAAAGATAAAATTAAAAGGCTGATTTATAAATAAATAAAATTATTAAAACAGAACCAAGGATCAAAATAAAATATGCATAAATAAATGGGGAGTAAAAGTGCAATATTTCCATTTACAAAAACGCTGCGTACGGATTGGACCAAACTGGAATGCGCGCAAATCACAGAGGTCAATTTAGAAACGAAAGAAATTGCATAAGGGATATAATCGTAGTGCAATATGACAGAGAGGGACTAAATGCAAAAATATCCCATATCCATCAAAACATGCGGACTCCGAGGGTGCTAAACGGCGTCGTTTCTTAAACACATTAAAAACCAGTATTAAAAGATAAATTAACATTTTGTTTTCTCTTTTTTTTTTATTATTAAAAACAAACCCTAATTCCCTTTACTATCTTCCTCAGCCGCAGAGAAGGAAAACCATCCGGCCACTTTAACGCCTCGATAAGCGGCGATTAATGACCGATCCAAGCCCAATCGACTTCCTCATTCAAGCCAGACCCGAATGTATGCGTTCTTAAACCCGAAGGACTTCCTTGCTTCGATTACGACGAAGAAGGCAGTCCAATGGTCCGCCTTTCGAAACCCTCCGCTAACCACTAAAAGAGACGCCGCTGTAAACAGTGAAGAGTGGTGCATGAGGGTACGATTAGTGCTTATGAGCGCCGATTCGGCCTATTTTTTGACCAAGACCCCCGTCTCGACCCCGATCGCGACGAAGAAGACAGGTAATCTTTATTTGCCGTGGTAAATTTTTCTTTTTCTTTTTCTTTTTTTATTTTCTCACGTATAAAAAAGGGGAAGAAAAAGATACAGAAATCAATTTAAAAAAACAAATAAAGAAGATGAAATTGAAGAAAAAAATAACCTTTTGAATCTGTTTCTCTAGTATTTCGTTGTATATTCGTAAAATTGTCCCCCCTTTTACAGTGGTTCCTTTCGGGCCTTTTAAAGCCGAAATAAATAATAAAAAAAATACAATCTTTTGCTTTTTTTTTACTGTTACTTGCTGCTATTTTGTTTGCTGTCTTTTGTTCTCTTGCGCAGGTGTATGATGCATAGTGGAGAAGTACGGAGGCCATACGAGGCTATTGCGCGGACGTGGCGATCTGGAGGTAGCATGCGTGCTGGAGGTTTGCGTGTGGGGCTGCGGCGCATAGGGGAAACCCTAGGTTTTCCGAAGCTTCAATATGTTCTGGGCCATTCGGGCCTGCTTTGTAAATTGGGCTATCTGCAAATAGTTTGGGCTTGGGCAGAATGGGTTTAATCTGTTATTGAGCTTGTAAAAAAAACAGACTGTTATTGGACATGGACTTTAATAATAATAATTTGTTTTTTGGGTTTTTAATTGGTTTTAGTTTTTTGATTTGAATCTGGTTAATTGGTAGGCTAATGGGTTTCAAATGGGTCGGGCGAAAATTGGGTCTTACAAATACTATTATTTAATATTTACGAGTCAAATATGGTTTTAAAAAGGTTTTTGATTTGGTAATTTATGTTATATAAATGATTAATTAAGTTTAAATGTTAAGACCTTAAAGTCAAGTGGTTTTAGAAAATGAGGTATCGGGACCTCATTTCTATAAACCGAGCCGTAAATATTTTTTTATAAATATTTACGGAGTGTTATTGTATTCAATTTTCGTTAAGAAATTTTAATGTTTAGATAGTTAATTAATTAAAAAGGACTAAATTGTAAAAAAAGTGCAAAATATGCTAAATATAGCATTTAAGTGATGAAATAGCTTAATTAATAAATAAGGAAGGACTTAAGTAACAATCATTCCCTAATTAGTATAGTGGGACGACAATTTAATAGGAAATGATAAAATAATGTGTTCTGGATGACAATTTTGTAAATTAATGAAAGTTTAAACAAAATTAAACAAAATTAAAGAATGAAAAACAAAATTACTTTCATTTTGTTCTTCAATGGCCGAAAGCCATAGCCAAGGAGGTGAAGCTTTGGTTTTGGGTGTTTTCTTTGCATGGTAGGTAGTACCGACTCTTTTTCTTGTAATTTTTATGTTTTTGAGATCGTTAGAATTAGGTCCAATTAGCCCGTAGCTTCGTTTTTGAAACTGTTAAAGATTTTGAATGTTGCCATTGATGAACCTTTATGATTTTAGATGTTAACTGATGAATTTAAAGTATTAGTTGTTATTTATAAGTATTTTGTTAAGTAATTTTGATGAATTTGCCGATTAGGGATTAAATTGTTGAAATAGTAAAATACAAGGACTTGGTGTGAAATTATTACAAAAATAGGCTGGAATGGAAGCTAACAATATTAGGCTGTTAGTAATTTGCAATAAAAATGGTTGAATTGCATGTTTTAGGCTCAGGGACTAAATTGAATAAAAGTAAAATATTAGGGGTAATTTTATAAAAATGCCAAAATAACTAAATTGAATAAAATAATTTTTTTACTATCTATATTAATAAATTGAATGAAATTATTAATTTAGATCAAGATCGAGTGGAAAATCGAGAAGAATGGAAAATTACCAAAAAGCCCCTGTACTTTGACATTTCTGCGATTTGGCTAGGTAAGTTCGTACGGTTTAGAATTTAATATCACTATGAATTATTGAGTAGATTATCATTGAAAAACTAATATATTTATTTTTAATTATGGATAATGAATAGTAAATTGAGATATACTATTGATTTTGATGCTCAGTTTGGATTGAACGCGGGATAATGTACAATCGTGTTTTGGTGTGTTACGGGGGATTGGAGTGGATATGGTATTGGAGGGAGATATCTGTTTATTACCCAAGTAAACCGCGGTTCAACAGTTGTTGCGAACTCTCGCGTTATACTTTTTATTTGGCGTGTTTTAGGTGGATCAGCTCTTATGAGCTTCTATTGGTGTGTTTCGGGTGGACCAGCTCTTATGAACTTTTGTTTGGCGTATTTCGATTGGATCAGCTCTTATGAGCTTCTGTCTGGTGTGTTCGGTTGATCTGACGATGTAGTCTTATCCATAAGTTGTTCTTCGAATGGAAAATCTCGGTAAGGTAATCTGTTTAATGAATTTGAAAGATTTGTTATTTATTGAATATTGATCTGAACATAGATGAATTCATCTGATTGTAAATATCGGTAAGGTAGCTTATGTAGTGATTTTGATGGAATTGCCATATATTTAAGTTTGAATTGAATGTTTCAATTCACTGGTTGAGATTGTGGATGACAGGAACACATATGATTAATTTTTGTGTTTATACTTTGTACTATGCAAATGAAAAGAGTAAAGAAAAAGAATAAAAATTGATTTGCGAGTTGATGCACTGACATGTGTTGTGGATAATACTTAGGCTTGTGCCAAGCTTAAGATTGGATTATATCATGCTTAATCTTAATGGTATACATTGAAATGGTAAGTGTTCAAATGGAAATATGCTTATGTTCAAGAAAAGGTAGTATAAGTCAAAGGATGTAATTTCTTATGAAATGATTTATCACATACTTGATCCCAAAAGAGTTGTGTATAAATGTACTAACTTGTGTATTGATGATGACAATTAGGTTTGTATCAAGCTTGTGGTTATGGTTGATGTTTATGTTTATGTCTTGTGATATGCAAATGAAACGGGTGAGAAAAGGTAATGAAATGGTAAGTTCACAATTGAAATGTATTGTGATAAGATAAAAGGATTGATGAATTAAAGAACTTACCTATATGTGAGAAATTTATTTATGCTAAAGGTGAATTTACCTATGTCATGAATAATCACAATAATTCGTGAATTGATAATGTAATTAAGCTTATGCTAAGTAAATGGAACGGAAAGTAAGTAAATGGAATGATTCATCATTTTAAGAAAAGATTGATGATTATGTAGTACATTTATAAGATCTTATTATGTTATGAATAAATAGTATATGTGAGCTGATAGTTTTATAGTTTGATAAATCTTATGGCATTGGTAAAGCTTTACATTTGTCGTATAAAGTTCATATATATGATGAGATGTTATGTTTAATATTCATACAAGCTTACTAAGAATTCGTTACTTACATAGTTATTTTCCTTTACTTTACAGATTTTCGGAAGCTCGATCGGGTTGGAAGCTCGTCGGAGATCTATCACACTATCCAACGATTATATCGGTAGATTTGATATCTTGATCAATGTTATAATGGCATGTATAGGTGAATTGTGTTTGATGAGATGTTGTTATGTTTGGCTTGTAAATGTGGTATTTTGGTTGGTGTGATTTTGGCATTTGATGTCTTGATGTTTGGTGTTTTTATTGCCAAATTGATGCATGGGTTAAATGACCAAAGTGGTATGTGTTGGCATGGTTGAAATGTGGTCAATTAGGTTATGTGTTGATATGGAAATTAGTTAAGGTTGTTTGGATGAAAGATGATCATTTTGATGCAAGTGTAAGTATGAATGCTTGGTTGTGATTGAGGTGCCTAAATGGCATATTGGTTGAATGGACTTATGGTATATTGAAATGATCTTATTATGCATATTTTGACATGTTTTGGTGCCTTGATCATAGGTTCATTTAGCCTGTTGGTACTTGTTGAAATTGGGTGAAAGGAAAGGCTTGATTTTGGTCTATTTCTTGTCCACACGGCCTAAGACACGGGCGTGTGTCTCAGCCGTATGTGACACACGGCCTTGTGTCCCCTATAGGTTGTTAATGGTTGCATTTCGAGAGTTACACGGCCTGGCACACGAGCATATGGCTTGGCCGTGTGACCCAAGTCAGTGAGTTACACGGGCACAAACACCGGCTAGGACACGGCCGCGTGTCCCTATTTCGAATGTTACACAGCTTGAGACACGGACATGTGTCTCAGCCGTGTGAGCCACATAGCCTGGTCACACGGCCGTGTGACCCCTGCAGTGTAAATTTTTCTAAATTTTTCCTAAACTTTCTAAATATTTCCGATTTAGTCCCGGACCGTTTCTATTGGATTTCTTTAAGGCCTCGAGGGCTTGATTAAGGGACATTGTGAATGTATTTGAATGAAATTAGAATATGTATTGCATTGATATATGATTTGAATGGTTTACTATTTCGTTTGTTCGATAATGCTCTGTAACCCTATTCCAGCGACGGATACGGGTTAGGGGTGTTACACATACCTTAATCCTGAGTGGATGGTGGACTATGTATGCATGACTCGTATACTTTGATGTAAGTAGAAAAACATGTATTGAGTTGGATTAAATTATTTAATTAAAAATTAATTAATTTAATAAATAATATTTATTTTGAGAAATAGAAAAACATGTATTGGATTAGATTAAATTATAAAGTCTTGGGTTAAAAGTTTAGGAAACTCGTATAATTGAACTCAATACAAGAGATGCCCCAACCCCCTTATAATGTGTATGAGGGGCAGCAACCCTAGTATAATTAACTAAGGTTAGTTGCCCCTTTCTCCTAGTAGAACTAGGAGGCTTGTTTTTCTATCAGATAAATATTATTTGTATTTTACTAATTTAACTAGGATTTTTCAATTTCTCCATATCACAACTTTGAAATATTGTAATTTTGCCCAAAAATAGTTAGAATTCATTTTCTAAGTATGAATTCAATTTTTTGGGAATAACGATTCTACTGGTTTTTATAAAGAGAGATTTACTTTCCTATTAAAAGTAAGAAAAGTATCTATGGTTATGTGTTTGATTTGTGATTGTTCAAACCCACACTCGAAGCGATTCGTGGTCCAAGGATAGCAGAGAAGGTCGTCCAGTTGAAAGTCAATAATGTTTAGGATTCGTCTCACACAAAGCACATGTATTTTTTAGGAAAATTTTATTGCTATAAATATCACAAACCGGCTCGATTTTTAAATTTTTAATTTTTCACTGTAACAAAAAACCATTTTTAAACCAAATTTTTTTCAATAGTTACATAGTTTTATCATTTCGGCCACTCCCGTTAAAATAAAAAATAACAAACTAACGCGGTAGTTCAAAAAATCGATATAATAATAAATTTATCCCTCAACTTTTACATATTATATCAGTTTGACAATATTTTACAAAATTAACCCTCAAAAATTACAAATGATTTCAATTTGATACTAATAAAATTCAAACAAATATATGAAAATACATAAATATTTTTTAAATAATAAATTTAAATTTAAATTTAAATTTAATATTAAATAAATATAATTATATTAATGTTAAACAAAATAAAAATTCCCCTTCCCCGATTGGACTTGACATTTTATTTCATGATGGTTAGTTGGACTTGACATTTTGTGATTTGTTAGTCATAATTTTTTAGAATTATAATCAAATTGAGATTATTTATAAATTTTGAAGGTTAATTTTTTAAAATTATGACTAAGTTGATATAATATGTAAAAGTTGAGAGATAATTTATTATTGTACCGATTTTTTTAACTATTACGTCAACTTGCCGTTTGTGATTTTAACAGGAGTGATCAAAATGACCGAACTATATAACGTGAGTACTTAAATTGTAAACTTTTTATTTTAGGTGCCTAAATGAAAAATTTTGATAATTAAGTAATTGTCTGTGTAGTTTACCCTTTAAAAAAAAAAATAAACACAAAGATATATATGAAATTATTAATACTCAAAACAAACTAAAATGAACAATGGTTTATTTACAGCCTAGTATTAATAAAAACAATAACCGTGCTTTCCCTTCATAATATCATCCACGAAAACAAGCACTAAAAAATTGATGAGCCAAATTAGAGAAATTAGGGCATTGAGTTGTGAAAATCAACTCAATGATCAAACCCATATTGGAGAAATCATGAGAAGAAAGAACAATTTGGTGGATTCACTTCATCCTTTTTAAAGATTTGCATAACTTTTTTTAGCTTCTTAATTTGTAATGATTATACGAATATGGCTGTCATAAAATATTTTTTGAAAGAATTCTTTTTCCAAATATATGTAAAAAAGGTTGGATTTTTATACACAAACATGACCCAAAATAATTTCTATTGTTGTTCGGGTAAATTACACTTAATTATTAGTAAATGTTTTTTATTGGTTACTTAATTATAAAAAAATTATAAAATGATCCTCTTACTATTCAAATTTGTCTTTTGTGGTCCATTAGTCGACTATAGGTGGCAGACTTTAAAATTGACATAATAACAACTTTAATCCTTAACATTTATAAATTATCTCAATTTAGTCTTGATTTTTAAAAAAAATTAACCCTCAACATTTGCACATTGTGTAATTTGTTTTTCTTTTTTACATTGATGATCAATTTTAAAAGAATGAGAAAAGATTAAAATTATTATCTTAATTTTTTTAGGTGTTTTCAATTTTTTGTATATTTTCAATCAAATATAGATGATAAATTTATTCTTTTTAGCTTTTTAAGTGGAAGAGTCACAAAAAAAAAAGTAAATGTGCAAAAAGGACCAAATTACACAATGTGTAAATATTGAGGATTAGATTTTTTTAGAATTAAAATTAAATTGATATCATATATAAATATTGAGGGTTAAAATTACTATTATGTTAATTTTAAAAATTAAATAACTATTTTTTTAAATTTTATAAAATAATATTAATAATTTAGTCCCTATTAATATAGTTTACCCTTCTTATTTAAGGTAAATAACCAAATATAAGGGTGTTTGGTAAATAAAGTTTTGAATTTTTTTAGTTGATTTAGGCACAAATCAAGGATTGGTTAGTCAAATCCTTTAATTGTAATGTTTGATTAATGAAGTTTGCAAGACATTATTTAGTTAAAACCTCCAAAACAAAAAACACCAAGATGAACAATTTTTTTCACAATTGATTAGGGATGAGATATGTGAAATGACATATCTGACTATGCTTGCTAAAAAATTACTCCATTTGCCACATGTATCTATTTCTTAATTTATTTTTAATTTATTTATATAAAATAATTTTTCATATAACTTTATATTAATTGAAATATGAGACTTGATACAATTATATTGATACACTATTAATATTTATCAGGTTAATATTTATATATAAAGAACTTAGAAAAATTTTATTTAAAATTTTAAAATTATTTACTAATTAATTTTCATAATAGATGATTTAATTCTTTAGTGTTTTTATCAATAATTTCAACTTGCAAATATTAACAGACTAAAAGTTTGAAAAGTGCAAATAATATTTCCATTTTCCTTTTGAACAACAAAGGAAAATTAGAGAAACCTCAACAAAACTTCTCATCAATTAGCAGAAAAGTGAAATAGAAAAGAAGGAAGAAGAAGAAGATCATCATTCAATGAAGAATCATTGAATACCCACACCAACAATCCCTGATACATTCACCAACCTAAATTATGTTCTTTATTTTTTTTATTAATATATATTGCATTAAATTCTTCTTCCATTTATGAAAGCTCAACTTCTGACAGTTTCCAAACTTCCATTTTCTTTCCCCTTCCCAATATCTCTCCATGTCTCTGCTTCTCTCTCATTTTCAAAACATTGTTCTTGAATTGTTCTTTGAGTAGTAAAAATATTGTTTTTCGAGGTAAAACTAAACAAAAAAGATAAAATTTTGATTTGGAAAGGAAAGGAGCTGTTTATGCTCTACACATCGACAAGAAAACTTCACTTCGGTTTGTTTGTTTTATTGGCTTATATATGCTTGCAAAGTCTTACAAAGGTAAGCTCAAGCTTTCTCCTGTAAAAAAAATAAAAAAAATCTCTTTTTTGGTGCAAAATTACAATTCATTTTGTTGGTTTCTTACAGGTACTGTTTTGGGATTTTCTGGTCATAACAAGAGCCTCTACCAAGTCTGCTCAACAGTTATTTTTGTTGGAGGTATTGCCCTTTAGTGGGGCTTTGCTGAATTTGGTAAAAAATAAAATGTTGTCTTAGAAAACTAGTCATGATATGGTGGTGGTGATTTGAAGTTTAAAGATAAAAAGGTTGAGTTGGTTAAAAAGTGGTGCCTTTTTGGTTTTGTTTATTAAAGTTTTAAACCTTTTGGCTCAAATGGCTTTTGGTTTCTTTGGTTCTTTACTAATTCTATCACTCTTGTTCAAGCACTTTACTTGTCAATTACCCAATACAGATGAGTTTTATGTCTCTAATTTCTTGAAGAAAATGGGGTTAAACTCTTCCATGTCCTACAACTTCTCTGGTTCTGTTTGTTCATGGAAAGGGATGCACTGTGATACCAAGAAGGAGAATTTAATTGGGTTAAAAGCTTCAAGTTTAGGCCTTTCTGGTATCATACCTGATACCACCATTGGAAAGCTAGCTAAGCTTCAGTCTTTGGATCTTAGCAATAACAAAATCACTGCTTTGCCTTCAGATATATGGAGTTTAGGCTCACTCAAGTGGCTTAACCTATCTTCAAACCAGATTTCAGGGTCTCTTCCTAACAATGTTGGCAACTTTGGTCTGCTTGAAGTTATTGATCTTTCTGGCAATAATTTCTCTGGGGAAATCCCTGCAACTATAACCTCTTTACTTAGTTTGCAAGTTCTTAACCTTGCTGGAAATGGATTTGAATGGAGCATTCCAAGAGGAATTCTGAATTGTAAGGCTTTGGTTTCGGTCGACCTCTCCTCAAATCGCCTAAATGGTTCATTGCCTGATGGTTTTGGTGCAGCATTCCCTAAGCTCAAAACTTTGAACCTTGCTAGAAATGAAATTCATGGCCTGGACACAGATTTTGCAGAACTGATGTCTCTTACAAGCCTTAACATTTCCAGGAACTTGTTTAAGGGTTCAGTTATGGGTTTGTTTCAAGGGCAGCTGAAGGTGATTGACCTAAGTATGAACCAGTTTCAAGGTCACATTTCTAAGGTACAATTCAACTCTACTTACAAGTGGTCTCATTTGGTTTATCTAGACTTGTCTGAAAACCAGCTTAGTGGAGAAATTTCCTTAAATCTAAGTCAAGCTCAGAACCTTAGACATCTTAACCTTGCATATAACAGATTTGCCATACAGAAATTCCCTAGAATTGAAATGCTTTTGGGATTAGAGTATCTCAATCTGTCTAAAACCAACCTCATTGGCCACATTCCTGGTGAAATTTCACAACTGAGTATTTTACACACACTTGATGTTTCATCCAACCATCTTAGTGGCCAAATTCCATCATTGGCTAACAAAAGGCTGAAAGTTCTTGATGTTTCACACAACAATTTGAGTGGAGAAATTCCTGTTTCTCTATTGGAAAAACTCCCATTAATGGAGAGATACAACTTCTCTTACAACAACTTAACCCTCTGTGCTTTGGGGTTCTCCCCCGAGACCTTCAAAAAAGCCTTTTATGGCTCATCAAACAGTTGTCCTATTGCTGCAAATCCTGTCCTTTTCGAAAGAAGAGGTAATGGACATAAAGGGTTAAAGCTTGCCTTAGCTTTATCCCTCTCCACGGTCTGCTTGCTTGCTGGGTTGCTAATCCTAGCCTTTGGTTGTAGAAGGAAATCCAGGAAATGGGTTGTTAAGCAACCTTCATATAAAGAGGAACAACATATTTCAGGTCCTTTTTCCTTCCAAACCGACTCCACCACATGGGTGGCAGATGTTAAGCAGGCAACATCTGTCCCGGTCGTGATATTTGAGAAGCCACTACTAAATATCACATTCGCAGACCTCTTGTCTGCAACTTCGAACTTCGATCGAGGGACATTACTAGCAGAAGGGAAATTCGGGCCTGTTTATCGAGGATTTCTGCCTGGTGGAATTCATGTAGCTGTTAAAGTTTTGGTTCATGGATCAACATTGACAGACCAAGAAGCTGCAAGAGAGCTTGAGTATCTTGGTCGAATCAAACACCCCAACCTTGTTCCATTAACTGGATATTGCTTGGCCGGGGATCAAAGGATTGCTATTTACGATTACATGGAGAATGGGAACTTGCAGAATTTGCTACATGACTTGCCACTTGGTGTTCAGGCAACGGAGGATTGGAGCAATGATACATGGGAAGAAGACAACAATGGCATACAAAATGTTGGCTCTGAAGGGTTATTAACAACCTGGGCATTTCGACACAAAATAGCCCTTGGTACTGCACGAGCACTTGCATTTCTCCATCATGGCTGCTCGCCCCCGATAATCCATAGAGATGTTAAAGCTAGTAGTGTTTATCTTGACTTAAATTTGGAGCCTAGATTATCTGATTTTGGATTGGCCAAGATTTTTGGAACTGATCTAGAGGATGAAATTGCACGGAGTTCGCCTGGATATGTGCCACCAGAATTCTCTCAGCCTGAATGTCATGCCTCCACACCAAAATCCGACATATATTGCTTCGGCGTTGTTCTGTTCGAGCTGATCACAGGGAGAGAGCCAATCGGAGATGATTATCCAGAGGAGCAAGAAACTAATTTAGTGAGTTGGGTTAGAGGATTGGTGAGAAAGAATCAAGGATCAAAGGCAATTGACCCTAAAATCCGTGATACCGGACCGGATTACCAAATGGAAGAGGCTCTCAAGATTGGATATCTCTGCACAGCTGATATTCCCAGCAAGCGACCGAGCATGCAACAAATTGTTGGCCTTCTCAAGGATATTGAACCAAGAACTTCTCTATGAAAATTGAAACAACTATGACTATATGTTTGCCTCTTTTTTACTGTTTCTACTTTTTTTTTTTTTACCATGAGTTTTTGCTTATGCCACCATGGGAGAGGATGTAGAGTAGCTGTTAAATTACGTCTTGTAATCTCATATCTTTGTCTTTTACCTTTCCATTGTTGGCATCATAGTTATAATACACAAGTTTGATCCTTGAAACTTTCAAATAGAATTCTCGTTTCAAGTTTTCTTATCGTTTAATCTTCATGCAAACAAGTAAATCAATCTGGAACATGATTATTGGACCAAAGAAAAGTAATGGAGTGTTGCCAAGCTTTGAATGCTTAGGTCAGGCAATTGCAGCCTTTGGTCGCCCTACAGACAGTTGCATATGCCTTGTATGAAAAGCAAACTCTTTCTGTTACCAGTTGCAGTTATTTTTATTTAGTGGGCGGATATGGAGGTAGTTGGGAGCACCTCAAGAGTAATAGTTATTCATGGACCACTTTTCACCATTAATGGAAGGAAAATACTGTGATGCAACATGAAGAAAACAAAATGTGAGTTGTGCTTGTCAAAATTTTAAAAAAAGGGGGTCCATATAATTATAGAAATATATATGTTATAATTGCAGAATAACGGTGGCAGTGATGAAGAGAGACTCCTACCACTGTTTATAAGGACATGTAACCCTGAAGCTGACTATATTTTAAAGATCAAACTGAGAGTTCCCTACCATACCAGATATTATATAAACATCCAATAATACTTGGCGTAGTGTCAAGTTATATTTGTGGATGATTTTCAAACTAGGGTCAGCTTAATTGGGTTGGTTTTCAAAATAACCGGTTTTATATACAGTAGATCGAATAAAAAATCTACCAATTCTCAGTTCACCCGAACCATTTGGTTCTAATTTTCAATCAATGATGTGATTCTTAAAAGGGGGTATAATTCAGAAAAAGGCTGCATTGCTATAAATTCATCAAGTATTCACCTAAAGTGGAGATATCAAGTTCTGTCGATGCACTTTTTGCCACGTTTAGAAAAGTGTCCTTCAATGTGTGTCTATATATACATACATATATGCTTTAACATCATGGGATGGTGTAGAAAAAGCTGTCGTTGACTTGCATGCTACAAGACATTGGTACAAGAATTCATTTAGAGCTGTTGGATGGATGGTTTTTGACTCCAAAAGTAATGCATCAATAGGTGGGTGTAATGATTGTTAAAGAAACTCATCAGGGTCAGTAAAAATTCATGGGGTTCTAAAGGGTTGTGCCTGTCACCAAAACTTACCTTGGCATTACAATTTCAAGAATGGACTGTCGTTGGTAAAAAAAAAAAAAAAAAGTAGGTGTTTTCTGCTACCCTTTTGACCTTTGGCACAAAATCTGTCAGTTACAATGGTGGTAGAATTTAAAGAAAGTGGTCCAAGGAAGGAGCAGAAGAGATTAAAAACAATTAGTAGTGGCTTTGAAAGATGATAAATGCTATATTTAGATGAAGGTACAGTGTCTCGTGAAGCTTTCATTTTCAAGTGCCAGATATCTCTAAGTTTGTATTGCATCAGAAAAATTACAGTACTAGAATTTAATAAGCGGTCCCAGGGAAAGAATCAGAGATTTTTCAAAGCTTGCATGCCTTGAATTACTCTACTGTTTTTTAGTGTATTTCTTGGGGTTCCATAGACGAGTTTCTTTTATAGTAAGCCAAACCCAATACTTGTTCTGACATACAAAATATAAGCCATGAAAATGTATGTACGATGAGGAACTTCTTTTTGAGTCGAAAGCGGATGCCAGAGCCTCAGGAAGCTGGTACCATCCACAAGAACGGCTTTATGTTATTAAGTCCCATCCTTCTAAGGTCTTTAACTAAGGCTCCGTTTGTTTGTCAGTAAAATATTTTTCGGAAAATAATTTTTGAAAAATTATTTACTTTTTTGCAAATGATTTAATTTTCTAGTATTTGGATGAATCTGTATAAAATATTTTCTGTTGTTTGACAGATTTCCTGAAAATATTTCATAAAATCTATTTTAAATTAAACAAATTATATTTAAAAATTTATTATCTTTTCATTGTTTAATTGAGTTTATATATATATATATAAATTTATATTTTAAATTGTTTTTATATATATTGCAATGATTTATTAGATGTATATAATAAGACTGTTTTGTTTGTTTCACTTGAAGACACAAATACGATATAACACACTCATTTGATATGAATATGTTTGGATCATACAGGAATTTTGTATACACTATCAATCAATTAATTGCAACTTGTTTAACATTCATCCATAAAATGTTTGGAAATTTCTTTTCTTGATTACATGTAATAAGCTTAAACTTCTTTAAAATGGATGTGAACTCAAAAGGTCAAAATTGAAGATTATGGGGGACGGAAAGCACACCGACTACAAAAACCAACCAAATAGCTTTAACCATTGATTTTCTAACACACTTGGACAAGGTTTTGTTACCTAGGGACGTAAGGTTCAAAGAGTGTTATCCAAGGATTTGGATCATACTGCATTACATCAGCCGCTGGTTCAAACTCTTCTCTTAGAACTTTAATGCTGAACTTGTCCACCACTCGACCAAGGTCATGAGATACCACAAACGAATCCTCTATGCAGATTAAATGACGATCATTGTCAATTCTTCTTGTCCAGTCTTTTTCTCCCTTACTGCACAAATGGAGTCATCAAATTAAAAACGTTTTTGTTTTGTAGAATTCATTTATTTTATCCCCACCTACAACTATTTACTCCTCGGTTTATGCAAAACCAAATATAGCATCTATTGATCATTTGCAAATTGCAAGCCATTCTAAAAGAGTGCACATGTTTCTCCCTGCTCAGAACTTACTACAGTAAATGGGATCTGTTAATAAAATAATTTATTCACCACAAGATGCAACTAATACCAAAAGAAGGTATTTAAAACTGTTGGTGATTTGAACACAACTTTAATGGTTGATCGAGAGATTTTAAGTGAAAGAAGAGAAAGGGAGCTTTTAGAGAGAAAATAATTGAAGACGTTATATTTTTGTTGAATACTTACAGCACTTATATAGTAGTCTTCACAACCAAAAAAAATCAAAAGATAAGCCTAAAAATCAGCAAATAAAATGGAAACTAAACTCCTAAAATAAAGGAGACTTATTCAAATTCAATAACAGAAAAAACTAAGTGGCAGCAATCTAAGCATGTAATCTCAACACTCCTCCTTGTTTAGATGCTGCAAACTCCAAGCTTTTTCCTGAAATTTTCAAACTTGCTAAGTGGCAGAGGTTTGGTAAAGATATCTGCAATTTGATCTTTAGATTTGCAATAACAAAGAGACACATCGCCATTCTTTTGAACTTCTCGAACAAAGTATAACTTGATGTTGAAATGCTTAGTCTTTCCATGAAAGACTAGATTATTGGAGATTGCAATGGCAGCTTGGTTATCAACTAGTATCTCAGTGCTTTGCTTCTGCTCAATGTTTAGATCAACAAGAATCTTCCTTAACCAGAGAGCTTGATTAACTGTTGCTGTTGCAACTATAAATTCTGCCTCAGCAGTGGATTGAGCTACAGTTTCCTGCTTCCTCGAGCTCCAAGAGAACATGCCTGATCCAAGGCAAAAATAGTAACCAGATGTACTCTTCATGTCATCAGTTGAGCCACCCCAATCACTGTCGGAGAAACCAATTAACTTCATTTCTCTGTGCTTTAAAAACTTCACTCCATAATTCCAGGTCCCCTTGATGTATCTGATAACTCTTTTTGCAGCTCTCATGTGAGTCTCATTGGGACAATGCATGAATCTGGAGAAAATACTTACAACATTCAAGATGTCAGGTCTGGTTGCTGTTAAGTACATTAGACAACCTACCAAACTCCTGAACTCAGCTTCAATAACTTTGGGAGAACCATCATCTCTGACCAGCTTCTCTTTTTGATTCATAGGAGTATTCATTGCTTTGCAATCTTCCATCTGAACTTTTTTAATTATCTCCTTTGCATACTTTCTTTGACATATGAGCACTTCATCTTGGCTTTGTTTGATGTCAATTCCAAGGAAATATGACATCAGACCAAGGTCTGTCTTTCGAAGACCTTTTTCATCTCCAGTTTGAACTGGTTAACTTGATCAAGATTGTTCCCTGTAATTAATAAGTCATCCACATAAAGAGAAATGACTAAGACGTTTGTACCTTCATGCTTGGCATACAGTGTGAGCTCAGATTGACTTTTCTGAAAGCCAAGGCTCATCAAGTGATCATCAATTTTGCTGTACTCGTGGAGCCTGTTTTAGGCCATATAGAGCCTTTTTCAGCAAGTAAACTTTGTCTTCATTGCCTTTGCTTAAAAAACCTTCAGGTTGCTCGACAAAAATTTCTTCTTGCAAGACTCTATTCAAGAATGCAGATTTAACATCTAACTGGAATACTTTCCAATTTTTTTGAGCAGCAAGAGCAAGCAACAATCTTACAGTGTCAAGCCTGGCAACAGGTGCAAATGTTTCTGAATAGTCAACTCCAAAGACTTGTGCATATCCCTTCACAACAAGTCTTGCTTTGAATTTGTTGACTGAACCATCAGGATTTAGTTTGGTTCTAAACACCCATCTGACTCCAATTACCTTCCTGTCCAGGGGTCGATCAACCAGCTCCCATGTTTTGTTTTTCTCTATCATCGAAAACTCCTCCTACATTGCAGCCATCTAATGTTGACTGCTTTTTGCATCATCAAACCCTGCAGGCTCACAAATAGCTACATTACACCTTTGATAAATACCGGATAGCGACCTTGTGCTCCTCGACAGTGTATCATCAGTCAAAACATCTTGATCTTCATCTTCAGGTTCTTCTGACATGCTGCCAATGATAAAATTGTTTGGTGCACTAGAAATCTGGTTCACCTTGGTCGAATCTTCCCAGTTCCATTGCTCATTTTCAACAAAATGAACATCACGACTCACAATAACACGTCCAGTGTGTGGTTGAAAGACCCTATAAGCTTTAGATACAGTGCTATACCCAACAAATATGCCAACTTCTGCCTTTTTGTCAAGCTTGTCACGCTTGACCTGTGGAATGTAAGTGAAACAAAGGCAGCCAAATACTTTAAGGAACTTTAAAGAAGGTTTGTAACCATACCAAGCTTCAAATGGTGTCTGATCCTTCACAGCTTTTGTTGAAATCCGATTTTGCAAGTACACAGCAGTGTTTGCAGCTTCTCCCCAAAAGCTTTTTAGAAGATTCTTTTCATGAAGCATGCATCTCGTCATCTCCATTATGAATCTGTTCCTCCTTTCACTTACTCCATTCTGTTGAGGAGTGTATGGTGCTGTCAACTGATGCTCAATTCCAGCCTCTTCACAAAACCTGTTAAAGGTTTCTGAAGTGTACTCCTTGCCATTATCAGATCTTAAGGTCTGAATCATGCACCCACTTTCATTCTCAACTCTGGCTTTGAATTTCTAGAATACACCAGCAACTTCTGACTTTTGCTTCAACAAGAAGATCCAGCACATTCTTGTTAGATCATCAATAAAAGCAATGTAATAGAGATTACCATTTAATGATGGTGTTCTCTGGGGGCCACAAAGATCAGTATGAACAAGCTACAGTTTTTTCGAGGCTCTCCATGCTTATTTAGGAAAGGGTTGCCTATGTTGTTTCCCAAAATTACAAGCATGACAAGGAGGCATGTCATCATCAATGTCTGTGAGTCCTTCAACCAGCTTCTTCAACTGCATCTGAAGCAATCCTCGATGATGAAAGTGCCCTAGTCTTTTGTGCCAAGTCTCAGTGGCACTAGCTCTGGAATTAAAGGCCACTTGCTCCTTCTCCATTGGATCAAGAGCAAAGCTTTTTCCCTTCATTTTGACATTGAACAAGTCTTTGCCACTAGCATCTCTGATCAAGCACTGTTTATTCTCAAACAGTACTTTATAGCCTTTATCCAGTAACTGACCAACACTTTAGAGATTTTGATCAATTTTAGGTACAAACAAAACATCTGAAATGAACTTTGTACCTTTATAGCTTGTTATAGCTACTGTGCCTTTTCCCTTAACCTCCAGGTGTTCACCATTTCTGATCCTCACTCTCTTGATTTTAGTGTTTCTTATCTCCTCGAAGAGCTCTTTGTCATATGTCATGTGATTTGTGCACCCACTATCAACTAACCAGCTCTCACTTGATTCTCTGCCTGAGAAACAAGTGACCACGAACAATAGATCTTCTTCTTCTTGATCAGCCACCTGTGCATCTACTTCTTGCACTTGACTTTTGACTTTGCAAATCACAGCTTCATGTCCAAGTTGATTGCATTTGGAGCATTTGGCATCCGGTCTTCTCCAACACTTAAATTGTGGATGACCTTTCTTCTCACAATGGTGACAAGGTGGGTAGGATTTCTTGGCACCTTCACCTTTGCTCTTCTGATAATTGCCTGATGATCCTCCACTTGTCAACTGGTTTTTGAAATTTTTCTTCTTTTATACTGCTTTGTTGTCTTGATGCTTGGTGTGTAAGGCACCTTCAATCACCCCTTCTTGCCTCATAGACCTTCTTTGCTCTTGTGCTTGTAAAGCATTCAAGAGCTCTGTAAGAGAAATTTTTGACAGATCTTTGGTGTTTTCCAGAGTAGTAATGGTGGCTTCAAACTTCTCTGGAACAGTGACCAGCAGCTTTTCCACAATTCTAGAGTCTTTTAACTCAGAACCAAGCAATCTCACCTTGTTGGCAATGCTGAGGAGTTTGTCAGAATATTCTTTCACTGACTCAGACTCCTTCATCTTCTGCAACTCAAAATCCCTGATCAGATTCAAGACTTTCATTCCACGAATCCTCTCATCTCCTGCATACTCAGCCTTGAGGTAATCCCAAATTTTTTTTGCTAATTTCAGGGACATTATTCGTGTGAAGATCATTTGAGATACAGCTGCAAATAGGCAAGCTTTTGCCTTTGATTTTCTTATCTTCTTCTCCTTCTGTGCTTTAATCTGTGCCACAGTAGGATTTGCTGGAAGTGGAGGGACCTCATAATCCTCTTCTACAGCTTCCCAAAGATCCAAAGCCTCCATGTAAGTCTCCATACGAACTGCCCACATTTGATAATTGTCTCCATCGAAGACTGGTGGTGCAGCAACTGAAAAACTTGATTCTCCTTCCATTTTAAACAAATAACCTCACAGATCCCTTAAGAAGATAGCTCTGATTACCAAACTGTTGGTGATTTGAACACAACTTTAATGGTTGATTGAGAGATTTTAAGTGAAAGAAGAGAAATGGAGCTTTTAGAGAGAAAATAATTGAAGAAAATTATATTTTTGTTGAATACTTACAGCACTTATATAGTAGTCTCCACAACCAAAAAAATCAAAAGATAAGCCTAAAAATCAGCAAATAAAATGGAAACTAAACTCCTAAAATAAAGGAGACTTATTCAAATTCAATAACAGAAAAAACTAAGTGGCAGCAATCTAAGCATGTAATCTCAACAAAAACGAAACCAGATACATGCATCTTAACTTGTACTTATAAGTTCAGAAATCGTGAAAACATTTTATAAACCATGAAAACATCAAAATAATACATGCAGAGAAGTTTTTTCAACAGGAAGGAAGGTACTACAGAGGTGACTACTTCTCATAGCAATGATGGTTGGGCTGGTTGGGACGAAGCCAAGGATGATGGATATGATAATTTCAATAATGGCGCATCTAATAAAAGAGTTGTTGGTGACAATGGAAAATCAGATGCCACATGGTTGGGTGGAGGTTTTCTATTTTTAAAATGAGAGAAGCCTCAAAATGAGCCTAACTCGAAGCAGAGATAGAGACGAGTAGCGTCAATCAGAAAGGCAGAGAAGAACATTAAAACCTAAAACCCTTTGCCTATGTTCTCCAAATGGTACCTCTAGAACTAATGCTATTTGGTGCATCATTTACAAAAACAACAAGCACAAGAATCAAGCACATTTACAAACAAAACGTGGCACCAGATTACATTTTCATTGCCCTGAATCGATAGAATTACATCATCACAGACAAAATAACCATATCCAACATATGAGCCAAGTATCAAGCATAAACATACGTGAGTCACTAGTGAACATCAATCAAAAACTAATAGTATTTAAAAGAAATTTTCATTTTTTTATTGATACTAGTTATATAATCTTGAAACAAGACAGTTCATATGAAAAAGTAGTAAGAACCCAGTAAATTTGAACTTAGTTCTCAATAAAACTAAAAGCAAAACACCAATATTGCAATTAATAAGATTAGATGATATTGAAGCTTAAAGAAAATCATTAAGACAAAGAAAAAATAAAGCTGCAGCTCGTTTACCTGGTTGAGAAGCGAAAAAGCACTTCGAACAGGATAGTGGTCATCCATAAATCCCAAGGCAACAAGTCCATTTCTGTTGTAAGCGTGTACCTTGTACTCTAAATTAACAACGCCAAACAAAAAAATTGGAATTAAGAAAAAAATAAACCATAATATTTACTCATACTCAACCAAATCATCTTTTCAAACCCAAAACAGAAATGAAGTCCACAAAAATAAAAGAGAGGCTTATCCATATAAAGTCAAATACTAAAATCTTTACTAATTGTGAGAAAACACATTGGAATGACAATTTTTTACTACCAAAATTGCAATTTTAGAACATGTCGAAAAATTCAAAATCTAGTAGAAGAGAGAACACAATAACTTCAGATGCAGATGCTGAAAAGAATATTTGGTCACATCTCCAGGAACTCCACGAGTAAGACAACAGATGCTGCTAAGATTTTACTTCCTGAGGAAAGGGTCCCTGTATCTAAGAATGCAGAGGAATTATCAGAGGAGTCTGGTGATGGAAGTAATAGAGTTCATTCAGATATCAATAAGGATGACTCTATCAGAAATTCTAAACTTGATAAGGTAGACTAAGCTTGTAGGAAGGATGGTGAATGCAATAAGGCATGAAAATAGAAAATCCTGGATCATTGAAGAGATTTGCTATACTGAACAACACACTTTCCTTTAATGACACAGACCAGCTCTAATCCTGGACAGAGCAGTATCAATAATCAATGGCTAGATAATCCAGATCATGTTAGTGGGGGAAAGAAGTGATCTTCAAATCACCAATAAAACATAGGACAACAGCAGCAGTAATTAATTACAGGTTGAAAGAGATCCTTAAAGAACAAAGAGAGTAGACAGTTTGAAAGGGGGGAAAGCAGGTTAAGGTAGTTTAACCTGCCTTAGGGATTGTTCCTTCTCCTCCTACATGAAATATATTTTCTCGAAAGTCAGAGGACTTAGTTACCCTCCGGAGAAAAAAGAACATATAGAATAAGATGTTCAAAATTTGAACAGGTAATTCACTTCAACTTGTATAACCGAAAGGCATAAAATTAATCCCAAACCCAGAAAAAAAAATTTAAAATAAAGAAACAATGAAAGGCATAAAATTTCAGGCATATGAACCGAAAGAAACTTGTATAACCAACGCTGCTTCACTTTCAAATAAAACCCACCACTAATTCAGCACAAAGAACAAAAGGGTATTCAACAGTATAAAAATTTAAATCAAAATTCTAGGGAATTTCCAAAATTATAGGTTAAAATGTGGACAAGTAAAGAACAAGAAGAAAAAAGAGAGCTTTTAAATGAACATTAAGAAGATGCCATACCTTAAGCCAAGACCTTGCGAAGAGGAAGATTTGAGCAAAACGAAACAACAACCCTAAGAAGAGAAGATATACGACGAACACAGCTAAGGAAAAACAGAAATAAAATATGAAGAACGGAAGAAGTAGAAGGAGGAAAGTTACCTGGATGAAGAAGGAGAAGGAAGATGAAGAACGGAAGAAGGAGAAAGAATATGGTGAGAGTGGAGGAAGATTTTCCGGAAAATGTCTTACAGAAATAAAATCGGTAAGACATTTTCCCTAAAACCCATTCATTTTACCTGTCTTGGAAAACATTTCCAAATGTAAAATGTTTTCAAGCTTCCAAACACCGTAAAAATGTTTTCCTGGCAAACAAATGGACCCTAACTCTTGGTTCTTTTTTGTTACCAATTTGCTATTGTTTGCCTTGTGTGTGCTTAGTTTGAATACTTTAAAGTTTTATGCTCATTGTGTTGACGTCGTGCATTGAGTGTAGTATATTCGTTTGTAAACTTTTAAATTTTTAGGATAGATTGGTTAATAAAATAAATTCATTAATTATGTTAATATACTTGGTATAATTGTCCTTATATGTTTTTTGCATTCAGAGTAAAATAAAAGTAAATATTGGCTCATTGGTTTTCTAATGTTTAAACTAATACTAAGCAGTGTTACATGGTCGAATCGTAATACGGAAAGATAACTTATATTAATAGACAACTTGTATTAATAGACTAACCTAAACATGTCCTTAATTTAATCGAAAATGAGCAAATTGATTGAAAAACTAATATGTCATCTATCAAATCCAATTAGAAAATGAGCATCGGAGCGGGTAACTCCCAAAAGATAAAGATATAGATGTGACTGATTGGATTGACAATACATCGGATTGGATCCATGAAGAATAGATTTTGAATCCGTTTATGAACTTATTAACTTGTAATGTTCATAGTATGGCATACCTAATTCCTAAATAGATGACTGACTATGTATGCATGACTCGTATACTTTGATGTAAGTAAAAGTATGATTTCAAATAGATAAGAAACAGAAAGTTGGTTTGTTGGGTATATGAATTCTACAGTATGTAGCATCATTCACAACAGTGAAATTTATAGTCCGAGACATGAGTAAATGATATCCTCTCATTGACATTACATAGTTAATGAAAAGTAAACTGGCTACAAGTCGTTCGTCTTTGTGATGAATGACTTGATTATTGTTTGATAGTAATTAACTTTTCATGAGATAAAACAAGATCATATTAGAATAACGAATGTTATCCCAAAAAGATTAAGGATGTCTTATGAGGGTAACACACTTATGACAAGGTCATTGAACGAGCATTAATCGAGTTACTTTCGTAATAGTATATCGTTAAGGAGGGCTCAATCACGATACTATTATGGAATGACTTCGTGACTAAATGAGTTTATAAAGTATTATGTTAAAAGTTTAAGAAATACTTGTAATTGAACTTAATATGGAAGAGACCCAAAAGCCCTCATATTTAATGGAAGGGACGGTAAACCCTAATATTATTAATTAGGGTTGTCGCCCTCTATACTTCTAGTTAGACTACAAGTTCGTTTTTCTAATTGAAATAAGCTTCTACCATTCAAAAAGGATTTTACTTCATCTTCATATAAATAGATGACAATGCTAAATACGTAATTTTAAGATATTGTTACTCTGTCCGAAAATAGAGAGTTTTATTCTCTAAATATTAAATCTATTTTTTGAAATAACAATTTTGTCAGAAGAGATTTTCGTTTTCACACTAAAAGCAAAGAAAACTATTTTTGGTTCTATATTTACGAATCGTTCGAGTCCACACTCGAAACAGTTCGTGGTACGAGAATAACAGAGAAGACCGTTCGGTTGAAAACTAGGAAATCCATCTAACTGAAAAAACATGTGCGATTTTAGTAAATGATTTATTACTATAAATATCACAAACTGACTCGATTTTTAAAATTTTTATTTTTCAATTTACAAGAAATTGTTTTCGAACCGTATTTTTTCCAACACATTAATGGTAGCTAGATTAGTGGTTAATTTATCTAAATAATATAAAAAAAAAATTAAATTCTGAAATGGGTTGTCAGCGGGATAAATTACGGAAATGGTATGTTTTTTGGGTAGAGCCTTTCTCATAGGCGCCACCACCTTTTTTTTATAATAATTTTTTTTTTGTTTTTTTATTAGTGGTGCCTTTTTATAGGCGGCACCACTTGTATTATTTTTTCCTGATACGATACATGACCTGTGTATATATATGAATGTGGTATAGGATAGGTGGTGCCTATCTGGTAGGCGCCACTAGTGACTCCTATCTGATAGGCGCCACTAGTGACTCCAACCTTATAGGCGGCACTAGTGCTTAATTTTTCACCTATTTTACTCACCTGAAAACCAAATGAGCAGGAGATATCCAAAAAATTTAGCAGAACAGAAATAAGAAGATAGGGAAAAGAAAGAAAGAAAGGAAAACAAAAAGAATGATAAGGTATTTTAGTTTATTTCTTTTTAAATAGAGTGGAGAGTTTTGTTAGTAATTTTGTTATTTGAAAGTTATTTTGTTTGGTTATTAATTTTGTTAGCTTCTGAATAAAAAATTTTGCATTAAAATTTTTATGTAAGTAACTTTTTTGCTATTCGAAACTATTTTGAGAATTTTGAATTTTTTTAATAGATCTAGTATTGAAGATGGAGAATCAATTTTTCATATGCGTTTATTTCGATAGAGAAATTTTGACACCAACCGTGGGATGTATATTTGAATGTCGCCAACAAGTAGCAATGAGATTTAATAGAAATATCTCGTTTAATGATATGAAGGAAAGGATTAGTGCAAAAATTGATAGACGTTATGGGAGAAGGATCTCGAAACTTTTCTACAAGTTTTCAGTTTCGACGGATCCCATAAAATTCACCAAAATGAAAATTGTAGACGATGAAGATGTGGAGACAATGGTCACTCTTTATTGTGGGACTCGAAACAACCAAAATGCACCGATTCAGTTATTTGCTGAGTTAGCAGGTGAGGAGCCAACTGAAGATCCCACTCCATTAGGTGAAGAACATAGAGCTCAAGAGTCGTGTATGGTGGTTCCGATATTATACGTTGATAGTCAATTGAATATACGCCGGATCGACATTGATCTTAATGTTGCGCCTGAGAATGATGTGGTTGGTGATGATGTATACCATAGTAGTGATCCTTCTAATCACGAGGTTGATAGTGATAGTGATCCCGACGTGGAAAAGGTCCCAAATGATATTGACGACGAAGGTGTGAATGACGATGGAAATATTAACGCGTCTTCAGTCAGGAACCATATTCGCCGTATTGTGATACACAATAATCCTAGGGCACACATGTCACGAATAGACCCCGATGCGGTGCACGCGGCCGAGTTCCCGGAGTACCCTGAAATACTACTTGCTCATCGGCTGGCCGTAGATTCCAATCTTGAGGAGTTGTTCGTAGGCCAGAGATTCGAAAGTAAGGAAGAGTGCGTATTTGCCATTAAGCGGTATAGCATGAATAATTCAGTGGACTACAAATTCATCGTGTCTAAATCGACATTATATATTGGAGAGTGTTGGAGGTCTGCGGAAGGCTGTAATTGGCGGATACGAGCTGCATTTATCCAGAAGTCGCAAATGTGGGAGATATGAAAATTTGTTGGGCCTCATACATGCACTTCAACACGTATGACAGAAGATCATCGAAAACTTGATTCCAAAACTATCTATACGTGTATCATGCCAATGATGAAAGACATGCCGACCATTAAAGTTTCGATACTGATTGCTGAAATGTAGGTACGATTCCAGTATCGAGTATCATACCGGAAGGCATGGATAGCTAAACAGATGGCAATGGAGCAATTGTACGGAGATTTCGATACGTTGTACAATGAGTTACAAGGATGGATAGTCGCTATACGGGAGTATGTGCTGGGGACTATCATTGAGTTGCAGACACGGCCTTATTACGGCCCGGATGACCAACTACAACCGGGGAAAAGAATTTTTTAACGGATGTTCTGGACGTTTGATCCATGCGTGTGTGCATTTCCCCACTGTAAGCCGTTTGTACAAATAGATGGGACATGGCTATACGGTAAATATACACAGATCCTACTTTTTGCGGTTGCTCAAGACGGGAACAAGAACGTGCTCCCGATAGCGTTTTCCATCGTAGATAAGGAGAACATGGAGTCGTGGGAATTCTTCCTTACAAACCTGCGGAGGTATGTTATTAGTAATGATAATGAAACACCCCTTACCCGTGTTCGACGCCGGAACAGGGTACGAGGCGTTACCTAACTTAAACACATACTAACATACATTTCCGGTCATAAAAGTTCGTTCAAATTTAAAACTTTTAAAACTTTGTCTTAAAATCCCCAACCATGAGCCTACGAGGCCCAAAACACACTTTAGAAACGGTTTGGGACCAAATCGAGTTCTTTAGAAAAACTTTGGAAAATATCACTAATAACAGGGGCACACGTCCGTATGGATGGGCGACACGCCCGTGTGACTTAATAACATGGCCATGTTGAAGGACCGTGTAACTCACACGACCTCAGCATATAGGGACACCCCCGTGTCCCGTTTCTGTGTGGATTTATTTCTCAATTTAAACCTACAGGGGTTTTCACACGGCCTGGCACACGCCCATGTCCCTCACACGGCCATGACACGCCCGTGTCTCGCCCTGTGTGCAAAAACCTTGACATTCTGTTTCTAATGTCAGCAACAATTTAGGGTCACACGGCCAAGGCACACGCTCGTGTGCTAGGCCGTGTAGAAATTCTAAATTTCACGTTCAAGGTGCAGACTTTACACGGCCTGGGCACATGCCCATGTCCTATGGCCGTGTCTTCTACACGGTTGAGACACACGGTCGTGCCTCAGCCCGTGTGGTTACTACTGGTCATTCTGTTTTACCAAATTAAGGTGCAGGGGAACACACGGCCAGACTACACGCCCATGGGGCAGACCGTGTGTCACACACGGCCTAGACACACGCCCGTGTATCTACCCGTGTGGACAAAAACAATACTATTTACCAAGCCCTTTCTGTCACCCTTACTTGCACCAACATAAGCCTTATCAAATAACCTACTCATTCATGCATTAACCTACCAAATACTCAACCATGCATTTTGCACATTCATGAAAAACATCATCATTTTCATATATCAATAATGAGTAATAGCCATCATCTATGGCCTTATACAAAATGAATCAATCTTCAAGACAAGCCAACACATTTGGTCAAAACAATATGACACTTGACAAAGACCAAGTCCGTATACATGCCATACTCAAAATGATAAATCTAACTATACCAAATGTTCAGATTGATAGTGTGATCGAGCCTCCGACGTCCTTTGATCCCCGAGCTAGCTTGGCGATACTATAAGAAAATGGAAAGGAAAGGGAGTAAGCGTAAAGCTTAGTAAGTCGCATGTAAATAATTAACAACAATTACCATACATTATTATACTCATAACATAGTATAAACTTGCACATAATTCTCAAATGATTTAAGGCATAACTTACTCATTTTCATCCTTACTAAACACACAACATAAATCGAGCTCATTTCTCATGAATTTCGTGTAGGTACCTATATCACTTACAACATAGTCGTAACTTTTCTTACTTTTGACACAAGCTTTAAATTACCCGTTGGACCAGTTGGAATACCAAAGGATACTCGTCAAGCCTCACACAAGAGAGTACGATGCCGATGCTGATGCCATGTCCCAGACATGGTCTTACACTGGCTCACATATCGAGGTTGATGCTATGTCCCAGACATGGTCTTACACTAGCTCTCGTCTCAATACCGATGCCATGTCCCAGACATGGTCTTAAACTGGCTCTCGTATTGTGGCTGACGCCATGTCCCAGACATGGTATTACACTAGCACATATATCATCACCGATGCCATGTCCCAGACATGGTCTTACACTAGCTTTCATAATGTGGCCGATGCCATGTCCCAGACATGGTCTTACACTAGCACACATATCAACCAAATGTCATGGCTTGGATATCCAATCTATTCTTAAGGTTCAACCGAGAGTATACCACATCAAATTTCGTCATGAATATTTATAACAATAATCAAACATTTTATGCAATATCAATTTTTTAATGCATAATAACAATAGAGTTGTATTATTTACGTACAACTTACCTCGTTATACAAAATACGGGCGACTAGTTCGATTTAGTCCACTATTTTGATTTTCCCCCGGTCTAAGTCCGGATCCCGTTTTTCTTGATCTAAAATGACAAAATTTACTCATTTAATCACCACATTAATCAAAACATTTCAAAATTTCTACTTTGGCAAAATTTCTGTTTTGCCCCTAGACTTTTACAAAATTATAATTTTGCCCCTAGGCTCGTAAAACGATTTTCATCAAATTTCCTCATTGACCATGCCTAGCCGAATCTATTTTAAGCTTATAGCAACTCACAATTCCAATTATTTCATACATTTACTACCTATTTTATATCTTTTACAAAATAGTCTTTTTAGTTGTTTTCATGAAAAATCCTTTCACAAAAGTTGTTTATTAAACAACCAAGATTCATTTTTTTCCATAAAAATTCAGCAAACAACATTAATGCTCCCATGGAAAAACCCTAGACTTTCAACCATTTTGCAAAATAGTCCCCTCATTAACTAGATTAAGCTATAAGGGTTTCAAAAACACAAAAATCATAAAAAAATGACCATCAAGATGATTTACTTGCAAGGATTAAAGGTTGCTGAAATTTTCAAGCTTCCATGGCCTTTTTCTTGAGTGAAAATCGGTGGTGAAGAAAGAGAGAATGAAAAAGATGAAAACTTTCTTTTATTTTATCAATTTAGTCACCTAATGGCACTAAACATTTGACTTTTCAATTTCTTTGTCTCCATGTTCAGCCACTAATCACTTTGGGGTCTATTTATTCAATAAGGACTTCTAATTTAATGTTCCATAGCTAATTAACACCCTTAGCTATTAAAACAAAACTTCACCTTTTGTGCGATTCAGTCCTTTTTCAAAATTAAGCAAGCAATAGCTAAAATTAATTAACCAAAATTTTCATGCACTCATATAATCATGCTATAACACATAAAATAATATTAAAAAAAGTTCTCCTACCTCGAATTTATGGTCTCGAAACCACTATTCCGACTAGGCCCAAAATCGGGCTGTTACAGATAATATTTACATCATCTTCGATAAAGGGAAATGATTAATTGCCGCCATTAGGCGTTCTGGTGTGCCATAGAGATCCGTTTACTGCATCCGGTACATCGCAGCTAACTTTCACCGAGATTATAAGAATGCAGGCTGGCGGAGACAAGTTGTGATAATGGGTAAAGAATAACCTTATCCTTTCAATATATAACCTATGGCGAGACTATAACTTATATTTTCTTAATACATACATAGCACACGAGCTAGAGCCACACGTTTTTCGGCAAAAGATGACTCGACTTGAGAGTGACATAGAGGGTCACACGAACACATCTTTTCGACAATGGTTGAGTACCATGGAGCCGTGGCAATGGGCTCAAAGTTTCGACGAGGGCTTTTTCTATGGTCATATTAGCACTAATTGGGCGAAGTGGGTTAACTCCGTGTTGTTGAAAACACGACATCTTCCTATATCATCTATCTTGTCAGCTACATTTTACAGGTTGGCTACCTTGATGCCAAGAATGGGGCAATACCAAGTTAACCAGATAGAGGCGGGACACGTGTTTGTCGAATATGTTAGGAATGCAATGGTTGCAAATCGGCAGATGGTGAGGTCGATGAACGTAGAAGTATATTCACGACATAATAAAGTGTTTCGAGTTACAGAGACCATCGGTCGTCGACCTGGTATACCACCTAGGTCCTACGGAGTTGATTTCCGAAACATACGGTGCGATTGCAGGAGGTTCCAGACACGTCATTATCCCTGTGCACATGTCGTGGCAGCTTCTCCTAAAGTCTCGCTCAATGTTGAACAATTTATCGATGAAGTGTACACCCTCGAGTGCACGTTGCGTGTATAGGAGAACGAGTTCTTCGTGCTTCCTGACCTATCTACATGGGAGGTGCCTCCAAAGATTTTCGAGCTTGTCCCAGACAAAGGGTTGCGTAAGAATCCTAAAAGTCATCGGCAATCATCCAAAATCCATAACGAAAATGGACATTAGGGAGAAATCTGACGGGAAGCTGTGTGGCGTATGCAGATTAGCCGGTCATAATCGGAGTAAATGCCTGCTCCGAAACTACCATATTGGACAATCGTCACGATCGGGTAGGAATTGAGATGTTGTTCAAGCCCTATTAATTACATTCACTACATGTAGAGATGATTGAATCTAAAATTTGTCTAAAATTTGTTGCAATTAATCTAATTTGAATTACAAATTTAGCCTAAAGCTTGTTGTGTTTATATTTTTGTTGAATTAAATAATGTTTTTACGTAAATAATACAAAGTTTATTATTTAAATTACAAAAAACCCCTAAAATTAATAACTGAAATAGCGAAAAAGTCATTACATAAATACAATGTTGACTATTTAAATTGCAAAAAAAAAATAATCTAAAATTAATAACTGAAATGGCGAAAAAGTCATTACATAAATACAAAGTTAACTATTTAAATTGCAAAAAAAAAAAAACCCATAAAAGTAATAACTAAAATGGAAAAAAAGTCATTATATAAATATAAAGTTATTTAAATTACAAAAGCCCCTAAAATTGATGGTTTGATGGTGTGGTTCTAGGGGTATATTTTTGTGGAGCTCGACGTTCACGTTGCGAGTGATTTCGACGATCAACGTTCTCTTCACTCGCATGTGGGGGTATGCGAAACATAGAAGAAAAATCATATGTCTCAAATGCCATCGATGAACTTGAATCGGAAATAGTGGAGTACGGCGGTGGATACAGGCCGGGAGGAGTGGAATACGGCGGTGGATACAGGCCGGAAGGAGTGGAGTACTGAGGTGGTAGTGGGCTGAAGATATCAAATTTTGAATGATATCCGTGGCCTTGCGAGCCCGGGAAATAGTCATCGCCCTCCAAATTTGGATGATAAGAACTATCCCCAAAGTGTAGTCTCGGCTCTGCCTCCGGCTATAGTGCATGATGCGGATCTGGAAGGGGTTGCCCAAGTTGTGTCATATGCGGGGGGACTACAATCGACCGCCCACCAAATAAAAATGGTTTCCCTATCTCAGAGTACCACTGTATGTACTCTAACGAGGGCTGCAGATCCAAAGCACGATCCATCTGAGGTACCCTCCCTAATCGGTTGTTCCACATTGTAATAGATTCTTCATGCACTTCTCCCCAATCATTTCGATGTTTCCCACTCTTGTTAATCTCATGGATCTTCCCCAATCGTACTAGTAGTGTCGGGTTATACTATATGCAATCGAATTGCTAGAGTACTCGATCACCATGATACCACTCCACTGTCTAAAAATTGATAACGAGTGCGCTAATGCACCATAGGTTTGAGTGGACGTGGGCAGATGAGAGAATAACCGCCATAATTTTTGGAACAGAATACGGCATCCAAATGAACTGCACAGTTAATAACATGGTTATATTAACGCGAGTCGAATGAGATAAAATAATAAAATTAAGTTGATATTGGAAAACCTTACCCCCTCTCTAGCATGATTCTCGATCATCAGACGGTATATCGAAACTGTGTATGACCTCCCGATACCCGGATTAGTGCTCCATCTACAAAAACAAATTGTTAGAATAATATATCCGAAAAATTCATCACCTATTAACAAATAGAAATACATATGATTGGTGACTAATGGATGTCAAAAATAGCATCCGGTAAAACGCCCACGACTGTAGCAATATGAGGCATCCACCTATGCCCATCGCAAAAGGATCTGTCGTCCGACAAAGTTCGCGATACAACATGGCTAACACTGCGGACCCCCAACTGTACAAACGGTGTTATGCAAATTGGATAACAGGGGTAGGTACATTAAGTGGACCCTGTTGACGTTTGCATCCGGCATGAGTACACCCCCTATAAGGTGCATAATGTAAGCTCGAACAACCTGCATCACCTCCCATTCACTGGCAGTACTCGGTAAATGCTCAAAATTGGCCTTTAGCCATGAAAACTTCAAACCCGTAAAATTTCTCTCACTATGCGAGCGTTCAAGTAAGTCATAGCAAAGGGCGGCCGACCTAGAGATCGAACTTACATCCTTGACCGCATTCTCGTCAATGGGGAGCCCGAGCTGCAGTGCAACATCCTGTAGAGTGATGGTGCACTCCCCGCACGGCAAATGAAATGTGTAGGTCTCCAGACGCCATCGCTCGACTAAAGCGGAAATCAAGTTGTATCGAAGATCAAAGGTTCGAATCAATGCCGCTGATCCAAATCCGGCTAACTCCAAGTATGACATTAGGCGTTCATCTGGCAGAAACCCTACACTATTAACACGGCCCCTCAATGCGCGATACAGGCCCCGACATTATTAAATTAGCAAAATAGTTAATACAATCTAATTTAATTTCGTAAATGACGTGAGTATCAAATAACAATTCCATTACCATCTCATTAATAGTACTTGATATGTGATGGTCATTCTTAATCAAAGAACCCATTTGTTGCAAATCTGCGATTAAAAAAATGAATTCATTTAATTTGTTGCAAAAAATACAGTAAATAATTTGAAATTTTAAAAACAGAAAAACATAATAAATATATCATAATTTCCCATAATTTACCTACAATAAAAAAAAAATTATGTTAGTTTACAATAATAATATAATTGAAATAAATATATACCATCTAAACATAAAAAATATACGAATCAAGTAAAATAAAAATAAAAGCATACATGTTTAGTTTCTTTCAAACAACCTATAAAATTATATAACAACAAATTTAATCAACATCTCAATAAATCGATAAAAATTGTCAAATAAATAAAAATAAAATAAAATTACATTACATTACATTATAAAAAATTTACATTAATAAAAAATCACAAAACACTAAACTATAAACACTAACAATTCATATAACCTAATCATAAATTACTAACAAAATAACTATAATTTTTTTTTTAAAATTACGTTACTAAAAAATCACAAAATCCTAAACTAAACACTAACAATTTCTAAACTAATCATAAATTACTAACAAAAATAACTATAACATTTTTTAAAAAAGAATTTACATTACTAATAAATCACAAAACACTAACAATTTATAAACTAATCATAAATTACTAATAAAATAATTATAAAAATATTTTTTAATATTTTACATTACTAAAAAACTCACAAAACACAAAACACTAACATAAATTACTAACAAAATAATTAACAAAATAATTTTACATTAATAAAAAAATAACAAAACACTAACAATTTATAACCTAATCATAAATTACTATCAAAATAATTAACAAAATAATTTTACATTAATAAAAAATCACAAACTACTAAACTAAACACAACAATTTGTAACATAATCCTAATGAACTGCCAACACAATTTTAAAACAATTATAAAAAAAACAAAAAAAAATTACATTCATAAAAATTATTAAATCAAAACCATAAACATTAAACGTAAACAATTTATATATAATAATTAATAACAAAAAAAAATTTACATGTATTAATCAAACTCTTTAAATTAAAAGACAAATTATTTACTAAAATAATACATACCTTTTTTCTTTCTTTCTTTCTTTCTTTTTCTTTTCTTCTCCTTTCTTTCCTTCTTTTCTTCCCCGGTGCATTCATATTACGGGGGACCATGCTGCTTATAAGGTCCCCCATTCAAAAAAAAAAAATTCTCATTTGAAGGGACATAACACTGCTTAGCAGTGTGCACAGCAGGCGGAGGAAGGCTGCTCGGCATAGCAACAATGCAGGGGCAGATGGGACTGGCAGCACTAGTGCCACCTATCTGACAGGCGCGACTGGTGCTACCAGTCCAAGTGGCGCCACACGTCACGGGTATTTTCAACCCGTATTTTGACCCATTGACCATATTTTGACCCGTATAAATATATATTAAAAAATTATTTCTTTATAAAAAAAGTTATTATAAAAAAAGGTGGTGGCGCCTATGAGAAAGGCTCCACCCAAAAAACATACTAATTTCGTAATTAATCCTACTAACAACCCATTCCAGAAATTAATTTTTTTATATTATTTATGTAAATTAACCTAGATTAGTTTAGACTTTACTGCCGGCATATCTTATGGCATAATTTCCAGTAATATGGAAATTTCCCTTTTAACAAAACATTCATAAAGTGTATTTTCATTCACTTGCCCTTTTTTCATAATCCATAGTTTGTTTTCTTTTTACCTTCAAATTAAAGCAGGTTGTAGAAATTTCAACTTCAAAGATGTTAAAAGCGGAACTTCGGTGAGGAAAATCTTGAACACAAGAATGGAATATGAACAATAACTCAAAATAGAAAAATAAAACAATAGGACAAGGTTTCAAGGCATGATACCACTTGTCACGGGGCTAGATTTTTCGTCTCGCGATCCGTTCGTTCAAACTCGCCTAAGTCAGCCTTTACACCCAAAAGTGAGGATTCCTAAAGAACTCCTCCAAGGCACCAATTTGTATAGCAGAAGCAAACTTATGCCAAAAGAAGCAACAAAGAACAATAGAAAGCCACAGAAAAGAACGCACATGAGGTGTTTGAGTAAATGCTCTTAGAATTCTATTACTTTTAAGAATTCACATATAATGAAATGATTTACAAGTTTTGGAGGAGACATCTTTAAAGTTCTATTCGCCCCCACCTATACTCGGTGTGCAAATGAGTTTCAAATAAATTAACATCAATGATACAATGAAACCTAATGACTTTACATTTTACACTGATGAAAATAGTCCACTACGTACTGAGGAATAATAGAAAGAACTTTTTGAGAATTTTTGATATATTTTTCAAATGAAATCTCACTCTTATTTATAGAAATTCTTATGTCTCTTCATAGAGACATAATTTTTAATAAGTGTCTTTTCTGAATAGTCACTCTTTAAAAGAGACATAATTATTCAACTAATATTTCGTAACTACTCAAGTAATATTTCTTGTATAGTTATAATTCTTTATAAAAAATCAAGTGATATAACTCTTGATCAAAAACCAAAACACATTATACCCTTTCATTTATAGTTATTGAAACGCTATTTCAAAAAAAGACTGGCAAACATGGACATGCAAAGTGTCACTTCGTTGGCATTGATATCTTTAATGGCAAGAAACTTGAAGACATTGTTCCTTCATCCCACAACTGATAACCCTGAATGAAGGTAACTTGTATCAACAGCATAGGATGAGATATATTTTTGTCAATATGAAAGATATAATTAAAGAAATGAACACATGCAAACATTAAAAAGAAAAGGACAGACATATCTCTATATTGATTGTTGGAATTTTTGCTGGTATTAGTAGACCCCTGGTTCTAGTTAGGCTCAAGCCTCAAGCTAAGGTCAGTTTTATCTATGTTGCTTGACTCTTCCTTATTTTTCAAAATATGTGTTCTGTATGCATATTGATTTGAGACATATTCGGACATGAATATAAAAACTATGACCCTCCACCAAATATCATTCATATACATGAAAAAGCTTTAAAAAATTGAATACTACTTATAATACGTATCTATTTCTAGTACACACATTTGAGTCTGAATACAAGTCTTACCATAGCTATCTAATACACAGATGTGAAAACTTTTCTTACTCCCTTTGAATCCAATGTAATGATCTTACTTCCTTGGGCATCACTTTGATGGTTCCCATTCAAAGTAATAAATAACATGAAACTTCTTTATGATGTGAATGTCAAATACGAGTACTAGGCAACATAATTGTCAGGGTAACTTACTCCCAGTGGAAGTGCCATAGATGTAGGAAGCAAATCCCCAAAATGTTATGACCAAAGAGAGGATCTTGAAGCCACTCATTGGGTCATTTAAAAGGATGACAGCAGCAATGCTTGTGACTGGCACCCTTACAGCATTAAGTACCCCAGCCATCACAGTGGAAGCCAAGAACAGTATGCCAGTGGCTCCTAATACACCCAATTGGAAAGTGATTACACTCCAAATGAGAACCAGGTTGTATGCAGTTACCCCACCCTTGAAAGTTTTGGCCTCAGATGCCATCCCTTGAAAATCCTTGTTGATTATGACTCCAATGGTTGTAAACAAAAAGGCACAGAAAGAAACCATGACTTGTTGCTCCAAAACAACATGGAAAGATCTCCTGCCTAAGAACTTTATGAAAACCCACTCTGAAAGTGCAAAGATAAGGCCATGGAGGGCTGATCCTAATATGTCCCATACAAAACCCCAAATGTATTGGCTGTTGGACACATAGGGATACCTATCAGAATCTGAATCCAATGCAATTATGGTCATTGCAGCTGTGATTATCACAATAGCATTTATCACAGAAGCATTCAGCTTGTTATTCACAATCCAAAAACCAAACAGTGCAGAAAAAGCCAGTGATGATGAAGCCAAAAGAGCTGCTGTTGATGCAGGGAGATAAGCATAGGCATAGGCATACATGAGATTGTCAGCAGCACTTAAAAAGCCCAGAAAAACATAAGAACAAAACAGTTGTAAGCTGAGAGGTGTAGGGGAAGTTCTATGAAACAGGTACATAGGAAATAAGATCAAAGCTGGTATAGGCCATCCAGCCACTGCTACCCATGAAATGATCCACTTGCTGGTCCCTCCATTGGCAAAGTATACACGAGATAGAAGGCTAGAGGCAGGGAATGCCACAAGCATTCCCAAACTGGATAGAAAAAGCAGAACCCAATGCGAAAAGGGCTTGCTTTTGTATGCTTCCCAAGCCATGTTCTTGACCTTGAAAACCCATTGTAATGATGAAAATTTTGAACTTCCAGACCCCGTTGACTCCTGTTCCATTTTTTCTCCTAACACGAACCAAAAAAAGAAGGGGTAAATTAAACCTTTTCATCATCAATTGTGAAGCCCTAAATAATAATAATAATAATAATAACAAATGACCAATGCTTAAATAAAACTAAAACACATGAAGAACTTGATAAACCCAAACGAAATTAAACAAGAACTATGATGAGAAATTACAGAAGAACGAACCTTTCTCGAGTAGCAGCTCTTCCATTTCAAATCTGTTTCCTAATTATAGGGTTTATTTATTTTAAGATTTTTCCTTTTCAGTGAAAAATCTGATTTGATGTGAACGAAATACATAATCGAATTCTTCATTTACTATCTTGTTTTAGCTATTATTTTTGTATGGCCTGTAAAGCATGACAGTGGCCCCATGAAGATATTTTTTAGTGTTTATATTCTCTATCGGCGGAATAGTCTGGTTTTTTATTCATGGTTTTGCAACAGTAATATCAGGGGTGAAATTAAAAAAAAAAAATTTAGGGTCGAAATTAAATTATAATTTATACAATAGTAAAAATATAATTTTTAAAAGATTAAATTAAAATTTTATCATTTTTATAGGGGATAAAATACAATTTTATTTTTATTAATTTAAAATTTTAAAAGGTCAAAATAAAAAAAAAATCATTTTAAGGGGGCCTGGCCCTTATCAACCCCCTAGATTCGCCTAAAACCACCAAATAAATTTAAGAAAACAACAAAATAAAAAATTTAAGAATAGAAAATAAATATTAAAAATAATAAATAAATAAACAAAAATTAAAATTAAAAGTGAAAAATAGATCGAATAAATCGATGAATATGATGGATAGATAGATAAATGTCCAATTGACCCCTTTGATGTATAAATTCCAACAAACTCAATTAGCACCTCTAATTAACCCTCCAATAAATAATTCCTTGCAAATTGAAGAATGAATTCCCATGAGTCATTGAAGAAAATCGAGAAGAAAACTATTTTTAAAAATCACAAGAATCTTCCACAAAGAAATTAATTCCCATAGTTGAAAATTTTATTAATGAAAACAATTGTGTGTCTAATAGACAATGAAGAAGCCTTTATATAGACTAGCTAAGTACATCCAAATAAAACTCTTAACTATACTGAAACTCTAATTAATCTAAATAAGAAGTAGTTTTAAACTTAACTTTCTTGTTTAACTAAGAAACATAAAACTCCTAAATAACTTAAAATATTTAAAAATATCCAAAATTTAGAATAAATAAAAAATAAAATAATAATACCTGATAAATACAATATTGGGCTCATATGTAATAAAAATTAAGCCTAAAGATCGAACTCAATATGATTTAAACTCGAATTAAAAGTCCAAAACTCATCAATTCTGTAATAATCATGTTCAGAAATTCTGCTCGCGCAGTCTTTATCACATTTCAAAAACCGGGTTAGAGGAAATCAGGTTAGTGAATTCAAGAGTGGTTACGTCTGGCTTTTGAGTTTAGATTGTGAAAATTGTTGTCAAGTAAATTGAATTATTTCAGTGGATAAGTGCTCTGAATGTTTGTTTTAGGTCCTGTGTTCAAATCTCTCTCTTTGAAATTTTTGTCTTAACCCTATCCTTAAATCATCTGGTATAAATAATATTTTTGCGCTCAATTGATGACAAGAATGAGCCTATTGGTTTAGTAGTAAGGTTTCAGCTTACTCTTTAGTCTTGTGTTCGAATCTCTGCGTAAGCAAAAGAGAATTATTTTTTGGGCATCACCTATGTAGTGGTATTTGAGTTTAATTTGAACTCTTGAAAAATCTATCAGGATGAGGATTATGTAGTGGAGTTGTGGGCAATTTGAAATAGTTTTAATTTTCATTTTTATTCTTGTGGGCAATTTGAATTAGTTTTAATTTTCATTTTTATTCTATTCTCTTAATAAAAATAATAATAATTTTTTTCCTTAATTTTTTCCCAATTCTATGCCCATGTTCCCATTCCCTTTTTCTTTATTTTTTTTTCTTTCTTTCTGTCGTTTTGATTTGTTTTTTGTCTTCAAAATTTCTTTTGCAATTTTGTTTTGTTTTTTCTCTTTACTCTTTTTCCCAAAGATGGCTATCGTGCAAAGCCTTGCTTTTTCATTCCTTCTCTTTTGATCTGAATGCGATGCTTTTGAGGTGTTGAGTAAGGTTCTAGTTTCTTTTAAGTAATGTTTATTTCGTGTTTATTGAGTTATTTGCGAAGGAGGTGATGTTAATGTAGGTTTCTGTGATTTGGTGCAATTAGGAAAAGATTGTGAGACGGTCGATCCTCCAACGAATTAAATTCTCTTTTTAAGTCATTGTTTCGTACAAGGGTAAGTAGTTTCGCTGTGGTAGGAGTTGTTTTGTTCTGTAAACAAGGTTCGTTTGATGATGGTTGTACTAATTTGGTTAATCGGGTTAGCGAAAATTGTGTTAATTAATTTGTGTGAGTTGTCGATTTAGGTTACAAGATTGTTCGTTTGTGGATCTTCATTGAGACCAAATCAAGTGTGTGTTTCTAACTCAAAACCCCCGCTGGAAAATCTAGAAAAAAAACCCCTAAGAAATTTGAAAATTTTCTTCGTCACACGGTCGTGTGGTAGGCCGTGTGGTAGACCGTGTGCGCCACACGGTCGTGTGTTAGGCCATATGAGGGCACACAGGTGTGTGCGATCACACAGGCAAATCAGGTCGGCTGCGTGGGACACACGGGCGTGTGAAATCACATGAGCAGGATAGGTAGCCCATATGGGCCACACGGGCTGGTAATCTGGGTTGTGTAAAACCACACAGGCGTGTGACTCATTTTTCTGGAATTTTCATTTAGGGCTGATTTAATCTGTAATCGTAATTAAACCCTCAGTGGGGTCTATTTTGCTTTAAAAAGACCCGAAATGAGGTATATGTGTTGTTACGTTCGGTATGTGTATGTGTCAATAATTTTTGAAAGCATGACTATTTTTGTAAAGCATGTGTGACATTCGTATTTTGTTATCTGTTCTAATATGATATCTAATTCGACTATGTGATATGTACGCATGTTATTATGGTTTTGCATGTGCATTGGGATGAGTTTTGATGATGGAGGAAGTGTTTCAGGCAGTATTACTGCAATTTTGGCGGTTAAATCGTAATATATAGCTCAACTGCACCATTATGAGTGGCATATCACCACGACCCGGTGTGATTGGATGGATGGACTCATTTAGTCCTGTTGGTGTGATTGGTTGGAGGAGTTGGTGTGTAGCGGGTGGTGGTAGGAATTGTTCTAATATGATATGACATTTTGATGTGATATATGTTCTGGAAATGTGATATTCTGATTTGATATATGTTTCCGGTATTGTGTCATTCTGATATGATATTTGTATGTGTGAACATTATAAGTGAAATTCTTTGTTGGTATTTACATTTGTGTGTGTTATAAGGAAATTACGTTTTGTGGGCCGAGTCATACACTGGGCTTCTATCTCACTCGTTTGTTAATACATTTCAGGTGAACTACAGACTTAGGACCGGATGGCGTGCAGGATCTCGGATTGTTTGTTGGTTAAATATATAATTTGGTTTATGTTTTAATTATTTTTGGATTGTAAATTTATTTTGGGCTTTGTTCTTTGGTTTTTGTGCTGTTTGTTAGATTTTGGTATTTTTAACATTAAACTGCAAAATCGTATGATTTACCAAACAAAAAATTCGGTTTCAAATTAAAACTCTGAAAATTTCCGCTGCAAAGATTAAGTAATCACTTAAGTATTTTCTGTAAATAAATATATGGTTTTTAATGAATGTTTGCCTTAGTATTGAAAATGATTTGCCAACGTTAGTACTTTCAAAACACACAATTTTAAATTCAAATTATAGGTTTTAAATAAGTGTTTTCAGACTTTGGTTTTTCTAAACATCTAAGAGAGTTTTGCAAAATTTTATGTTTTTGAAACATGCATTGAGTTTGATTAAAACAAAAGCTTTTGAACAACTTGATGTAATTCCTTAATATCCGATCATAACTTCTAGGTCGGGTTTGGGGTGTTACAGTCTTCACTAAAATGATCATAACTTGAGATATCAAACTCAAAATCGAGTGACTTAAAGTGTGTTTCGAAGTTAATAGATAGACCTTCGAACTCCATGTAAACATCTCAACCCAGAAATGTTTGGATCCCATCCAAAAATTCGTTGCAAGTCAACTGATATTTCAAGCTTGAAAATTGGCAGCTTCGATGAATGGAACTTAATAAATTTCACCCCATCCGTGCATGTATCATTCCTCCTTTCCTCGAAAAGATTCATCCTCGAATCTTATCTTTGGTTGAATAAGAAAGAATCTTTATCATAGGTGGAATGGGTTAATTGAGCTTCTATCAAAGGATCAACAAATTCTTAAAAGAATGAAACAAGTCCACTAGACAAATTCAAGTTAAGGTTAGTGAAAACATAATCATTCCTCTCTTTTGGACAGACTCTCTCTTTCTTCGCATTGTCTTTTTCAATGTGAATTAAACTCTCCAATTTTACCTCGTAGAAATTTTCACTCACCAAAGCTGGACCATCAAACTGACTTTTATTGCTCAATGTCTCTTTTCTCCCAGTCTTTTGGCATAAATCATCCTCACTTCCCTTTAACCCTTCACAAAAATTTTGAACATTGAATTCATCAGAATGCAAATCTTTAGAAGGACAATAAAGTTCTAATGTAATGACTCAAAATTCACGGGCATCAGAAAAGTATATTATCGGGCCTCCGTATTAGAAAACCAAACTCATAAATAATTATTAAAAATATTTATGAGTCTAGTGGTGTGTCTAATTAGGTTTCAATTAAGTGAATTTAGCTTAATTAAGAGTAATTAGGAAAAAGGACTAAATTGAATAAAGGGTAAAAGTTGAATTATAGACTAGAGAAAATTAAAGGGGCTAAACTAGTAATTAAACTATGAAGTGCCAAGTGTGTGATAAAAATAAAATACATGTGTAATAAATATTATACATACATTTGTAATACATGTATAAATTTACTTATTATTTAAGTTAATAATTATTATTATTAAAATATAATATAATAATATAATTAAAATAAAGTAAATAAAAGAATAAAGAAAATAAAAAGAAAGAAAGAACAGAGAAGTTGAAAACGAAACAGGGGAAGGAAAGAAGGAAAAAGAAAGAAAGAAAAGAAAAAGGGAAAACTAGGGTTTTGAGGCTTTAAGCTTTAATTGGTAAGTCAATTAAGTCATTTTCTTTTAATTTTGATGTTTTAGAAACTTTAAAACAAAGTTTTTTTTTGAAATTGAGTTGAAATTTTGAAAATTCTTAGGTTTTTGGACATGAGTTATGTTGAACAAATTGATGAATTAGGGGTTTAATTGATAGAATTTCTAGTTAGAATTGATTAAAGGATTAAATTGTAAAGTAAGCTATAAGTTTTGTGTTAAAGGGACTCAATTGAAAGAAATTTGAAATTAGGGTTTTATCATGAACATTAGATAGTTAAGTTGAATTTGGTAGGAAATTGAGTAGAAATAAAGTATGAATTGAGTTAGAAAAGTAAATGAGTTTAATTAGGACCAAATTGAAATTAAGGTAGAAATTGAATAGAAATTCAATTATTTAATATAAATTAGTACTGTATTAATAGTGTAAATTACTTTAATTTTCGTAGCTAGTAAAGAACCAGAGGCATCGGCTCAAAAAGGAAAGGAAAAAGTTATCGAGGAGTAGACACGAGAAAATCACGGTTTGTATTACTATAATTCAAATTATTTACTATTAAATGTTATATTAAAATTATGTAGTTGATAAGTAAATTACGAGGTAAGTGTATTATTGAATTGTATGAAATTGAGTTACATGATTAATATGTATTGAGATTGAATTGCATGTGGATTGAAATGGAAAATGTATTGAGTTAAATTGTATATTAAATTGAAAGTGAATTTGATAAGAAAGTAAAATTTAATTGAGAATTTGAAATTCCCTATTAACTAGTCGGGCTGAGTCGGATATAGTTCGCATGCCATAGGATTGAAAGGATTTGGAGATTTTTCGGCTTGGCCGAGGAGACACTGATGTCATTATATTTCTTTGAACTATCTGAAGAGGCACTTAGTGCCGTTCTGGTGTGTTTGGGTGGATCATACTGGTGTGTTTAGGTGAATTATTCTGGTGTGTTTGGTTGGATTATTTTGGTGTGTTTGGTTGGATCCGTGTATCCGCCAAGGTTCGAGTCTTGTTAATAGAGGTAAATAAATGAAATGAGAAAATTGAAAGAGTTTGATCGATTGATCTACTGAAAGTATGAGAAAGTGGAATTATGAATTGAAATGTGAATTGAAATTGAGATATGAGATTTGTAAGCATGAACCTAAGGTTCATGAATTGATCGAAGATTTGAAATGTTGATATATGATATTAGTTGATGAATTATTATAAATGAAGTATGAATTTGAATGCAAATTAATTCTTATGATTTACATTGTTACATAATTGATGCTTATAGAACATTAATGTTATTTAGTTTGAATTATGGTAATACCACTGAGTATAGGCATACTCAACGTACGGTTGTTTCCGTGCGTAGGTTAGTAGAAGTCAAAGGTCCCGATTCAGCATCCAGATCAATCCTGACCTTAGCACAACCTTGGTGATGTAAATTTTCCTCTTTTGGTAAAAGTGGCATGTACTTAGGAGTTGTAAATGTCATTTGAATATGTCTTGTGATTTTGGTTGTAAAGAGTTATTTACAATGTTTAAATGGTTGAATGAAATGGTAAGAAACTTTATAAAATGTTTTGGTACTTTGGCACCAAGTTAAGTGGAAAGATGAATGAAGTTATTAATTAATTTTAAATGATATTATGAATGTTATTGATCATATTATTAAGTCAATGTTTTAGACATGATTTAGGTATATTGAGTGTGCAAATGTATTGGTTGAAATATTGGTATTTGATTGGTTTCAGTTTGAATTTACAAGGTTGGCTAGGTTAGTATAAAAGGCTCATATAGAGTTCACACGGCCTGGCATATGGGCGTGTGACCAGACCGTGTGAAACACACGGCTAACACATGGGCGTGTGGTTTGGCCGTGTGTCCCCTGTAACTTAAGTTTTGGAAACAGAATACCTAGGTTTTAGCACACGGGCAGAGACACGGGCGTGTGTCTCAGCCGTGTTAAGGACACGACCTTGAACACGGGCGTGTGTAATGGCCGTGTGAAAACTACACTAGATTCGAATTGAAAATAAATTCACACGGGCGTGTGGCTTGGTTGTGTGAAATCAATTTGTTCATGAACAATAAGTCAGAGAGTTACACAGGTAAAGGACACGGGTGTGTCCTGGCCGTGTGAGCTACACGGTATGTCAACATGAGCGTGTCATGGAGACACACGGGCGTGTGAGCCCTGCACGTAGGAAATTTTTTTAGAAATTCACGAAAAATTTTCGGAGTACTCGAACAAGTCCCGTTCCATTTCTAATACGTGTTTTGGGCCTCGAGGGTCCAATATAGAGATTTAATGATTAAATTATACTATGTATGTTAATTTATTTATGAATTATTCGTAAATTGTCCGATATGTCCGGTAATGCTCCGTAACCTGTTCTGGCGACGGTTTAGGGTTAGGGGGTGTTACATCTAACTTTTTGAAATTCATAGACTCTAAGAAACAATTCTCACTATCAACTTTTTCTGGTTCATAAAGTTCATTATCACTATCATCATAGTTCACACTATTATTATCAACTTCTTTAACATCAACTTTGAAACAGGGTGCAATACTAGATCCAAACTCAACAATAGGCACAAAATCACACTTATTATCTTCACAAATAGTGTCACTCGAAGTTTCTTACTCATCATATAATCATCGTCAATGATAGCAGTAGAAGAAGACTCGTCAATAGGCTCTATGTCATACTTACGTTCATCGGCTTGCAAGGATTGTCCGACTACTATCATCAAATCAAGCTGAGAGAGCATGGATGAGAATTTAATGATGTTTTCTTAAATGAATATATTGGACATTCAGAGTCTTTATGATCCTTCGCGTCACACCACATGCACTTGCTAGCTCGTTCTCTTGGCGCTATCGTAAGTCGTTTAAGATTGCAAAACTTACTATGTGTTTTGTACCAATGTCTTTCTTGACAAGTTCATGAACAATAGAAGGTTGAACGACATTGGAAACAACATGTCTGTGCAAGTTTTTTACAAATATGGAATTTATGTCTTGCCCAAGGTTTATTATTCTCCTATTTTATATTATGTGTGCGTACCATTATTAGAGGCTAAAATAAAAAAAAACACACAAACCAGAGAAGTTGGTCAAAGAAATTTAAACCTCATCGTTATGCACTCTCAATAAAAAAATAAACAACTCTAAGGGGTAAAGAAAAGAAGTTAAGATTTTCTAAAGAGTAATCAATCTCAATAATATTTAAAAGGATGTGGAATTACTTTCTAAAAAAGCTAACATAAGGCTCCAAGAAGCCAAAGAAAAACTCGATTCCAAAGGAAGTAAGTTGCACATAGAAAGGAGAGACAACTCTTTTCCTACCTATTAACACAAGAAGCAAAAATGTGTTAGAATGTGTAATAGAATAATAAAAGCTATAAAAAAAAACCTAAGGCTAGAATCAAAGAAAATAAACTACCAAGTAGAAAAATCAAAGAAAACCTTATGTGCTAAAATCACAAAAATTAAATTGAAGCCTCTTTATATGATAAATATCATATCTGAAAATTTTGGGCACGAAATTCAACCCATAATTTTTTTTTTGTTTTTTAGAGGTTGTTTAAGTGAAATCAACAAAAAAAACTTTATATAGCACAAGGAAACAACTCAAAAATGCCCAAATTTGATACCAAATGATAAAAGAAGGAGGAAGATCTTATTCGAGTTGTTCAACTCGAGAAAGAAAGATTTGGATATGACCTGAAAAGAAAACACCAAATAAATTTAGGAAAACAACGAAAAAAAAGCAAAACTAAAATAAGAAAATTAAGAACAAAGAGTAAATATTCAAAACAATAAATAAATAAACGGAAAAAAAAACTAAGAGTAGAAGATGGATCGAGTAAATTGATGGATATGATGGATAGATGGATAAATGTCCAATTGACCCCTTTGAGATATAAATTCCAAAAAACTCAATTAGTAGCTCTAATCAACACTCCAATAAATAATTCCATGAAAATTGAAGGATGAAGAATGAATCCCCATAAGTCATTGAAGAAAATCAAGAAGAAAACTACGTCTAAAAATTACAAGAAAGAAATCTTCCACAAAGAAATTCATTCTCAAAGTTGAAAACTTTATTAATGAAAACAATTGTGTGTCTAATGGACAATGAAGAAGCCTTTATATAGACTAGCTAAGTACATCCAAATAAAACTCTTAACTATACTAAAACTCTAATTAATCAAAATAAGAAATAGTTTTAAACTAGACTTTCTTGTTTGACTAAGAAACATAAAACTCCTAAATAACTTAAAATACTTGAAAAGTATCCAAAATTCAGAATAAATAAATAATAAAATAATAAAACCTAATAAATACAACATTGGGCTCATATGTAATAAAAATTAAGCCTAAATATCGAACCCAATATGATTTAAACTCGAATTAAAAACCCAGAACTCGCAATTTTCGTAATAATCCCATCTAGGAATTCTACTCGTGCAGTCTTCACTAAAACAATCATAGCTTGAGCTTTGGAACTCAAAATTGAGTATTCAAAGTGCATTTTGAACCTAATAGATATACATTCGAACTCTATGAAGGCATCTCAACCCAAAAATATTAGGATCCCATCCAAAAAGTCATCGCAAGTCGATTGATTTTCCAAGCTTGAAAATTGACAGCTTCGATGAATGAAATTTAATAAATTTCACCCCTTACATGCATGTAGAAAAAAATTTGAATAAAACAAAACCTTTTTAAATTTGATATAATTAAACCAGCGCCGACGTTGTGAAATATATAAAACAAAGGCCTTGATAATTAGTAAATTCAAAACTCGATTCTAGCAGCATAAGAGGATCCACCACATGAATCAAGCCTCCCTCATTGAACATGAAATAGGAGCAGAAGAGGACTCAAACCAATATAGATTGGCAAATAAACCATCAAAGTAAACGGTGACCTTGGTGCCAATAGTCCTTTTCCTTGCCCTCGCTCAAGTGGTGATGAAAACGTCTCTACTGACATAAAACAACAAATATGTAGAAATTCAAAGAGATTAAATAGAAAATCGAGCCATCACAAGCTTATTAGAAACAACTATCATTGGCATAGCTAAAGGCCTATTCTTCACTTCCGAGTGAAGAACAAACCCAACAAAAGTCGAGCCATGAGTTAACACCACACAGATAAAGTATCCACCAAGGAAGGCAATGGCTTAACACAAGGTCAAATGATTATTATTCTAAACTCAATCGCATCACATTGGAAAACTAATGATAACAATGGTGGCAAGTCGAGGTGAAGATGGACTTCTCAATAGTCAAATGATAGGTCTCTATAGAGGCTTGTTAAGTGCAAGAATTCTTTGATAGAAAAAAAGAAAAAAAAGAAAAAGAGTTGAATTAAAGTTTTGTGTTTAGACCAGAATCAAAAAATTAAATATATTGAAATCATATTCAAAGTCAAATAATTCTTGAAAATACTCCTTTCATACCATTGCGGAATTTTTTATTTTTAGAAAAAAAAAATGAAATATTGAACTTTTAATTTTAATATTCCCTATCATTGGGACATTGTAAATTGCTTTTATATTAATGGTTTTATAATATTGAAATTATTAATAGGCTCACGTTTTCTTATCACGGTAGCATAAGTTTCTTAGGAAATGAAGTCAGCCCTCTAATAAAAATGATAACAATAGAAGTAAAAATCATATATCAGTACTTGGTTCGCGATGGAATGTGCAAGTATACACAGTCATTATCAAGTAATAAGTATGTATAAGAGTTATCGTCTCCACAAGGATTGTGTTTAAATCGATAATTGTAAAATTACTATTCATAAGTTGGTTAAGAGAAACACAATAATTTTGGGGTGATAGATGTTAAATTAAATTAATTAACTAAATGTAAGTTAACCTAAATGCAAATGAAATGAAATGCAAGGTGATGGTTTAGCAGAAATTTCACAAGTTGACAACAATAACTTGAATAGGCTAGAATAATTACAATATTTGACTTAATTTATTTTTCATCATGCTTAACAATGTTCTGGAAAAATTCCATGGCAACTTGATTATTCATTAACTTGGAATCTAATATAAGTTCTTTCGAAATCTTATACTTAGAAAAACATGTATATTTCTATGTCCATATTTAACTAAGGATTCCTTAGAATTTATGTGAAGTAACAGGGATGGGTTAGGTTTGAAACAATTTAATCACACAAATCTAAAAGTTATAATAGAGCTCGTTCGAGTTATTACAAACCTTTAATTTAATCGGGTTAGGATCTAAATTAAGCATGCACCTTCCAATTATTGTGTCCATTAATCACCATTTGGTTAGGATCGACCAACTAATTCTAATGCATTCAAACATATTTTAATGCATGAAATTCATAAATGATTTTAATTGGAAGCATGAACAACTGAGACATGGAACATAATAAACATAAATAAAATGAAATTCATCAAATTAATGCAATCATTCTAGCCAAAACAAAATTAAGTTATCATGATTAATGGAAAACATTAAAACAATTTGCAAGCATGTTGAATAACTAAGAACAAATTAAAGAAATAAGGAAGAAGAAAATCTTGATGAATTCGGCGATTCCTGAAGACTGATCGTGGTGGCTTCCTCTAATTCTTGTGGTTGCTCCTTCGAAATTGCTCCTCAAGGTGGCTAGCCAAGAGTGGTTTTCCTCAAGGGAAAATGCTAGCTAAAGGAAATGAGGAAATGCTTATGCGTGAAAGTGAGAAAGAAAATGAGTTGATGGACAAGTGAAGAATGAATGAAGGATGAATGAATGATGTTTGGAATGGGGGATGAGAGGTGGTATTTATAGGAGAGGAGTAGCATGGGAGTTAGCTAAAAATAGATTGGAAATCCCTTGAATTGCTACCTTGCTTGGCCAACCATGAATTGTGGAGAGTGGGCTAATTTTTCCATGATTTTCTTGATTGATTCTTGCTTGGTTTGTGGCATTGGTTGGACGGCAATCAAAGTGGAATTTAGGGGCCAAAATGCGACTTCTTTGCATATGTAGGGACCTTCAAATTAATTCTCCCAAAGCTGATTTGGGCTGCTCTCATGCCTTTGCCGAATTTGGGCCATTCTCCCCCCTTATTGGACAGTTTTGACAACCCAATTGAGAGCAGACTTTATTTTTCTCAGTAACCATCTTCCAAGTTATGTTGAATTGAATTTATGAATCCAATTGGTGAGCTTGCTGTCCACATGAAGTAGAAATTGACTTTTGATTCATGTGTGATATTATTGACTCCCACATGTATTAATTTGGTGGTCCAACTGCAACAAATTGAATAAAAATTAACATGTAGCATAAAATAGCAAAATTATGTAAAATTAATCCTAAATTGTATAAAATTACAAACTTCACTCAAATTATGTATAATATCTTAATATGAATTAAAATGACTCAATTGGCTACCCACATGCTCGAAATTTGCATAAATTATAAGTAAAAAGGTGCTAAATAAATCTATATAATTTAAACATATCAGTGCCCAATTAGTTGGATGTGTCAGATAATTTTAATTCTAGATTTATGTCGTTTTAGTTTAGCATTATTGTGTTTAGGTTGTTTTGTGTCCTATCATCTGAGTTTAAGGCTTGAATTTTTTAAGGTTGTGTAATTAAGGGTTCAAATCATTTTAGATTTTGGTCAGTTTATGTTCGAGTTATTCCAAATAACTCATTCGGGTCATTTTGAATTTAAATTAATTTTGAGATAAAATTTAACATTTTTTATGATCAAATCAAGTAAGATTAACTTGCAATTTTTAGTTCGGATCAACATGAAAAGATTAGACCATAGTTTGTAAGAAACAAGGAATGTTTAAGAAAACAAGAAAGTTTTGCAAAAAAAAAAAAAAAATGGCCCTCAACATTGTTCCTATTGGATTTGGATGTGTAAAGGGGCCAGGCTTACATTTAATCATATTGGGCCTACTCATTGCTCAAAAAAATAATTAATAACATATAGACTTCCCTAAGTTTAATAAAATTTAAAAATAAGCTTTCAAAAATAAAATAAAAAAACAGGTCAATGAATCCTTGTTTAATGGTAATGTTAAGATCTTGGAATATTAAGATCATAGGTTTCAGTCAAATTTATATTAATGTGTGGATTCTTCTCTAAATTTATTTTGGTTATAATTAGTTGTTGAGTTAGTTATTCAATTTAGTACTTGTAAGATTGATCATGATTGAAATTGTTGATGTAATTGTAACTTCTAATATATTACTATAGCAACATAAAAATAACTAATGAGGTATCTAAGGTCGTCTAAGGATGCAGAATAAAGATTGTCTAAAGCTTCAAGCCAAGGCACCGTGGAATAAGGAAGAGACTTTCCTTTTGTGAGCCTAGATAACATAAGTTTCAAACCCAAGCTTGCCTCAAATGTTACTCAGGAAGCCCTCAAGCCTTTTATGTTGTTTGATGTTATTTCTTTTGTTTTGATTGAACTTGTTTATGTATAAAATCGGTACTCTTTTTCACCTTTGATTGATCACAATGAAAGAAATTAGTATCTAGAAACACTAAGGAAAATTGTTCTTTTAGTCCCTTTAAAATTTGTAAAATTCAAAATTTTATAAATATATTTATTACATAATTTTGTTATTCACTCACATTGTAGGTATGTCATAATCTGATGTATAAATATCTCTATTCATAATTTTGTTTATGAAGAGGTTATAAAGCATGTTGAGAAAGTACAATTTAGACATTTATACTATCGTTTCCATCTCTGATCTTTCAACTCTTTCACAAGTGACTGTGCCATGGCGTACGAACTCTGAGCCAAGAATTAACACAAAATATAAGAAATTATAAGCGGCTTGACTACAAGTGTGACAAGTAAATTGTAATATTTATAAGTGTTACAATTGAGAGCATTCCAATGATCAAATCCAAGAGAGATCGGGCGATAAGGTGAATGACAATGATCAAACATGCAATTAAGAAGTCTAGCTAGCTAATTGCTAAGTACTATATTACAACATTTCATAATTAAAGTTTAATTACCTAAACTACCTCTAGGAGGACTAAATTGAATAACAGTCAAAAGTACACCAGTAACACCCCTTACCCGTGTTCAAAGCCGGAACCGGATACGAGGCATTACCTAACTCAACTTGCTTAATGATAAACCATAAAAGTAACATATTTTAATCCCACATTTAGCGTACTTTTGGATGATTAATCCATTGAATTGTGGAATTTGATCCTCCTAATCCTTTAATTTCATGCTTTATACTTAGGAGAGCATTGGAGGATGAAAAGAACGAGAAACGGGCCGAAAACGGAGAAAATGGGCCAAAGTAGGAAATCAACACGGCCTGGAATTCACCATACGGCCGTGCCACTTTAGTAGACTCGAACACGGCCTTGGGCTCGATTCACACGGGCGTGTCCCTGCCGTGGCCAAGATGAGTTTCATTCAGATTAAGATACTTGTGGGCCAAGTAAGGCATCCCGAAAGCCTATATAAACACCCTAGAGGGCAACCTAAAAGGGGGGGCGGGCTGAGGGTGAACACAGAAATTACTCGAAGACTGCCGGTTGATTCATCCTGTAAGCGAAATCACACTCAAGACGGAAGATCTTCCCTTCAATTTCTTCTTGGGGTTTTAGGGTTTTTCTTATGTTTTGTTATTTACTTTCTTCCGAGATGTGTTTTTATTAAACATGAACTAAACCCCTCAAATACCGAGGGGATGAAACCTAAGACGGATCTTGTTATTGTTTTCTCAATGTATGATAAATACTTGATTTGTTCTTAATTATGTGTTCTTAATTCTTGTTTTAATATTTCGGGATATTGACTCAAGTATTGATGTGCTTAGGCAAAGTGGAGCAAAAGTCCCTGTTTAAGAGTAGATCTAGCATAGTTAAGCGGAGTTGATCGCAACCCCAGAGATAGGATGACTAAAAAATCACGGATTAGGGTCAAACCTAATATGGGAGTCCATAGATCGAGTTAATGCAACACTAGGGTTTTAATTAGAAAGAGATTTCAATTAATCAACCTAGGTTAGACATTATTAGTCTCGAAATGGATAATAATATAAATTAGGGAATCCTACGGATCAAGTCAAGTGAATAAATCGAAATCAGTTCAGAGTTAAGTAATAAGTGAAGTCTAGGTGGATTCTTCCTCGGGTATTGTCTTAATCAACTGGTTTTCCCAAAAGTATTTTCCCAATTCACTCTCTGTGTCTTAGCATCCTTAGTTTAGTAATTAGTTAATTAAACATCGATTCCCTTAATACTTAGGCTAGATAATAAAAAGATAGTAACTACTAGTACTCCCTGTCCTTGAGGATACGATATTTCCGGTCTTGCCATAGCTATACTACCGAATGATAGGTGCGCTTGCCTTATTCGTTGTCATAGTTAGGTTGGACACGATCAAGTTTTTGGCGCCGTTGCCGGGGACTGAGATATTAGGAAAACTAATTTTTTATTAATTTAGCCATTTTATTTATTTGCAATTTATTTTTATTTATTTTATTTTATTTTAACTTTGCTAATTTTTCTTTTATTTGCTTCTGGCAGGTAATTCTTTGATAGTGATATAGAAGGAACCATTCACAAAAACCGAAGAGAGATAAGGTGAAGCCTACAATACATACAAGAAGAGCAAGAGGACGATACTAATAACACGGAAGAGATGGCTGATCCCCAGAATAATCCACTGCCTCCTGTGGTTGCCGAAAATCCTCCTCCTCGAACTATGTATGATTATGCTAAACCTAATTTAACAGGAACTGAATCCAGTATTGTTAGACCTCCTAGCGCTGCAAATAATTTTGAACTGAAACCTAACACTATACAAATGATCCAGCAATTTGTTTAGTTTGATGGTTTGCAGGATGAGGATCCAAACAATCACTTGGCAAATTTTCTTGTGTTTTGCGACACTTTCAAAATAAATGGCGTTTCTGGTGATGCCATTGTCTTCGGCTGTTTCCCTTTTCATTAAGGAACAAAGCTAAACAGTGGTTAAACTCGTTACCACGAGGATCAATCACTACATGGGAGCAAATGACCAAAATTTTTTTGTTAAAATATTTTCCGCCGGCTAAAACGGCTAAGTTGAGGAATGATATCTCTTCTTTTGTGCAGATGGATTTAGAGACACTTTACGATGCATGGGAGAGATATAATGACTTATTGAGAAGGTGCCCTCACCATGGATTGCCATTATATTTACAGGTTCAAACCTTTTATAACGATGTGAACCCCTCGACTAGGCAGTTGATTGATTCAGCCACAGGCGGAACCCTGAATAACAAAACTCCTAAAGCGGCTTATGAGTTTATATAGGAGATGTCACTAAATAACTATCAGTGGCAAGTTACAAGGACAAGGCCAACAAAAGCCGCTAGTGTTTTCAACCTCGATGTAGTAACCATGCTATCAAATCAGGTAGAACTTTTAAATAAGAAAATTGATAGTTTATATAGTTCTTCGCAGGTACACCCAGTGATGCAGTGCAATGTAAATGGAGGAGGGATGAGCAATACAGAATACCAGCCTTACAACCCAAGCATTGAAAACGAGCAAGTTCACTATACGGGTAACAATCCTCGACCTCAGAATAATCCTTATAGTAACTCTTACAATCCAGGGTGGAGGAACCATCCAAATTTCTCATGGGGAGGTCAAGGAAATTAGAGACAACAACCCCATCCAGGCTTTCAACAGCAACCCTACCCACAGGAGAAGAAGCCGAACCTTGAGGAGATGTTGACAAAATTCATCGCGATGTCAGAAAACGCTTCCAAAACACCGAAACAACACTCAAAAATCAGCAAGCATCGATTCAAGGGCTCAAAAATCAATTAGGACAACTTGCTAAGCTGATCTCCGAAAGACCACAGGGAAGCTTACCAAGCAACACTGAAACTAACCCAAAGGAGCAAATTCATGTCATAACTACTCATGAAAGTGAAGGGTTAGACAAATCAGAACCAAGCCAGGAAGCTGAGGTAAGTAAAGGTAAGGTTGAGGTAAGGCATGATAAACCAAAACCGAAAATCGCATAATACCAACCTCGTGTGCCATATCCCAATACGACGAAGAAAGATCGTACAGACGAACAATTCGGTAAACTTCTTAAACTTCTAAAGAAATTACATATTAACTTACCGTTCCTTGAAGCTCTTTCGCAGATGACCAATTCAAGGAAATTTTTAAAAGAGCTTCTCACAAACAAACGGAGGGTAGACGATACGTCGCATGTGGAGCTAAATGCAGTGTGCTCAGCAATTTTACAAAATAAAATACCACGAAAATTAAAAGATCCAGGGAGTTTTAAAATTCCGTGCTTAATTGGTAGCTTATTGGTCAATAATGCTTTAGCTGATTTAGGGGCGAGCATCAACGTTATGCCTTACAAACTGTTTAAACAACTAGGTCTAGGGAAACCCAAACAAACTAGGATGAGCATCCAACTAGCTGATAAAACCATTAGAGTTCCTAGGGGTATAATCGAGAATGTACTAGTAAAAGTGGATAAATTCATATTCCCAGTAGACTTTGTCGTTTTAGACATAGATGAGGGCAATGCTATTCCTTTAATTTTAGGAAGACCCTTTTTAGCAACTGCTAAAACTAAACTTCATGTTGGTACAGGTGAACTCACACTTTGTGTAGGTTACGAAACGATCACTTTCCAGGCTCTTGACTCTGCTAAGACATCAAGTAACAAAGGTGAGAACATAAATTCAATTAATGACCATTCGGTCCAACCTTCTTTTCAAGAAACACCACGAAATTACACACCTGAACCACATCCGGGACCTCACGCCAACAAGGAAATACCTCATGAGGAATGAAGACTCCAACTTGATGAACTGGATGAGTGGAAGCCAAATGTCAAGGAGAAACCAAGAACACTCGAAGAGAAACCGAGGTAACCCCCCGACGAGCTTAAGGGAGACACAAACCAATTCCAAATCGGGGATCAGGTATTGTTGGAAAAGACAGACCCTCGAATCACCATTCCAAGCCTTAATGAAGAGACCCCTTTTACGGTACTGAATGTCTTCCCATACGGAACAGTCGAGGTAATTAATCCTAAGTTCGGCACTTTTAAGGTAAACACTACTCGACTCGAACCATATATTGTTAGAATTGATAGCAGGAAAGAGGAGTTTCAACTCCTCAAACCACCATGATAGTGCGAATGAAAGTTAAGTCTAGCTTAGGACTTTAAACAAGCGCTTCTCAGAAGGCAACCCGAGCTCTAACCATGCTAATTAGTTTGTTTTTACTTTCATTTATGCTTTAAAGTATAGGTTTCACTCTCCACGGCCTTGCACGCGGCGTGGCGTGGACGATGTGGACACCACGAGTATGCATATCGACGTGGCGGAGGCCGTGCAGACCAAGGACAAAAAATTTCCAAAACACGGGCTACGACAAAACACCACGATCGTGCAATTCGGCCGTGGTTGAAATTGAGTAAACGACACGGGCGTGCGACACGCCTGTGCCCTATAACCGTGGCCAAACCTGTTGAATTAACACGAGCGTGGGGAAGAATGAAACGAGCGTGGGAGAAGCGAATGAAGCTCGGCACGGCCGTACGATACGGCCGTGTGGAACAACACGCCCACGACACACGGACGTGGGCCGCAAAACCAGGCGTACCAAAACCCTAATTTTTGAAGCACACGGACTCAAAATGACTCACACGGGCGTGTGACACGCCCGTGTACCCCTGTTTCTATATAAAACCCTCACTATTCATCTTCTCTACCAAACACTTTTCTCTCAACCCTAAGCACCATAGTTCTTTTTCACCATCCTCACCACCATCCCCATGTCGAAGAAGCGAAAGGACCCTAGCACAGTCTCCCCGTGCGAGACTGATTCACATAAGTTCATGCCGGCCGCTTCATTTACTCGACAAGCCAAGGACATTTGAGTCCATTTATTTTACCTATGTCTTTTCTCTTCTCCTTTATTTTCCTTCTCTTTATCTCTCTTGTGCTTAATTTAATCTATTTTATTTTGGTTTCTTGGTTTTAGGTTCTAAAGGCTGCTTGGGAATCACCACACCACGACCCCAGTAACCACCAACTCGGCCCGAATTTCCCTAATTTTTTTTCTCTGACTCCATCCAAAATTCAGGAAGTTTCACCTCTCTCCCTTTCTTATGCTTTTTTTATTATAATTATTATATTTGTACATTGAGGACAATGTACATCTTAAGTGTGGGGGGGTGAATTCTATCTTGAAAAGTTCCTAACTTTTTGCATTATTCTCAAATCCCTGAATTATATCTTGTTCTTAAGTAATTTTCTCATATTACTGTTAGAATGAAATTTCTTTTGATTTATGATTTTCATTGATATGTTTTGGATTAAGTCATAGTTAATTGTGCAGTGATGATTTAAACTTTAGGAGACTAGAGAATCAAGCATGATGAGTCTATTTTCAGAATTAAAAATTGATAGGTTGTGTACCTGAATCTAATTATTACCTTGAAGTTTGAAATTTGCAAGGTTGACATCAAAAACCATAATTTTTGTGAGATCTTGAGCCTTTTAGAGCATATATTTTTCTTGCTCACTTTATTGTTGGTTATGAGTGTGTCAACATTGATTTGTTATTCTAGAACTTGCTTCGATTATGCATGTCAAGACCACACTTTTGATCTGATATACTGAGATGATAAAGGCACCTAGATTTTCACCCACTTAATTCCTAAAAGGCCTACCTTCATAATTAACCCTTAGTGAACCCCTTTGAATCCTAACAAACCATTTCTTGACTCACCCATTAATATTAACCCAAAACCCACTTTGTATTTGTTATCACCAATTCTCTTGACTACCCTTATATCGAGATTTGATTTGATTGGTTGCTTAACTATTATCTTTATTTCAGTTGTTAAATTCTATCTTATTATTATTGTACTTGATTTATTCTTAAAAAAAAATTAATTATTATTTGAAGCATATTCATAATTAGTTCTATGTTAGTTGAGCTGATACGTTTAAATTCCACATCTTGAGAAGAAGCTCGTGTTATGAAATTTTGATGTAATTATTTAAGTTTTAGTTATTTTTCTAGTTAGGTAATTTATCAATTCAGTCTCGATACTAACCCTCTAATTCAGCCTTTATCCACACCTTTAGCCCAAGCCCCGTTATAACCCTTTTTAAAGACCTTTTGATTTGTGTATCATATCATTTTACAGTGGTGGGGATTTGATTTTCATGCAAGCCTATGGGATTAACTTTTCATGTTTGACTCTTAAGTGCTTATTTTTGAACCTTAAACACCTTGAGTGATTTGAGTGAACCCTTGGTGAGGATGTAAATTTTTGTTGATTTTAAATTAAAGGTGATTATTTAGGTAAGGGGAAACACCTATTTTTCGTTCTATAAAAACTATGACTTTGATTGTTTGAATCTTTAGGAACCTTCTGGTTAAATTATCAATGTATGAATTACCTATGAATTATGATGAAACATTATTGATGAGAATTATGAATTGAATGAACTTAGTTCTAATTGTGAGTTGAGGATTTTGCTTGAGGACAAGCAAACGCTTAAGTGTGGGGGTATTTGATAAACCATAAAAGTAACATATTTTAATCCCACATTTAGCGTACTTTTGGATGATTAATCCCTTGAATTGTGGAATTTGATGCTCCTAATCCTTTAATTTCATGTTTATACTTAGGAGAGCATCGGAGGATGAAAAGAATGAGAAATGGGCCGAAACAGAGAAAATGGGCCAAAGTAGAAAATCAACACGGCCTGGAGTTCACCACACGGCCGTGCCACTTTAGCAGACTCGAACACGGCCTTGGGCTCAATTCACACGGGCGTGTCCTTGCTGTGGCCAAGATGAGTTTTATTCGGATTAAGATACTTGTGGGCCAAGTAAGGCATCCCGAAAGCCTATATAAACACCCTAGAGGGCAACCTAAAAGGGGGGCGAAGCCAGAGAGGGCTGAACACAGGAAATTACTCGAAGACAGCCAGTTGATTCATCCCAGAAGCTGAAATCACACTCAAGACGGAAGATCTTCCCTTCAATTTCCTTCAGGGGGTTTTAGGATTTTTCTTATGTTTTGTTATTTACTTTCTTCTGAGATGTGTTCTTTATTAAAAATGAACTAAACCCCTCAAATACCTGAGGGGGATGAAACCTAAGACGGATCTTGTTATTGTTTTCTGAACTGTATGATAAATACTTGATTTGTTCTTAATTATTTATTCTTAATTCTTGTTTTAATATTTCAGGATATTGACTCAAGTATTGATGTGCTTTAGCGAGTGGAGCAAAGTCCTGTTTAAGAGTAGATCTAGCATAGTTAAGCGGAGTTGATCGCAACCCTAGAGATAGGATGACAAAAATCTGCCGGATTAGGGTCAAACCTAATATGGGAGTCCATAGATCGAGTTAATGCAACACTAGGGGTTTTAATTAGAAAGAGATTTCAATTAATCAACCTAGGGTTAGACATTATTAGTCTCGAAAGGGATAATAATATAAATTATGGAATCCTACGGATCAAGTCGAGTGAATAAATCGTCTAGTTCAGAGTTAAGTAATAAGTGAAGTCTAGGTGGATTCTTCCTCGGGTATTGTCTTAATCAACTGGTTTTCCCAAAAGTATTTTCCCAATTCACTCTCTGTGTCTTAGCATCTTTAGTTTAGTAATTAGTTAAATAAACATCGATTCCCTTAATACTTAGGCTAGATAATAAAAAGATTGTAACTACTAGTACTCCCTGTCTTTGAGGATACGATATTTTCGGTCTTGCCATAGCTATACTACCGAACGATAGGTGCGCTTGCCTTATTCGTTATCATAGTTAGTTTGAACACGATCACTTAAACATACAACATCGGGCCATAAAATTTCGTTTCAACTTAAGACTTTTCATTCCTACTCATAATGTCCCTATAATGGGCCTACGAGACCCAAAACTTACACCCGAAATGATTCGGGACCAAACAGAAAACTTTGAAACACATAGAAAAATTTGACTTAAAATAGGGCCACACGCCCGTGTGAAGGATGGGACACGCCCGTGTAGCATATCACATGCCCGTGTTCCACACTCGTGGGGATTTATTTCTCAATTTGAACCTACAGGGGTTTTCACACGGCCGGACACACGCCTGTGTCCCTCACAACGCCTCAACACGCCCGTGTTTTAGCCCGTGTACAAAAACCATGGCATTCTGTTTATGACGTCATCACCTCACTAAGGTCACACGGCCAAGGAACACGCCCGTGTCCTTAGACCGTGTGTCGAATTAAATTCCTAATTTTAGGTGCAGACTTCACACGGCCTGGGCACACGCCCGTGTCCATGGACGTGCCTTCCACACGGCTGAGACACACGGTCATGTCTCTGCCCATGTGATTACTACTGAGCTTACTGACTTGCCAACCTAGCATGCATGGGGACACACTGCCTATCAACAGGCCCATGGGGCTGACCGTGTGTCACACACGCCCGTGTGTCTACCCGTGTGGACATTTGTAAGGCTATCTACCAAGCCAAATGCCACCTTGCAAAGCAACCATACTTAAACCAATTCAATTCAACACATATTATGACCATATGGCGCCTCTAAGAACTCATAATCAAGACATCCACACAAGCATACAGTTCATGAAATTCATCATCATTGAATATATGAACATTTCAAGTATAGGCCAACTTTCCATGACCATTTACAAAATGAATTGAACAACATTAATAGCTAACACTTTGGCTAACAAATATGACATAACAAAATGACCAAGTCCTATACATGCCATACTCAAAATGAATCTAACTTGGCTATACCAAAATGTAGTCGATAGTGTGATTTCCGAACTCCGACGTTCCACGAATTCTCGAGCTAACTTGGAAATGCTACAAGGAAAAGGGAAATGAGAGGGGTAAGCATAAAGTTTAGTAAGTTTGCATGAAATAAATTGCAACATAAAGCTCATACTTTCATCCATCCATTGCATTGAATAAAAACATAAGTCTTAACTTACTCATACTTACTCTTACCGATTACATATCATGCCACATATCATAAACCATTCTCGTGAATTACTCACATATACCTGTATCACTTCATCACATAGCCTTAGCATTAATCTCATCTCTATCATAAGCTTAACTATTTACCCTATTAAATCACTTGGGATATTCAAGGATACATGATCATCCTCATTCACATAATTACGACGCCAATGCCACATCCCAGATGCCGTCTTATGTGGGGTCACTTCTAGATGTCGATGCCATATCCCAGATATGGTCTTATACGGGATCTCATATCGATTGTCGATGCCATATCCCAGTGATAAACCGAAATAGTAACATATTTTAGGCCCACATTTAGTATGCTTTTGGATGAATTATCCCTTGATTTATGTAAAAAAGGTGCTCTTAATCCTTTCTTTTCATGACCTATACTCAGGAAAGCACCAGAGGATGAAAAGAACGTAAAACGAGCTTAAAACGGGACAAATGGGCCAAAGCATGAAATCGACACGGCCTGGACCAAAGATCACACGGCCTGGACCAAAGATCACATGGCCGTGCCTTCTTAAAGATCTCGAACACGGTCTAACCCCGATTTACACGGCCGTGTCTCATTAAAGAAATCCAAACACGGCCTAGCCACGATTTACACGGGCGTGTGCCATGGCCGTGCCTCTGCCGTGGAAAAGAGTAATTTCATTCGAAAAAGGATACTTAGAGAGAAAGAAACGTATTTTAAAAGCCTATAAATACACCCTAAGTATGACCTGAAAGGGGGAGCCCAAAGCCATCGTTTAGGGGCGTCGGGCTAAGCCAGAGAAGGCAAATTTGTGGGGATTCACTCAGGGATAGCCAGTTGATTCATCTCGAGAAGCCAGAATTCTACTCAAGACGGAAAATTTCTTCTTCAATTCTTTCAGGGGGTTTTAGGGATTTCTTATGTTTTGTTTTATCTTTTCTCTTGAGATGTTTTCCTTTATTGTTATGAACTAAACCTTCGGATACCCGAAGGGGATGAAACCTGTGATGAATCTTGTTATTTGATTATTTGAATTATATGATAAATACTTAGTTTGTTCTTAATTATGTGAGCTTAATCCAAATTTAATGTGCTTAGGTGGAGGAGGAATAGACCTGCCAAGAGTAGATCCAACATAATTAAGCGGAGTTGATCGCACGCCTAGAGATAGGGTGACGAGATTTTGCCGGATTAGGGTGAAACCTAATATGGGAATCCATAGATCGATTTCTTTGCTATTCTAGGGGTTATTATAAGAGAACGAGAGTTCCACTAATTAACCTAGGGTTAGACATTATTCGCCTCGAGAGAGGGTTTAATATACGTTAGGGAGTTTTACGGATCAAACTAAGTAAATAAAATCATATGGTTCAGTTGATAGATAACAAGTGAAGTCTAGGTGGATTCTTCCTAGGGTATCGTTTAAATCAACCTGAGTTTTTCCTAAAAGTTATTTTCCAAATTCATTCTTCTTTGTCTTAGAGTCTTTAGTTTAGTAGTTAATTAATTTAGATTAATAAACAACTTCACTTATTTTAGGCTAAATAATAAAAAGAAAGTTAGTATTAGTAGTTTTAGTTCCTTTGGGTTTGATAATCCGGTCTTGCCTAAGCTATACTATTGTTCGATAGGTGCACTTGCCTTTAATCGTTGTCAGAGTTAGTTTCTAGGTTCGATCATTCTTTTATATATTTTAAAACTCTGATTTACAGCGATCAAGTTTTTGGCGCCGTTGCCGGGGAACTAAAATATTAAGAAAACTCTATTTTTATTACTTTAGCCATTATTTTTATTTTTCGCAATTTATTTTTAGTTTTAGTTTTAATTTTAAATTTGCTAAATTTTCTTTCTTTCTTTTCCTAGCAGGTACCTCTAGTTTATGACTAGAAGGAACCCGAGAGGACCTTTAGAATACGACAGTGATATTGAAGCTACCGCTCGAAGAAATCGCAGAGAAATTAGACGAGCCCTAAATTACCAAGGAGAGCGATAAGACAGATCCAACCCTACTGAAGGGATGGACGAAAATAATCTTCCACCACAAGATGTGGGAGAAAATAATGCTCCTCGTACTATGTTTGATTATGCTAAACCGCATTTAACAGGAGCCGAATCTAGTATTGTTAGGCCTGCTATAGCTGCTAATAATTTTGAATTAAAGCCTAACACTATACAAATGATTCAACAGTTTGTTCAATTTGATGGTTTACAGGACGAAGATCCAAACGCTCATATAGCTAATTTTTTAGAGTTCTGTGATACCTTCAAAATAAATGGCGTTTCTGATGATGCCATACGACTTCGGTTATTTCCCTTTTCATTAAAGAATAAAGTTAAACAGTGGTTAAACTCGTTACCACGAGGGTCAATCACTACATGGGAACAAATGACCGAAATTTTTTATTAAAATATTTCCCACCGGCCAAAACAGCCAAATTACGTAATGATATCTCTTCTTTTGTGCAGATGGATTTAGAGACATTATACGATGCATGGAAGAGATATAAGGATCTCTTGAGAAGGTGTCCGCACCATGGTTTACCCTTGTGGCTCCAAGTCCAGACTTTCTATAACGGTGTAAACCCCTCAACGAGACAACTAATTGATTCAGCCGCCGGTGGAACCTTGAATAATAGAACTTCTGAGGCAGCCTACGAGTTTATTGAAGAGATGTCGCTGAATAACTATCAGTGGCAAGTTACAAGAACAAGGCCAACAAAAACAGCCGGAGTTTACAACCTCGACGTAGTAACCATGCTATCAAATCAGGTAGAGTTGATGAATAAGAAGATTGATAGTTTGTGTTCTTCGCAGGTACATCCAGTCATGCGATGCACGCAAGTGGAACTGCGTGGCGAATCTGAGTACCCACCCTACCAACCGGGCAGAGAGCGAACAGATGAACTATATAGGTAACAATTTCAGATCTAATAATAACCCATATAGTAATAATTATAATCCAGGTTGGAGGAACCACCCAAATTTTTCGTGGGGATGACAAGGAAATCAAGGAAATCAAAGACAACAACCTCCTCAAAATTTCTAAAATCAGCCCTATCCACAGGAAAAGAAGCCGAATCTTGAAGAGACGTTGAACAAATTCATAGCATCCACAGAAGCCCGTCTCCAAAAAAATGAGGTAACACTCGACACCCAACAAACATCGATCAAAAAGATTGAGAACCAAGTGGGAGGACTTACAAAGGCAATCGGGGAAATTACTCAGTCAGTCGGAGAAATTGCAAAGCTATTATCCGAACGACCGCAAGGGTGTCTATCGAGTAATACTGAAATTAATCCAAAAGAGCAAATCCAAGCCATAACAACTCAAGAAAGCGAAGAAGTAGACGAACCCAGTCCAACACAAGAAAACGAGGTAGAAAAAGGTAAAGTTGAGGTAACGCAAGACAAGCCAAAATCGGTAATTAAGGAGTACCAACCTCGCGTACCTTACCCCGAGGCATTAAGAAGAGCGACACGAGAAGAACAGATTGGTAAGTTTCTTAAACTTTTAAAGAAATTACATATTAACTTACCATTACTTGAAGCTCTTTCGCAGATGCCAGATTCTAGGAAATTTTTAAAAGAGCTTCTGACAAACAAACGGAAGTTAGACGAGTCGTCACATGTGAAACTTAACGCAAAGTGCTCAGCAATTCTCCAAAATAGTCTACCACAAAAGCTAAAAGATCTAGGGAGTTTTACAATTCCATGTTTAATTGGTAGACTAACTATTGATAATGCGTTAGCTGATTTAGGGGCAAGCATTAATGTCATGCCTTACAAATTGTTTAAACAATTAGGTCTAGGGAAACCCAAACAAACTAGGATGAGCATTCAATTAGCTGATAAAACTATTAGAATTTCTAGGGGTATTATCGAAGATGTTCTTGTAAAAATTGACAAATTTGTTTTCCCAGTAGATTTTGTTGTCTTAGACATGGATGAGGATAATTCGATCCCCTTAATTTTAGGAAGATCCTTTTTAGCGACTGCTAGGACTAAAATTGATGTTGATGCAGGAGAACTCATACTTTGTGTAGGTAATGAGACGGTCACCCTCAAGGCTCTCGATTCGGCTAGAACATCGAGCAATCAAGGTGAGAACGTAAATTCTACCGATAACCATTCGGTTAACTCTTATTTTCAGGAAGCATCACCAAACAATACAACTGAACCCGATCCTAAACCCCATGCCAACAAAGAAATAACTCATGAAGATCGAGGGATTCAGTTCGATAATCTAAACGAGTGGAAGACACACTTCAAGGAGAAATTAGGGATACACGACGAAGAACCGGAACGACACGAGATAAAACCGAAGGAGCCCCCAAAAGAGCTAATAGGAACAACAAATCACTTCAAAATAGGGGACCAAGTACTGTTAGATCAGGTAAATCCTCGAATATCACCTCCGGACCCTAGCACAAACAAAAAAATATCTTTTAGGGTAACCAGTGTTTTCCCACACGGAACAGTCGAGGTGAGTAATCCTATTTTTGGTACTCTTACTATAAACACATCTCGACTTAAATTTTTTCACAAAGACACAAATAATAGCATGAGGAAGGACTTCCAACTCCTCAAACCACCCTGACAAAGCAAACAAGAGGAGAGTCTAGCTTAAGACTATAAACGAGTGCTTCTCGGGAGGCAACCCGAGCACTAACATAATTTATTCTCATATTTTGCTTTAAATTTATTTTTCTTTTCTTCTTTTATTTCTGAACACTTAGTTATAAACTAACAAGGGGTGCAGAATTCCAGGACACACGGCCTTACACACGGCCGTGGCCGTGGCCGTGTAGACCATAAGAATCCCCGTACTGACATAGCAGAGGCCGTGCGAATCAATTCCAACCACCTTTCGACGTCACGGATCCAACCACTACACCACGGGCACCGACAAAGGGGCACGCCCGTGCCCCATAACCGTGTGAAGCTACTGACTATCCAACCACGGGAAGAACACGCCCGTGCCTTACGACCGTGCGAAGCTACTGATTTGCCACCACGGGCAGAACACGCCCGTATCTTCCAACTGTGGTCGACTTGAAAACAAACATAGAGAATCAACACACCCTGCGACACGACCGTGCGATGCGGCCGTGTGAATCGACACACCTTCAACCCACGGGCGTGGTAAATTGCCAGACTTGAGACTCTATTTAAATACCATACCCCTCTCCTTTCTCTCCTTACCTACCCTTCTTTTTATTTCTTCCCTTCTTTTCTCCATTTTGTTTCTTTTTCATTTTCCTAATAAGTCCTCAGACTCTTGAGCTACAACAAAATCATATCCATGGAAAAGAAGCGTAAAAGGCCAATCTCCTCAAAGGAGACCGATTCACCTGAGTTCATGCCGGCAGCTTCATCCCAACAACAAGCCAAGGGTCTTTGAGACCAATTATCTGTTCTTTTATTTTTATCTTCTCATTTATTTTCCTTCTCTTTAACACTCTTATGCTTAATTTAGTTTATTTTATCTTAGTTTCTTGATTTTAGGTTCTAAAGGCTGCTTGGGAATCACGCCACCACCACCACCATAACCTCAGCCTTAGAAATCACACCCAACAATAAGGACCTCCCAGTCCATTCATCTTTTCTTTTAATTTTAGTTTTCTTCTTAGTCTCATTCTCTTTATCTTTCTTGTCTTTAATTATATTATTAGTATATTATTAAGGTTTCTTTAGATTTCTTGGCTAATCCTGCATGAGACTCCCAATTTCTTCATCTAGCGCAGGTTCGTCATCCAGACGGCCCATCACTGCCACCAAAGGCACAACCTGCCAACTCAAGGAGCTCATCCATAATTCAGGGAGTTTCACTTATCCCCATATCTTCTGATCTGAACATTATATTTCTCTTATATATCTTTGTACATTGAGGGCAATGTACATCTCAAGTGTGGGGGGGTGAACAACCTAAAAAGATACCTAACTCAAAGCCTGAATTATGCCTTGTTTGAAAGTAAATTACTCATATTACTAATTAGGATGAAATTTCTGATGATTTATGATTTTTATTGATATGTTTTAGATTAAGTCATTGATAATTGTGCATTGATAATTAAATTTAAAGAATACTAGAGAATCAAGCATGATAAGTCTATTTTTCAGAAATTAAAAATTTTCTAGGTTGTCGAACTGAGTTTAAATACTACTTTGAAGTTTGAATTTTACGAGGTTGACATCAAAATACCCATAATTTTTTGTGAGTTTTTGAGCCTTATCAAGCATATATTCTTTTTCTTGCTCACTTTATTGATTATGAGTATATCAACACTGATTTGTTATTCTAGAACTTGCATTGATTATACATGTCGAGACCACACTTTTTGATTTGATACACAGAGATGATAAAGGCACCTAGGATTTAACTCACTAACTCTATTAAAAAGCCTACCTTCACAATTAACCTCTAGTGAACCCCTTTTAACCCTAACAACCCTTTTTATTGACATAACCACTAATATTAACCCAGAACCCTTTTGTTTTTGTTATCACCATTCCTTTTGACTACCCTTATATCGAGATTTGATTTGATTAATAGCCTAGCGATGTTTTATTTCAGTAATTTTTATCTTTTTTATGTATTTATGATTGTTCTTTAAATAAATAAAAAATCAAAAGTATATTCATAAATCATCATTAGTTGTGATTAAATGAGCTTATACGCTTAAATTCCAAAATATCGGAAAAAGAAGCTCGTATTATTAGCATTATTAGTTTTCAATTGATGTAATTATTATTATTAGTTCATTAGTTCTTAGTTAGGTAATTTGTCAATTCAATCTCGATTCTAACCTTCTAATTCAGTCTTGTTCCACACCTTAACCCTAACCCCGTTACAACCCTAACAAAGACCTTTTGATTTGTGTTTCATCTCATATTTCAGTGGTGGAGATTTGATTTTCATGCAAGCCTATGGGATTAACTCTTCATGTTCGACTTTTGAGTGCCTAAATTTTGAACCTTAAACACTTTGAGTGATTTGAGTGGATATTTTGTGAGGATGTCAATCCTTGTTGATTTCAAATTAAAGGTAATTATCTAGATAATGGGAGACGCCTAAGTTTTCGAGCTACAAAATCTATGACTTATACTGTTTGAATTTTTAGGACGCTTTGAGTTGAATCATCCATGTATAAATTATCTCTGAATTATGATGAGACACTATCAATAGGAATTATGAATTACAGGAAGTTCGTTTTAATTGTAAGTTGAGAATTTTGCTTGAGGACAAGCAAAAGCTTAAGTGTGGGGGTATTTGATAAACCGAAATAGTAACATATTTTAGGCCCACATTTAGTATGCTTTTGGATGAATTATCCCTTGATTTATGTAAAAAGGTGCTCTTAATCCTTTCTTTTCATGACCTATACTCAGGAAAGCACCAGAGGATGAAAAGAACGCAAAACAAACTTAAAACGGGACAAATGGGCCAAAGCATGAAATCGACACGGCCTGGACCAAAGATCACACGGCCGTGCCTTCTTAAAGATCTCGAACATGGTCTAACCCCGATTTACACGGCCGTGTCTCATTAAAGAAATCCGAACACGGCCTGGCCACGATTTACACGGGCGTGTGCCATGGCCGTGCCTCTGCCGTGGAAAAGAGCAATTTCATTCGGTAAAGGATACTTAGGGAGAAAAAAACGTATTTTAAAAGCCTATAAATACACCCTAAGTATGACCTTAAAGGGGGAGCCCAAAGCCATCGTTTAGGGGCGTCGTGCTAAGCCAGGGAAGGCAGATTTGTGGGGATTCACTCAGGGATAGCCAGTTGATTCATCTCGAGAAGCCGGAATTCTACTCAAGACGGCGGATCTCTTATTCAATTATTTCAGGGGGTTTTAGGGATTTCTTATGTTTTGTTTTATCTTTTCTCTTGAGATGTTTTCCTTTATTGTTATGAACTAAACCTTCAGATACCCGAAAGGGATGAAACCTATGATGAATCTTGTTATTTGATTGTTTAAATTATATGATAAATACTTAGTTTGTTCTTAATTATGTGAGATTAATCCAAATTTAATGTGCTTAGGTGGAGGAGGAATAGACCCTGCCTAAGAGTAGATCCAACATAATTAAGCGGAGTTGGTCGCACGCCTAGAGATAGGGTGACGAGATTTTGTCGGATTAGGGTGAAACCTAATATGGGAATCCATAGATCGATTTACTTCTATTCTAGGGGGTTATTATAAGAGAACTAGAGTTCCACTAATTAACCTAGGGTTAGACGTTATTCACCTCGAGAGAGGGTTTAATATACGTTAGGGAGTCTTACGGATCAAACTAAGTAAATAAAATCATATGGTTCAGTGATAGATAACAAGTGAAGTCTAGGTGGATTCTTCCTAGGGTATCGTTTAAATCAACTGAGTTTTTCCCAATTTATTTTCCAAATTCATTATTCTTTGTCTTAGAGTCTTTAGTTTAGTAGTTAATTAATTTAGATTAATAAACAACTTCACTTATTTTAGGCTAAATAATAAAAAGAAAGTTAGTATTAGTACTTTTAGTTCCTTTGGGTTCGATAATCCGGTCTTGCCTAAGCTATACTACTGTTCGATAGGTGCACTTGCCTTTAATCGTTGTCAGAGTTAGTTTCTAGGTTCGATCATTCTTTTATAAATTTTAAAACTCTAATTTACAGCGATCACCCAGATTTGGTCTTATACGTTTTTCATATTCAATGCCGATGCCATATCCCATATATGGTCTTATACGGGATTTCAATTTGGTGCCGAGGCCATGTCCCGGACATGGTCTTATACGGACCTTACCCATCTTAAGTCTTGATGATATTGTTCTCTCGTTTATTTAAGTCCAACCGGGACTTCAACATCACAATTCTCATTATTTCATCATTCAACATCATTACTAAAATTCATAGAAACAATATACATCATCATTAACATAGAACGTTTTAAGGCTTAATCACACGATGTTGAATTTAATACACACAAACTTACCTCGATTTCAAAATAAGCTAGATTGCCGATCTAGTCCGATACTTTGCCCTTTCCTCGGTCGAGGTTAATTCTTCGCTCTTATTGGTCTATAATAAAAATTTATCTCATTTAATCATCACATTAATCAACACATTTCAATAATCATACTTTGGCAAAATTACTATTTTGCCCTCATACTTTCACAAAATGACTATTTTACCCCTAGGCTCAGAAATTAATTCTAATCAAATTTCTTTCTTTAACGAGCCTAGGTGAACATTTATTACTCTTATGGAAGCCCTCAATACTAATTATTTCACACATTTTCCACATAATTTACAACCTTTACAAAAAGGTCCTTTTAGGTGTTTTCATGGTAACACCTTTCACAAAAGTTGTTTATCTAACAACTAGGACTCATTTTCTTTCATAAAAATGCAGCAAACAACATAAATGCTCACATGGAAAAACCCTAAACTTTCAAACTTTTTGCAAAATAGTCCCCTCTTTAGCTAGCTTAAGCTTTAGAGGTTCCAAAAGTACAAAAATTATCAAAGAATGGCCATTAAAGCACTTACTTGCAAGGGGAAAAGCTTGCTGAAATTTTTGAGCTCTCAACCCCTATTTTGCTGCTAATTTTCAGTGGAGAAGATGGATAGAAAATATGATATTTTTCTTTTCTTTATTTAATTAATACAAATCAATTTAATCCACCTAATTCCAACAACTTTGACCAATTTTGACATTGTTTGTCCCCTATGGCCGACTACCCTATTACTAAGGGGTCTAATTGCACTTTAAGGGCCTCCAATTAATATTCTATGGCTTTTAGACACCTTTTACTTGAAAAATAGAACTTTCGCACTTTATGCGATTTAGTCCTTTTTCGCAATTAAGCATGAAATCGCTAGAATTAAAGCACCAAAATTCTTATGTACCTATATAATCATGCTCTAACTCATAAAATATCATCAAAATAATTCTCTCCAACCTCGGGGTAGCGGTTCCGAAACCCCTGTTCCGACTAGCCCCTAAATCGGGCTGTTACAACACCAATATTAATTCAATGAAATAAAGTGGCCAGTTGATATCCATGCTGCTAATTAATTCTTGGATTAGGGATTTAAATTACTCAAACTCCTAATTGGTTCAATTTTACCTCTCGGTCACCATTTTACCCAATTAGGCGATTTACTTTGGTTTATCTCTCGACCTCGCTAAACTAAATCGAGATAATCAAATTGGTACGCAATAAGATCTCCTTTTGGTCTCACCTATCTAAATGTTCATGTAGAGGCATCAATTCTAGGTTATGAAGTCTATTTGATTTAGTCCAATTGTTACAATTTAGTCCCTGACACTAAAATTAACCATGCAACATTTCAATTAACAAACCCCCATAAAACTTAGTTCTTACTAATCATCACAATACATATACCAGCCAAGTTCATGCCTAGATGATTCATCAAATAATCACAAAAAGACAAGTTTTCAAAATTCTTAATTATTCTTGAAAAAGCCTTTTTTATGAATATGATGACAGCAAGAAAGATGATAAATCCATAGGCAAAGATGGTATTTTTGCACTTTTGAAAACTAATAAGAAGAAAACTATTGAATGCTTTAAAGAGAAATTGAAAATAAAAAAAGGAGTCTATTTGAAAGAAAATTAAAGCTACAATAAAAATGAAGAAGAAACTAACAAACACTAACAACTAAGCTAAGAAAGGAAAACCTAGAAAACTAAAAATGGTGAAGGGAATAAAAAAGATGATAAAAGAGCCCCTTTTTTGTTTGGCATAAGGATATTTTAAATATAAAAAAAAATTATAGAACCATAATATTTGAAAAAAAATGCCCTTAGAGAAAATGATGTGACTTGAATTGAGTTGATGTTGGACACAAAATTGACCCTGTAGTTTTTTACACCCTGTTAGACTTCAGTGTTGCGACATCTTGGACAGTGGACACAACCTTGGCTTGGGTGTCTTGGTGTCACGACACAACCTTGTTGGTTTTGTGATTTAGATGATAGTAGCACTGGGCTTCTTCACTTCAACCATTGGCTTGGAGTCGCGACCTTGAAGGCTTGTAGTTGAGACATTGAGGCTCGAGGTTGTGACATAGCACACCTAGTGTTGCGACATCCTTTGTAAATTGCTCCAAGTGGATTTTTCATTGAAGTTTGCTTCCTTGATGTGATGGAGGGTTAATGTCGCGTCAGACATGCATCAGTGTCATGACACCCACAACAATTGATGTTCTCTTTGAATTTTTCCCTTAGTCATCTCCCTACACAAACTCGAATCAACCATTAGATTCTTAATTGCATAGTTTTATTAATTTGGGTCTCAAAAGAATTAAAATTTAATAAAACCATCTTTGGCACTAAAAGCTAAAAATCAATAAAACAAAGACTATAAAAGAATTTAAAATTGCTTGAGAAAAAACTTATCAAGTAGTCGTGTAACACTTGGTTTCCAATTAACCCAAAATTTAGAATGAATAAAGGACTAAATTGAAAGAGACAGCAAGTTGGTGACCTATACTTGAAGAAATGGGAAAGCTAGAAACTGAATTTGATATAATTGGGAACCAAACTTGGTTCGATTAGGATGGAACCTGCCGATTCCTTAGTGGGAGACCTAATGATTGAGAATACACGATTCTCACAAGGTTGGAAGAAGCGCAAAAATGGTTATAAATAGTTGGGAAACAGTGTTCCAGGGAGGATTTTCTTCTCGACCTTGTACCAATTTCTCTCATTCTTTATCTTCTTCGGTAGCTCGAAGGAGTAACCATAGAAGGTTCTGCATGAAGCAGAATTCTTGAGGATGGAGCTAGAAAAGTAATGAAACCAGCCAATAGGTTCTTAACCTTTTTGTGTATGTAGAATGAAGTTATGGAACTTCAGAACTGTTTTAAGGGTTTTGCACGTCATGAAAGTTTAAGCTTTTAGGATGTAGCATAATTTTAACCAATATTTTTTTTGTAAGCTACTGTCTGGAGAATGGAAGCTCTAGTGCTCAAGAAAATGAATAAGCTTTGGAAACGGTGAAGTTTCAAGTGAGTTCCAGACTCTAAACCTGTTATTATGGTTTACGCTATTAAGCATGTCATGCTTGCATAAGCGGAAGCATGATGATATGAGCATGCATTGCATGACTATGGGATAAAACTCATGAGAATAGATGAAGTTATGATGGGAATAAGGAGAGAACCCATTAGTTACCGTCTCGAGCGAAGCTTCGGACCTTACGGATGGAACACTGTGATGTTCGAGTATCAATGTTAGGTGGTGTAAAGGAGGTAATGGGAAGAGGATTTGGGAAATGAAATCATAGAATGGCATTTACCACGACAATAGTATCGACTGGTCCTTCGGGGCGACACCATGATGATGGTATATGGCGTAACACCATAGATGAAAGAGGCTATGGTAGTCTAGTATGTGGTACATAGCATAAGACTATGGATGAAAGACGCCATGACAACATGGTACAAGGTAAAGGTATATAGCGTAATATCATGGATGAAATATGTCATGGCGGCCTAGTATAAGGTATAAGGTATAAATATACTATGGCAACCATGTATAATGAGTAAGACCATGGATGGAAGACTCCAGGGCATCATGTGATAATAGGCCAAGATGACAAATCAGTGTAAGACCATGGATAAAAGACTCTGTCGCATCTACAGAGATAAAGTTCACTGGAACAGTAAACACAAAATAGAGATAAAGTTCACCAGGACAATAAACACGGAATAGAGATGAAGTCCGTTGGGACAATAAACACGAGGTAAGTTCGTCAGGATAGTAAACACGGGGTAAGTCTATCATGACAAGAGAAACAAGGAAGAAGGGTATAAGACCATAGCTCGGCTATGGTGATCCATAGAGTCCGTCGTAGGATAAATACGAAAAGTACGCCAGGACCTTAAGTGCGGGGTATACGGCCAGTGCGCCAAGTGTGAGAAACCACGCAGGTGGAAGAAGAGGCAAAAGAAAGTATAAGTAGTGGCAAGCGGATCTGAGAGGAATTTACTAAAATAATAGAGGTAGTAAGGAATGAGATATGGGCGAAGACCCCATGAGAATTAGAGAAAGATAATGAGAATTAGAGAAAGATAGGTCTTGCAAGAGCAGGCCTAAGTAAAGGAAAGTAATAAAATATAGAATGTTTGTCAAGTTTATTCCTCTTTAAGAAAAGTCTAATGTGGGTACACCGCAGAAGTAATAGCTCCGAAGGGAATAAAAGAGCAAGTGAGATGACAGGCTCGCATAATTGTATGGGAGATAACCTACTAGTTCAATTAGACAGAGAGATCCTCACTTATGGGACAGGAGGTCCCCAAGTAAGAGCTGTTGTGAAGGGTGGACTACAGGATGTAGTTCCACCATTGTGAACACTAAAGTGAAATGAGAATGGATTCGCTAGAGTGGCGGGGCTTGCTAAAGGTCAGCACCACCTAGAATTGTCAACGAGTCCTTCAGGACTAAGGTTTGGATAGAAAGAGGCCACTAATGGCTGGTAAAATTAAGTCTGCCAAGGAAGGTATGTCCTAAGGACCCTTGGTCGAAGAGATGAGAAAAGGAATACAAAGGTATAGTAAAGGAGGAACAAACGTATAGCCAAGTAAGCCAGAGGGCAACGAACACTCTGTAGACGGGGTGTATAAAAGGAAAGGGATAACAAGAAGTAAGGATAGGACCCGCTGAAATGGCGAGGTTTCTAGGACACGGTCCAATGGAGAGTCCGACTAGAGAAAGGTTGAGTAACTTAAAGGCTTGGATGGAGTCTGCCACCCTGATATAGAAGACTCGCATTGAGCGAGCAAGGAGTATTTATGTTTAATTCATTTTACATTGTTTACCCTCATGCGATAGGGTTAAATTATGATGTGATAAAGGAACTCACTAAGTTCATTCAAACTTATGGAGTTGATTGATGTTTGCAAGACTTGTGAGATGATCGAGGACTTTGAGAAGGGACCAAGCCAGATGAAGCAAGATCGAAGATTGATCTGTTGTAATTCAGTGTAGCAGATTAAACTAGTTTTCACATTTAAGGAGCTTGAATACAAGCATTTATGTGATGTTTTAGTTAAGTTTTCTTAGTTTTATTTATATTCAATAAAATGTGCAAATTGAGTATTTTATTGACCTTAGGGGACGAATGAAGTCTAAAGGTGAGCTAACGCACTTTGTGAGTGTGCAGTAAACCATTAGGTGTACTAAGCGGATATTGGTCGCTATGTTACAACATGGATGACTCAATGTTGTAACATAAGAAGCAAAATTGAGAAAGCTTAAGACTGCCTTTGATGTCGCGACACAAACTGAGGGTGTCGCGACATACCCCTGAAGATAGCTAAAGAGGAGTATATTGATTGCTATGTCATAACACAAGTCATGGTGTGTCGCGACATCGACTCTGTGATGAAAATTAAACTTGTAGCAGGGGTGTTTTGGTCTGCACAATCAAACTTACAGCTTGGGAATGTCAGCTAACCTAGTGTTAAGGATGACAATCACCTGAAATAGGCTCATTTGTCACTTGTTACGGACACCATTCTTTTAATACTAGGTTCTCTGTGTAAAATTTAGTTTATTATTTTCTTTCATTCTTAGGTTTTAGATTTATTTAGTTGTTCTTGTTGATTTCAAGATATCTGAATTGCGGAAGCATTCAAAATTTGTGGATTCACGATTAATCTCAATACAATCAGGCTCTTTCGTTTACTCTATCTTGTCGATTTAATTAGCATGCTTTCTCTTTATATCGATTCTATATTGTCTATGAAAGTCATGAAGAACTAATCCCTTTATGGGGGATTAGCGAATGGAGGTATGATCTATTAACTATTTTGTAGAGTTACTCAACGGATCAGTTGTTTGAGAAAAGAAGAATGTGGAACAAACCCTAGGCCTGACAACCCGTGGAAGTCATTAAGGTGGGAATTAACCCAAAATTGGTATGGCCCATCCGTGAACACATTCACCCCAAGCCAGTCTGGACTGTGAGGTCGGAAGATAAGTAGTTCTTGCTGACTCGTTATGTTAATGGAAGATCGGAATATCCTGCTAGGGTAGCGACTAGTTGATTGACGAGGAACTCGAAACAATATTTGATGGATATTACCGAAGCGAGCTAATCACCCATAATCAAGATTTGATTTATTCTCCCTTTCAATCTTTTGAAGTCTATTTCTTTTATGTTATTTTGTCTTTATTATTATAAAAATCCTTTATTTTTTTATATTTTCATTCTCTAACTAATTTAAAAGAACTAATTAGATCTTTTAGTGTTTAGGTTAGTATTGATCTGACACTCGCCTCTCTTGGGTACGATCCTCAGAGTACTCACCTACTTCGTTGTAAAACTATATTACAACTCAACCCATATACTTGCGAAAACTGCATTGTATTTCTATATTTTATTGCAGTATTCACACTCTAGACGTTAGTACGTCCGGAGGCGGTCAAGGATCGAAAGAAGCTAGAGTCATGCACATAGGAGAGGGGTACCATTGGAGGCTTCACCACAGGATCAATAACTACGAAGTCAGATAGCATACTTAGAATCTAGATTTTTAGGATAGACAGTCCTTAGCTAGATTTTAAGAGTTGTATTGTAAGCAAACAGTCTGCTAAGAAATAGAAATGAATTGAAGGATTAAGCTTTCAGCGACTTAAGGCCTTAGTTGTAATAATTATGAGTTAAAATTTTATTATGAGATAGCTTTATTATTAGACTACTTTATAGCAATTAAGTTAGTAATTATTAAGCATAGGTCCATTTGTGACACTCCATACCCGGATCCGACGAACGAGTCGAGCATGTGGTGTTACAAGTCGAGAGAGAGTCTAATTTGACATATCAAATTATAGTAGGTCAATAACCAAAATCATCGCTTGGTTTGAGCCATTGATGTAACACCTCTAACCCGAATCTATCGTCGGAACAGGGTTACGAAGCATTACTGGAGTGTACAAATTAATTATCAGACATTTCATTTCATCTAGCATTCATATTAGAAACCAACCAAAATCATACATATTGTCCCTTAAACAAGCCCTTGAGGCCCAAATTACGCATTAAAAATAAATAGGGACTAAGTCGAAAACTCAAAAAAAAATTTGGAAATATTTAAAACTTTCAACACTGCAGGAGTCACACGGCTGTGTGGCCAGGCCGTGTGACTCACACAGTTTGGAGACATGCTCGTGTCCCAGGCCGTGTGGGCAGTCAAAATAGGGACACACGGCTATGTCTCAGCCCATGTCCGTGCCCGTGTGAGTATACTGACTTGGGTCACACGACCAAGTCACACGCCCGTGTCCTAGGCCGTGTGAGCATTCTGTTTTGTGCAAATTTAAGATACAAGGGACACACGGCCGTGTCACCTGGCCGTGTGTCACACACGGTTGAGACACATGCCTGTGTCTCTGCCCGTGTGGACGAAAATAGGCTATTTTACAAGCCATATTTCTCACCCAATTCTGTGTCAATCTACAATCAACATTACACATATTAACAAGCCATAATTAGACATCCAAAACAAGCCAAAATAAGTGGCTAAACTCAAAAAATTACATATAAGCCATCATTAAACAAAATACCTATACATGCCATTATAACCAAAATCAAAACATTCGAAAGTACCGATAGAACTGATGGATAGTGTGATACAACTCTGACAAGCTTCCGATAATCTGAAAAGTAAAGGAAAACAAATACATAAGCAATGAATGCTTAGTAAGCTCGTACAAACTTTAATCATAATACTTCTTTTCAAATATGAAATTTATACATATCAAGAATAATCCAATATTGATACCACAATACTCATGAAGTTATATTTAACAACTCACTAAGTGAATAAATCTACAGTATCACTTATACATATTATTCCTAGCATAGTAGGATTTTAAACAACTTTAACTCTTCCAAATTTTCTTTATTTTCATTTGCGTTTCTTTGCTTTCCACACTCATTCCATATGCATAACACACCAGTCATAAGCATATCATTCAACCATAGCTACAAGCTAGTGAATTTAAACATAGACTTTTTTTTCGAATTAATCACATGATAGATCATTTCATAAGAAATTGCATAACTTAAACCTTACCACTCTTTCATGAGCACAAGCATATTTTCATTTGAGCACCTACCATTTTAATGCATCTTATAATTAAACATATTACCATTCAACCAGTAGTTTGGCACTTGCCTAAGTATCAAACAACAACACTTGTTAGCGTACTTGAACATATTTCATATAATTTCAACATCAATAACCTTATTATCTCAACATGTCACACTTGAATTTATTACTTGTCTCAACTTACATAATTTCCATGAATCAACATATCAAGATATTGATATATATATACACATTTCATGATACACATCATTCTTTTACTATTTCTTCATATACATATATCATCCAAGACAACTCTCGATAACTTACTATTTGAAAAACGACTTACGGATATGAGTACATCGTTTTTAGAAGCCCAAAGGCTGAACTGAAGCTCATGAGAGCTAAATAGAAGCCCATAAGTGTCGAACAGAAGCTCGTAAGAGCTAAACAGAAACCCATAAGGGTTAAACAGAAGCTCAATAGAGCTGAACAGAAACCCAATAGGGTTGAACGGAAACTCATATAAGTTAAACAGAAGCTCGTGAGAGCTAAACAGAAAGTAAACACGAAATTTTGCAACAAATTCTGAACCTTGGTTTACTTGGGTAATTTACCGTCAATTCTTCCTTTACTGTCGTTTACCACACAACGATTGTACTCAATCCCGCGTTCCGTTTAAAATGGATATTCACTTCAAATTCATAATTTAACAATATTCTATTTTTCAAAAATATACTAAATAAATAATATCATTCATCATTTCAATATAATTATTAAACTTAAACCATACGAATTTACCTGAATTGAATTGTAATAATTATAGGAGTTCAGGGATTATTCCGCTATTTTTATTTTTTTCACGAGTATCTACGGAGTCTTGATCTAAAATATAAAATTACTCATTCATTAGCATATATTTCAGTTTCAATTCATTTCACAATTTATACCCTTCAATTTTTTGAATTTACACAATTACCCCAATTTTTACAACTTTTGCAATTTATTCCATTAACTAGTTAATCTATCAAATCATCTAATTTTTCTCAATTAATAATTTATCCAAATATTCTAGGCTATCATACAGCCCTTAATAAAATAGAAATTTAATACCAAACCCTAATATTTTAACCATTTTCACAATTTGATCCTAACATCAATATTTAACAAAATCACTTTATAATATCACCATACAACAAAATTAAAGCTCTAAATCCACTTGATATTAATAATTTCTTTCAATATATTAATTTAGACAATAAAACAATTCATTTCATGCAATTTGGTCATTTTTGTCATTTTTACAAAATTACCCATAAAATTTTACTTTTATTCAATTTAGTCCCTGAGCCTAAAACATGCAAATTAGCCATTTTTAATGTAAACTCATGCTAGCTAAATATTCATGAAATTCAAAACAACCCATTATCATGCTTTTCTATTACTACTAAACTTAAAAATAACATAAAACCTTAACATCCATACCTTATTCTCTTAAAACCAAACTTTAACTTAACTTTCTCTCTCCTCCAGCTTTTATTTCTTGAATCTAACTTGATATTCTAGCTCCCCATAGTCTCCTTATTATTTTTCTCTCTTGGTAGCTATGAAAATTCTTTTGATTTCTAAGTGAAAATGGTGAATTTTTGGTGAAAGGACCAAATTGTAAAAAAAAGAAAAGAAAATTTCTTTCTTTCTTTTCTCTTCTCACATTAGTAGCATGGAAAGATGAAGAGAATTCTTCATCTTTCTTTCCTTATATACTAAATAAAATAATAATAAAATATAATTAAAATTCAAATCAAAATATTAATAAACTAATATTTATTTATTTAATTAATCTAAAATATCACCAACATCATCATTACTCTTCAAAATTATCTTCCTTGCTAAATGACCATTTTTCCCTTTATGATTCTTCAAAATTCCTCTATTGACTCATTACTCATTTTGGTAAAATTATTATTTAACCCCTCATACTTTTTTCCACTTATTCAATTTGGTCCTAATTCATCCATTTTCCTTAGTTTCTAGATCATTCCACCCTTAAAATATTTGCATTACTGGTCCTTCAACTTTTTTATATTTACATTTTAACCCCTCAAATTTTGAGTATTTACTCTTGGGCCACAAAACTTTTCTCACTTTTGCAATTTAGTCCTTTCTTGAATTAATATATCATAATATACTTCCCAAACAGATTTTGTTGACCTAACTCAAAATTCCCCTTTTTGTCACTTTATTTCCTTATTTTATTATATCAAGGACAATATTTCACTTTCTTACTGTAGTAACTTTCGGGGTATTGCAATTGAACACTCAATAGAGGTAGTTGAGTTGAAATTCTCTCCAAAATGGCTCAAAAGAAAGCATTCCATTCAGGGGTGAAGCAACAATTTTTTCTGAAGGGGTCAGAACTGTAACACCTCAAGCCCGATCCTTAAGGAGGACCCAAGATTGGCGCGTCACTGGCTTAGAATCTTTTTCTTTAAAAATTGTACAGGCGTGGTCTTTATGAAAATATAATTCAAATAAATATGAATTGTAAATCCTTGGCGAAATCAAATATATAAAGGGTTATATATTTCCAATGAAGACGAAAAATATAGAAGCGTTTAAGACCGTATTTGGTGCAAACCTAAATTTAACTACGGCGTCATATACATACACATATAATTAGATACATATTACCCATTCGAAGTAAATAATTCAATATTTTGAGAAAACATAATCACTTTACTAAGTTTTCATTGAAATAATGGTTTCAAAAAAATAGTTATGAAATACAAAATTCAGTATTTGAATGACACCATCCTGACACCACCCTCATGTCATGACTAATACAAAATACTTAGAAATCTCATGGAAAAGATGTCCTCTAGCGTAGTCTTTAAGAAGTCCTTTACTTTTTCAACAATCTTAAGAAGGGAAGGTAACTAAATAAGTTCAAAGAATTCAGTGAGTTCCAAACCACACATCTTAATTGCTTTATATATATATATATATATATATCACCAATAAACCTTTCCAACTAAACAAATCATACAATTCACCTATTGGCGAGTACCATTCACAAACAGACTCTACTACAGACACTATTCTTTTGCCACATACACTACGCCCATGCAACCATGCAAACTACCTCCTTTGTTCCAGCCACATCCAAGTCCATGATCAAGCCTTAGCATTCATTTCATTTGTTCCATCATGATTTTTTAATATGGTTTGCATTAACACATGCCGTACCAGAGGCTATATGATCCCTTTCTATGTATCGCGATTAGCCAGTCCAATGCTCATTTCATTGAAGGCATAGCCAAGATTTCATTTTCATAACTCAGTTCATATTGTTCATTCCCGAGACAATGGGTGATGGCTTAAACATGAAGGAAGGCCCTTACTTCATTTACACAGACAACTAACTCGGATTTATAGCCATGAACCTTCATTCTCATACAAAACATATCTTCTTATGGGATAAGAGTGCTTACCTCGATCAAACATAAACGAGAACATAATACACACACATGGAAGCAAGAAGGAACCCTTATCACGAGAGTTTTCAGGAAATTCTTGAACTATAATATAAAGAGTTAACTTATCAGATCATTTTATCAAATAAACTAAACAAGTTAAATAAGAATATTAAAATGAAACCTAGAATCTGGAAGCTTCCTCACTTACACCAAACTGACCCTAAAGTATAAAAGCCTAGGTCCCTGTAAATAACCATGAAAATAACTTGAGTTTCATCGATATTTATTAGGTACCAAACGACGATGGCATTCGCTGAGTACAGTCAACCCAAATCTTCAAGCAAGTCTTAGGTCTAGGATTTTCCGAGAAAAGATTTCAGAAAAAATTCGGGAAAAAAATATGGTTGCCAAAGAAAACATAAAACTTGCTTAGAAAGCCAAAGCTTACTTTATACAAATATACACGGAAGGAAAAACTTAGTGGATATGTCTGATTTCCCTCTAAACCTCTCATTCCTTGTAACTAAGCACTTCTCTCTCTTCATAAATACGGGTCTAACAAGTTACAGAAACTTAGGACTATACTAACCAAATTCTCGTTCGTCTAACTAGACTGTTCAACGAGGATATGGTTCTTTTCAAGTTAAGTTCTTAACTCTAAGGGCTTAACATGTCATCTAATAGTTGGGTTGGCGTATACTCTTCAGAAGAGTCCGCCTACCCACAAAGCTTGCCTAATGCAGACTTCACCCGAATGCGTACTCAAAGAATTCTTATACTTAGTCGAATTTAACACCTTCCTACTCAGAACTCACTTTATATGTTCCACTTCTATAAATAGTATTCAAACATTAGGGCTTCGCCGAGCGGATGTTACAACTCTCTCGCACTTAGGAAATTTCATCCTCGAAATTCATACATAAAAATAACTTAAGGTACTGATCTTTCATTATGCTCTCTCTCTCCCAAGTAGCTTTTTCAGTGCCATGACTCCTCCATAACACCTTAACCAAGGGAATTCTCTTATTTCTCAGTTCCTTAACTCATCTGGCTAGAATACAGATGAGTTCTTCCTCGTAGGACAGGTTCAATTCAACCTCAAGTTCTTTAATCTGTATCACATGATCAGGATTGGATCTATATCTTCTTAACATTGATACATGTAACACATTGTGGATCTTTAATAACTCAAGAGGCAAATCCAATCTGTACGCCACTGGTCTAACCTTTTCCAAAACCTCATATGGTCTTACAAAATTCAGACTCAATTTTCCTTTTTGACCAAACCGGATAATCTTTTTACATAGAGAGACCTTCAGAAATACTTTATCCCCTAAATTCAAAGAGATTTATTTCCTTTTTAAATCTGCATATGACTTCTACCGGTCATGTGCAGGTTTTAAGTGACTACAGATGATGACAACTATCTTTTCTATTATGCGTACCAAGTCTAGACACACTACCTTTCTTTTGCTCAATTCTATCCAACAGGTAGGTGTTCTACACCTTCTACCATACAATGCTTCAAATGGAGACATCTTTAGGCTGGCGTGGTAACTATTACTATAGGCAAATTTGACCAAAGGGACATACTTCTCCCAGTTTATTCCAAAATCAATCACACAACAACACATCATATCTTTTAAGGCCTGAATAACTCTCTCAGATTGGCTATCAGTCTGAGGATGAAATGAAATATTGAATTTTAGCTTGGTTCCCAACTATTACTGTAGCTGATGTCAGAACCATAAAGTAAACCTCGGATCTCTGTCAGACACTATGGACGGAGGTACCCCATGCAGGTGTACTATCTCAACAATATACAATTCAGCTAACTTCTTCAAGGAATAAGTGGTATTCACTGGAAGAAAATGAATTGAATTGGTAAGTCGATCAACTACCACCCAAACAATATTCTTCTTAGATGGACTGAGGAGTAGCCCCAAAAAAAATCCATGGTGACTGATAAACCGAAATAGTAACATATTTTAGGCCCACATTTAGTACGTTTTTGGATGAATTATCCCTTATTTTATGTAATTTGGTGCTCTTAATCCTTTCTTTTCATGATATATACTCAGGAAAGCACCAGGGGATGAAAAGAATGCAAAACGGGCTTAAAATGGGACAAATGGGCCAAAGAATGAAATCGACACGGCCTGGACCAAAGATCACACGGCCGTGCCTTACTGATCATCTAGAACACGGTCTAACCCGAACACGGCCTGGCCACGATTTACACGGGCGTTTGCCATGGCCGTGCCTCTGCCGTGGAAAAGAGCTATTTCATTCGGGAAAGGATACTTAGGGAGAAAGAAACGTATTTCAAAAGCCTATAAATACACCCTAAGTATGACCTGAAAGGGGGGGCCCAAAGCCATCGTCTAGGGGTGTCGTGCTAGGCCAGAGAAGGCAGATTTGTGGGGATTCACTCAGGGATAGCCAGTTGATCCATCTCAAGAAGCCAAAGTTATACTTAAGACGGAGGATCTCCTCTTCAATTCCTTCAGGGGGGTTTAGGGATTTCTTATGTTTTGTTTTATCTTTTCTCTTGAGATGTTTTTCTTTATTGTTATGAACTAAACCCTTCGGATACAGAGAAGAGATGAAACCTATGATGAATCTTGTTATTTGATTATTTGAATTATATGATAAATACTTAGTTTGTTCTTAATTATGTGAGCTTAATCCAAATTTAATGTGCTTAGGTGGAGGAGGAATAGACCTTGCCTAAGAGTAGATCCAACATAATTAAGCGGAGTTGATCGCACGCCTAGAGATAGGGTGACAAGATTTTTCCGGATTAGGGTGAAACCTAATATGGGAATCCACAGATCGATTTACTGCTATTCTAGGGGGTTATTATAAGAGAACGAGAGTTCCACTAATTAACCTAGGGTTAGACGTTATTCGCCTCGAGAGAGGGTTTAATATACGTTAGGGAGTCTTACGGATCAAACTAAGTGAATAAATCGTATGGTTCAGTGTTAGATAACAAGTGAAGTCTAGGTGGATTCTTCCTAGTGTATCGTCTAAATCAATTGAGTTTTTCCCAAGTTATTTTCCAAATTCATTCTTCTTTGTCTTAGAGTATTTAGTTTAGTAGTTAATTAATTTGGATTAATAAACAATTTCACTTATTTTAGGCTAAATAATAAAAAGAAAGTTAGTATTAGTACTTTTAGTTCCTTTGGGTTCGATAATCCGGTCTTGCCTAAACTATACTACTGTTCGATAGGTGCACTTGCCTTTAATCGTTGTCGAGTTAGTTTCGTGTTCGATCATTCTTTTATAAATTTTAAAACTCGATTTACAATGATCAAGTTTTTTGGCGTAGTTCTTGGGAACTAAAATATTAAGAAAACTCTATTTCTATTACTTTAGCCATTATTTTTATTTTTATAATTTATTTTTAGTTTTTATTTTAAATTTGCTAAACTTTCTTTCTTTCTTTTCCTTGCAGGTACCTCTAGTTTATGACTAGAAGGAACCCGAGAGGACCCTTAGAATACGACAGTGATATTGAAGCTACCGCTCGAAAAAATCATAGAGAAATTAGGCGAGCCCTAAATTACCAAGGAGAAGGAGAAGACAGATCCAATCCTACTGAAGGGATGGACGAAAATAATCTTCCACCACATGATGTGGGAGAAAATAATGCTCCTCGTACTATGTTTGATTATGCTAAACCTCATTTAACAGGAGCCGAATCTAGTATTATTAGGCCTGCTATAGCTGCTAATAATTTTGAATTAAAGCCTAACACTATACAAATGATTCAACAGTTTGTTCAATTTGATGGTTTACAGGACAAAGATCCAAACGCTCATATAGCTAATTTTTTAGAATTCTGTGATACCTTCAAAATAAATGGCGTTTCTGATGATGACATACGACTTCGGTTATTTCCCTTTTCATTAAAGAATAAAGCTAAACAGTGGTTAAACTCGTTACCACGAGGGTCAATCACTACATGGGAACAAATGACCAAAAATTTTTTATTAAAATATTTCCCACCGGTCAAAATGGCCAAATTACGTAATGATATCTCTTCTTTTGTGCAGATGGATTTAGAGACATTATACGATGCATGGGAGAGATATAAGGATCTCTTGAGAAGGTGTTCGCACCATGGTTTACCCTTGTGGCTTCAAGTCCAGACTTTTTATAACGGTGTGAATCCTTCAACGAGGCAATTAATTGATTCAGCCGCCGGTGGAACCTTGAACAATAGAACTCCGAGGCGACCTACGAATTTATAGAAGAGATGTCATTTGAATAACTATCGATGGCAAGTTACAAGAACAAGGCCAACAAAAGCAGTAGGATTTTACAACCTCGACGCAAATAACCATGCTATCAAATCAGGTAGAGTTGATGAATAAGAAGATTGATAGTTTGTGTTCTTCGCAGGTCCATCCAGTCATGCAGTGCGACACAAGTGGAACTGTGGCGAATCCTGAGCACCCACCCTACCAACCGGGCACAGAGAGCGAGCAGATGAACTATATAGGTAACAATTTCAGATCTAATAATAACCCATATAGTAATAATTATAATCCAGGTTGGAGGAACCACCCAAATTTTTCGTGGGGAGGGCAAGGAAATCAAGGAAATCAAAGACAACAACCTCCTCAAAATTTCCAAAATCAGCCCTATCCACAGGAAAAGAAGCCAAATCTTGAAGAGACGTTGAACAAATTCGTAGCATCCACAGAAGCTCGTTTTTGAAAAACTGAAGCAACACTCGAAACCCAACAAACATCGATCAAAACGATCGAGAACCAAGTTGGAGGACTTACAAAGGCAATCGGGGAAATTACCCATTCAGTCGGAGAAATTGCAAAGCTATTATCCGAACGACCGCAAGGGCGTCCGAGTAATATCTTGAAATTAATCCAAAGGAGCAGATCCAAGCCATAATACTCAAGAAAGCAAAGAAGTAGATGAACCCGGGTCCAACACAAGGAAACGAGGTAGAAAAAGGTAAAGTTGAGGTAACACAAGACAAGCCAAAACCAGTAATCAAGGAGTACCAACCTCGCGTACCTTACCCCCGAGGCATTAAGAAAGAGGCGACACGAAGAACGATTCGGTAAGTTTCTTAAACTTTTAAAGAAATTAAATATTAACTTACCATTACTTGAAGCTCTTTCGCAGATGCGATTCTAGGAAATTTTTAAAAGAGCTTCGACAAACAAGCGGAAGTTAGGCGAGTCGTCACATGTGGAACTTAACGCAAAGTGCTCGGCTATTCTCCAAAATAGACTACCAAAAAGCTAAAAGATCCAGGAGTTTTACAATTCCATGTTTAATTGGTAGACTAGCTGTTGATAATGCGTTAATGATTTAGGGGTAAGCATAAATGTCATGCCTTATAAATTGTTTAAACAATTAGGTCTAGGGAAACCCAAACAAACTTGGATGAGCATTCGATTAGCAGATAAAACTGTTAGAATTCTTAGGGGTATTATCGAAGATGTTCTTGTAAAAATCAACAGATTCGTTTTCCCAGTAGACTTTGTCGTCTTAGACATGGATGAGGATAATTCGATCCCCCTAATCTTAGGAAGACCATTTTTAGCGACTGCCAGGACTAAAATTGATGTTGATGCAGGAGAACTCATACTTTGCGTAGGTAATGAGACAGTCACCATCAAGGCTCTCGATTCGGCTAGAACATCGAGTAATCAAGGTGAGAACGTAAATTCTACTAATAACCATTCGGTTAACCCTTATTTTCAGGAAGCACCACCAAAGAATACAACTGAACCCGATCCTAAACCCCATGCCAACAAAGAAATAACTCATGAAGATCGAGGGATTCAGTTTGATGATCTAGACGAGTGGAAGACACACTTCAAGGAGAAATTAGGGATACACGATGAAGAATCAGAACCACACAAGATAAAACCGAAGGAGCCCCCAAAAGAGCTAATAGGAACAACAAACCACTTCAAAATAGGGGACCAGGTACTGTTAGATCAGGTAGATCCTCAAATATCTCCTCCGGACCCTAGCACAAATAAAGAAATATCTTTTAGGGTAACCAGTGTTTTCCCACACGGAACAGTCGAGATAAGTAATCCTATTTTTGGTACTTTTACTATAAACACATCTCGACTTAAATTTTTTCACGAAGACGCAATTGATAGCATGAGGAAGGACTTCCAACTCCTCAAAACCACCACGACAATGCAAATGAGAGGAGAGTCTAGCTTAAGACTATAAACTAGCGCTTTCGGGAGGCAACCTTGAGCACTAACATAATTTATTCTCTCATTTTGCTTTAAATTTATTTTTCTTTTCTTCTTTTCTTTCGAACACTTAGTTATAAACTAACAAGGGGTGCAGAATTTCAGACACCTACTGACCTTACACACTACGTGGCCGTGGCCGTGTGGACCATAAGAATCCTCGTACTAACATAGCAGAGGCCGTGCGAATCAATTCCAACCACTTTTCGACGTCACGGATCCAACCACTACACCACGGGCACCGACAAAGGGGCACGGCCGTGCCCCATAACCGTGTGAAGATACTGACTTTCCAACCACGGGAAGAACACGCCCGTGCCTTACGACCGTGTGAAGCTATCGACTTTTGCCACAGGCGCGAACACGCCGTGTCTTCCAACTGTGGTCGACTCGAAAACAAACGTAGAGAATCAACACACCCTGCGACACGGCCGTGCGATACGGCCGTGTGAATTGACACACCCTCAACCCACGGGCGTGGTAAATTGCCAGACTTGAGATTCTATTTAAATACCATGCCCCTCTCCTTTCTCTCCTTACCTACTCTTCTTCTTCTTCCTTTCTTTCTTTGCTCCCTTTTGTTTTTCCTTTTTCCTAATAAATCCTCAGACTCTTGAGCTACAATAAAATCATATCCATGGCAAAGAAGCGTAAAAGGCCAATCTCCTCAAAGGAGACCGATTCACCCGAGTTCATACCGACAGCTTCATCCAAACAATAAGCCAAGGGTCTTTGAGACCAATTATCTGTTCTTTTATTTTTATCTTCTCCTTTATTTTCTTTATCTTTACTTCTCTTCTACTTAATTTAGTTTATTTTGTTTTATTTTCTTGTTTTTAGGTTCTTAAGGCTGCTTAGGAATCACGCCACTTCCACATCACCAACAACCCCGTCACCTTCAAAGTCACACCCACCTCTCGAACCATCTACCATAAGGATTCTCAAGCCCCTTTATCTTTTAAACTTAGTTTATTTTCCTTCTTAGTCTCATTCTCTTTATCTTTCTTGTCTTTAATTATATTATTAGTATATTTTTAAGGTTTCTTTAGATTTCTTGGCTAATCCTGCATGAGACTCCCAATTTCTTCATCTAGTGCAGGTTCGTCATCCAGACGGCCCATCACCACCACCAAAGACACAATCTCCTCTCAAGGAGCCATCCGAAAATTCGGGGAGTTTCACTTCTTCCCATATCTTATGATTTTATAATGATATTATCTATCTTTGTACATTGAGGGCAATGTACATCTTAAGTGTGGGGGCTGAACAACCCAAAAAGGTGCCTAACTTTTTTTCATTATTCTCAAATTTCTAAAATTAGGTACCAAACATTTTGCATTATTCTCAAATCCCTGAATTTAGTCTTGTTTGAAAGTAAATTACTCATATTACTAATTAGGATGAAATTTCTGATGATTTATGATTTTTATTGATATGTTTTAGATTAAGTCATTGATAATTGTGCATTGATAATTAAATTTAAAGAATACTAGAGAATCAAGCATGATAAGTCTATTTTTCAGAAATTAAAAATTTGCTAGGTTGTCAAACTGAGTTTAAATATTATCTTGAAGTTTGAAATTTACGAGGTTGACATCAAAATACCCATAATTTTTGTGAGTTTTTGAGCCTTATAGAGCATATATTCTTTTTCTTGCTCACTTTATTGATTATGAGTATGTCAACACTGATTTGTTATTCTAGAACTTCCATCGATTATACATGTCGAGACCACATTTTTTTGATTTGATACACAGAGATGATAAAGGCACCTAGGATCTAACCAACTAACTCCATTAAAAAGCCTACGTTCACAATTAACCCCTAATGAACCCCTTTTAACCCTAACAACCCTTTTTATTGACATAACCGCTAATATTAACCCAGAACCCCTTTGTTTTTGTTATCACCATTCCTTTTGATTACCCCTATATCGAGATTTGATTTGATTAATAGCCTAACTATGTTTTTATTTCAGTAATTTATCTTTTATTATGTATTTATGATTGTTCTAATTAAAAAAATGAAGTATATTCATTATTAGTTATGTGATTAAACGAGCTTATACATTTAAAATCCGAAGATCGAAAAAAGAAGCTCGTATTATTAGTATTATTAGTTTTCAATTGATGTAATTATTATTATTAGTTCATTAGTTCTTAGTTAGGTAATTTGTCAATTCAATCTCGATTCTAACCCTCTAATTCAGCCTTACTCCACACCTTAACCCTAGCCCCGTTACAACGCCAACAAAGACCTTTTGATTTGTGTTTCATCTCATATTTCAGTGGTGGAGATTTGATTTTCATGCAAGCCTATGGGATTAACTCTTCATGTTCGACTTTTGAGTGCCTAAATTTTGAACCTTAAACACTTTGAGTGATTTGAGTGAATCTTTTGTGAGGATGTCAATCCTTGTCGATTTCAAATTAAAGGTAATTATCTAGATAAGGGGAGACGCCTAAGTTTTCGAGCTACAAAATCTATGACTTATATTGTTTGAATTTTTAGGATGCTTTGAGTTGAATTATCCATGTATAAATTATCTCTGAATTATGATGAGACACTATCAATGACTATTATGAATTATAGGAAGTTCGTTTTAATTGTAAGTTGAGAATTTTGCTTGAGGACAAGCAAAAGCTTAAGTGTGGGGGTATTTGATAAACTGAAATAGTAACATATTTTAGGCCCACATTTAGTATGCTTTTGGATGAATTATCCCTTATTTTATGTAATTTGGTGCTCTTAATCCTTTCTTTCCATGATATATACTCAGGAAAGCACCAAGGGATGAAAAGAACGCAAAACGGGCTTAAAACGGGATAAATGGGCCAAAGCATGAAATCGACACGGCCTGGACCAAAGATCACACGGCGTGCCTCACTGATCATCTAGAACACGATCTAACCCTGACTCACACGGTCGTATCTCATTAAAGAAATCCGAACATGGCCTGGCCACGATTTACACGGGCGTGTGCCATGGCCGTGCCTCTGCCGTGGAAAAGAGCAATTTCATTCGGGAAAGGATACTTAGGGTGAAAGAAACGTATTTCAAAAGCCTATAAATACACCCTAAGTATGACTGAAAAGGGGCCCAAAGCCATCGTCTAGGGGCGTCGTGCTAGGCGAGAGAAGGCGATTTGTGGGGATTCACTCAGGGATAGCCAGTTGATCCATCTCAAGAAGCCAGAGTTATACTCAAGACGGAGGATCTCCTCTTCAATTCCTTCAGGGGTTTTAGGGATTTCTTATGTTTTATTTTATCTTTTCTCTTAAGATGTTTTTCTCTATTGTTATGAACTAAACCCTTCTCGGATGCAGAAGGGATGAAACCTATGATGAATCTTGTTATTTGATTATTTGAATTATATGATAAATACTTAGTTTATTCTTAATTATGTGAGCTTAATCCAAATTTAATGTGCTTAGGTGGAGGAGGAATAGACCCGCCAAGAGTAGATCCAACATAATTAAGCGGAGTTGATCGCACGCCTAGAGATAGGGTGACAAGATTTTTGCGGATTAGGGTGAAACCTAATATGGGAATCCACAGATCGATTTCATTGCTATTCTAGGGGTTATTATAAGAGAACGAGAGTTCCACTAATTAACCTAGGGTTAGACGTTATTCGCCTCGAGAGAGGGTTTAATATACGTTAGGGAGTCTTACGGATCAAACTAAGTGAATAAATCGTATGGTTCATTGTTAGATAACAAGTGAAGTCTAGGTGGATTCTTCCTAGGGTATAGTCTAAATCAACTGAGTTTTTCCCAAGTTATTTTCCAAATTCATTCTTCTTTGTCTTAGAGTCTTTAGTTTAGTAGTTAATTAATTTGGATTAATAAACAATTTCACTTATTTTAGGCTAAATAATAAAAAGAAAGTTAGTATTAGTACTTTTAGTTCCTTTGGGTTCGATAATTCGGTCTTGCCTAAACTATACTACTGTTCGATAGGTGCACTTGCCTTGAATCGTTGTCAGAGTTAGTTTCCAGGTTCGATCATTCTTTTATAAATTTTAAAACTCTGATTTACAGCGATCAGTGACCCTATCCCATTTTCATTTGGTAATTTCCAAAGGATACAATTTGGAAAATGTGGAGTGAAAAATGTCACCAATAGGAGTCAGACAAGTCAGACAAGTTGAGACATACTCTGAAATTTCCTTCTTCATACCTTGCCACGAATAGGAGTCCTTCAGATCTTTGTACATCTTGATGCTACTAGGGTGGAGAGAAAGAGGTCCCTGATGAGCTTCCCTCAACAATTCCTTTCTCAGTCTATTTCCCATTGGTGCAAACAACCTATTCTCGAACCTGAGCTCGCCACCATTGCTTATATTGAAGTTCATTGATTTGCCAGATAACATTCTTTTTTTAAACCTGTCACACTGGGCATCCTTCATTTGTTCCTCTAATATCAGAGAGAGATAGGTTAGTTTCACAACTAGCTCCACTAGTAAGGCTCCACCATCGAACATGGTCACCTTAACTTGAAGGGACAACAAGGCCACCACAATCTTCCCACTTAAAGCATCTGTCACGACATTTGCTTTCCCTGGGTGGTACTCAATGATCATATCATAGTCCTTCAACGGTTTCATCCATCTTCTTTGGCATAAATTTAAATTCTTCTGTGTCATCAAGTATTTCAGACTTTTTTTATTAGAAAATATGTGGCATCTATCCCTATACAAATAGTGTCTCCAGGGTTTCAATGTCAAGACTACTGTTGCTAACTCCAGATCATGCATAGGGTAATTCTTCTCATGAGGTTTCAGTTGGTGTGATGCATAAGGTATGACCTTTCTTTTCTACATAAAGACACATCCTAACACATTTAGAGATGTGTTAGTAAAAAATGTATACTCAACACCAGGCTCTAGTTGAGGTAACACTAGAGCTTCAGTTAGGACTACTTTCAATTCCTCGAAGCTCTGCTAGCATTCATTACTCCGTACAAACTTCTCATTCTTTCTCAACTGGTGAAAGGCGATGCTATAATCGAGAAACTCTTTACAAACCTCCTGTAGTATCCATCCAACCCAGGAAGCTGCGAACTTTAAATACATTCTTGGGCGAGTTCCATTCCGAAACTGGCTTTACCTTAGCAAGGTCTACCATAATACCATATGTCGAGATAACATGTCCCAAGAAGCGCACCTATTTCAGCCAGAACTCGCTTTTTTCTGAACTTTGCATATAACTGATGGTCACGCAGGGTCCTTAGTACAATTTTTAAATGCTTCTCATGATCACTCTTACTCTTAGAATAAACCAGTATATCATCAATGAATACTACAACAAATTGATCCAAGTAAAGCTGGAACACCCTGTTCATTAGGTCCATGAATATTGCCAGCGCATTCCTCAACCCAAATGGCATCATCAAAAACTCAATGTGTCTATATCTTGATCGAAAGGCTATCTTTGGCACATTATCATCCTTGATTTTTATTTGGTAATATCCTGACCTTAAATCGATCTTGGAGAAAACTGAAGCCCCATTTAACTGTTCAAACAAGTCTTCCATCCTGGGCAAAGGATACTTGTTTTTTTATTGTGACCTAGTTCAGCTGACGATAATCTATACACAAGTGCATAGATTATCCTTCTTAACAAACAAAATCGGCGCACCCCATGGTGATAAGCTGGGCCTAATAAAACCCTTACTCAACTAGTCTTGCAATTGATCTTTTAATTCCTTAAGCTCCAACGATGTCATTCTATAGGGCGTGCATGATATAGGTGTTGGAAACTCGATTTTGGAAAACACAGCGGAAAATAAATTTAGGGGAGAATCAAAGTTTTTTTAATTTTTTTCCAAGAAAAGAACTTGGTTGTGATATTTAAAGTAATAAACACTTAATCAAAATTGTACCTTTTTGATTTGTCTAGGATGAACGCTTCGATCTAGTACTCTTCTCCGCTATCCTCAAGCTCACGTCTATCGAGTGTGGGCTCACTTTGAATCAGCAAATTTATCACAAAAATTACCAATGAGGTAATTTCGTAATTTCTCTAAAATTTTGGGCCAAGTTGTAAATAAGAAAAATATCTCTAGAAATTTTCTAAAATAATTTCTTCAGATAATTTTCTCTCTACAACTTTTCTCTTGAATTCAAGTGTGTGAAATAATGACCCAAAACTCTTTTTATATAGGGAGAGTTTAGAGAGTTCAACTATGATTAATCTTAATCGCTTTAATATTAAAATAATATAATACTTATCAAGATAAATATTAGATTAAATTTAATATTAAATCTTATTAAATTAATAGAATATTTATCTACAAGATAAACATTAAATTAAATTTAATATTAAGATAATCACTTTAACATTAAATTAATAAAATACTATTAAGACAAGTATTAAATTAAATTTAATATTAAATTCTTTAAAATAATATTATTTTTAGAATAGTTAATCTGAAATCAAATTCTCTTGTAGAGTCTCAGTAGGAGCATAATTCTTCCACTGCTCAACCACCCAAAAATCACTTAGATTTTTCAAATTAATTTTTAAATAAAATTCTTTAATCAAATTCTCTAGTTAAACAATTATTACGATCGCCCAATTTAATTCCACATAGAATAAATCGTCTCAATTAAATTATTTCCAAAGTTGTAGAATTTTTTTCTGATTCAAATACAGTCCAATTGAGCTTTTGTTGAGCTAGCAGAAGGACTAATCAGACATATACAATTAGGCTCTAGTAATTGCAACTCTATCCAGAAGCATAGTTTCGATAATTCGCAATTACTTAATCATAGAGTCAGTCCATAAGATGTACCATGATTGAAAACTCCTTATTGTATACTTTTTACAAAAGCAATTCATCCAACTGCTTTGTCCAACGACCTCGTCATGTATGTGTTACCCTCATATGATATCCTTGATTCCTTTGCGTTAAATCCGTTCACTCAATACAATCCTATTTTATCTCATTGACACCATTGTGTCATCTTAATGATTAATATGATCACTATTAACAAATGATTGTGATAAATTGCTCGTTTGAGAACAAGTAACTTGTGGCCACGTTCCATATTTATCAATCCACACAATGCCAATAACAGGATATTGTTAACTCTTTAATTGAGCTATGAATTTCACTATTTCTAGTAAAGCCATGCCATATACAAGTCATGTACCCAACATACTGGCTATCAACTCGATCATCTTTAGAGCATAAGCCTCCACTTATATCAAAGCACATGAGTTACATGCGCATGGTCAGTGACTAACTCAGGATTTAGGTAAATCACACCCTGAACGTCACAAGTGAATTATTTCACAAACGGATTCAAAATTAATTCATCTTGGGTCCAGTCCAATGCATCATTCTTTCAATGAATACATCTATGTTTCTACTCGTGGAGTCAACTGCTCCGATAGCCAAGACTAGTCATTTCCTTAATTAGAATTGTAGACGACATAATAATCCTTCTCAATATTTGAATCAAATGCACACTTTGATTTTTTACGGGATTACGAACTCGTTTAGGTTTTCTACTGAAGTAAGTTATCTTTCTCGCAATGTAAACGTTCTTACAATGCTAGTTATAATCAGTTTGAACTTAGACAATCAATTAACTAATATTTGCTTGTCATAATTTCACTATTCATGCAAAATATGAAAGACATAAATACAAAAGACATAATAGTGAAATGTGAAATTAACTTTTTTTTATTAGTTATTCAAATAAATATAAAATAGTTACATGTTTATTATAATATATGCACATTTCCCAACAATAGGAGTTATCCTTAGCTCCAACTCTATTGAGAACTCTATCTCTCTTTCAGGGGGCAAACCAGACAGTTCTTCAGGAAACACTTCTAAAAATTCCCTCACTCTCGGTACTTGGCTAATTTCACTTCTGGACTTGGGCGTATCGAAGATATACGCCAAATAGGCATCTACACCCAAAACAATCAATTTCATGGCGGACACCATAGAAATAATTTTATTCGTCAATTTTGACTATTACCAGACAACAATATTTCTTCACCCTCAGCGCTTGCAAGGCGTACACTTTTAGATCAATAGTCAACCATAGCATTATGCCTAGTCAACAAATCAAATCCTAAAGTAGCGCTGAACTCGTGAAAACTTAGCAATAGCAAGTCCACCAAAAACACATGCTCGCCAAGAGACAAAGGACAATTCCTGATTCATTTATTCACTACTGTACTTTGCCTTGAGGGATTTGTTACCAAATGTTCGTCTCAGAATACTCTACCTCAAGGCTAAGATCCTCTATAACCTTAGTACATATGTAAGAATGAGAAGACCCAGGGTCAATCAAAGCATAAATATTATTTCCAAGGAAAGAAAAGTTACCAGTTATAAATTCAGGTAAGTCGGTGTCTTTCTTGGCCTTCATCATATAGGCACGAGCTGATGCGCTAGAACTTGTCTTGCTATAATTCTTTCTTTGCGATCCTTGCATTGAGCTGAACTTGACTGTCATATCTGATCTGCCCTCATTTTGAAACTTTTGTGGGCTCCTAACAGATTGCTCCGTACTAAATTCAGGCTTAGATGGGCAATCTTCAATTAGGTGGTCTCTAGATCAATAATTGAAACAAGCCCCCGATTTCTTTCTGCATTCACCACCGTGATTCCTTCCATAATAGTTATATTCACCTTTTTCAATTTTAGGACCTCCAAAACATGCCATAGACGTTGCTGGCGTGCTGAACCCTTCACGTTTGTAGCCAGTGAACTGTGAGTCTTTCCTTGAAGCTAAAAAATTTCGGTTATTTGATTTCTTGAAACTGGATGGAGGTGGAGGACTTGATATGCTTCTTTTCATTCTTTCTTTTTCGAAGTTCTTACTCATGTCCTTAATAATGGATTCCATATTGTGAACTTTGGTCATTATCTCTACCAAAATCTTACATTCGGAGGCCGCCATTAGAGCATAAATTTCATCTTTGAGCCTCCATTCGAACTTGTCACACATCTCCTTCTCTATTGGAAACATGTTCTTACCATATCTACTAAGACGGAAAAATTCATGCTTATACTACAAAATCGACATCCTTTATTAATTTAAATACAAATATTCTTTCTTCATTTGTTTGACAAACATCTGATTAATCTCTAAACTTTTCCAGGAAGAATTCTCAGTTCACTATGTGTGTAACAGCCCGGTTTAGACCCTAGTCAGAATAGTGTTTTTGAGACCACAAATTTGAGGTCAAAAAAATATTTTAATATTATTTTCTGTGTTTACAGTATGTGATTAAGCATGTGTGAAAGTTCTGTGTAAAAATTTTATCGATTGTGTGCCGAATTGTGAAAAATGACTTAATCGCATAAAATGCAAAAGTTGTGTGCTAGTTTTTAAATTGCTTAAATTTCATGGCTTATTAAATGAAAGGTCCTTATGTTGATAATATACCATTGATAGTGGGAATGGACATAAATGGTCTAATGTTTGATGGTTAAATGGTTTATTAATTAAGGGTAAAATGGTAAAATGAATTTTTAGTTAATATTAATTATAATAAAACATGAACTAGTGGCATTAGTGTTCATCTTCCACCGAAATTGAGAAAGAAAATAAGGGTTTGAAGCTTCCATGATTTCGGCACATTCATAGTTCAATCAAGGTATGCTTTGAGCTCGATTTTTAGTGATTTTTACGTTTTTGTGATCGTTGCTTAGCATACTATCAAGCCCATGCTTTAATTTTAGAATTTGATGAAGGTTTTTAGTTAAGCCATTGTTGAATGTTTGAGCTTTGTGATAGTTGATGATGAAATATGAAAGATATGTGAGAGATTAACATATTTTGTCTTTGAATTTTTGATGAATTTGACTATTTTGGGCTAAATTGTGAAAATGAGAAATTGAAGGACTAAAATGTGAAATAAATTAAATATGTGGACTTGTATGAACATGGGGAAAATTCGGCTAAGCATATGTAAATGGAAATTATGAGTATTTTGTGATTTTATGAAATAGGGACTAAAATGTCAAAGTGTGCAAATGTGAGGGCTATTTTGTAAAATGCCCTAAATATATGTGTTTGGATAAAATTGAATGATTTGGTGAATGAATGAGCTAAATTTGAATATGTATAGATCAAGAAAGGAGAGATTCGAATCGAGATCGAGGTAAGAATAAAGTGCTCGATTGATCGACTTGAATCGTGTTTTTACGTTCGAGGTAAGTTTGTGTATAATACGAATTGTATAAATCATATTTATGTGTTATGAAATGATTGAATATGTGGTTGATGAAATAGTAATGTTACATGTGGATTTGAGAGATGTGGCACTAAGTGTGCGTAAATAGAATCGATACAGTTGTGAACGGTACTAAGTGTGCGAAATAAAGAAAGCATCGACTATATTGATTGGCACTGTGTGTGCGATACCGAGTTAAATTCGGTTTTATGTAAAGGCACTAAGTGTGCGATGATATTTAAGCTTCGACTAAAGATTTGGCACTAAGTGTGCGAGTAAATCGAATGATTAATGAAGATTGAACGAAACGTGGTATTGAGTATTGAGTATCAAAAGTGATCGTCAACTAAGTGTTGGCACAGGTATGTACGAAACCTATGTGGTTGATGATATCGTATTTGGATAAATAGATGATTATGTGAGTAATGAATATGAATGAGATTGTGTATCATTGTGAATTGAACTATGCAATAGTTTATTTTGTATATTGAATTGGAATGGTTAAGTTAAATGTATTATATGATGAACTTACTAAGCTTTTAAGCTTACTCTGTGAAGTGTTTCTCTGTTTTACAGTGTCATTAAAGCTAGCTCGGATCCGGGGATCGTCAGTGACTTAATCACACTATCGGCTATCTATTTTGGTACTTTTGGAAGTTGTATATGTTTGGTATATGGCATGTATAGCCTAGTGATTATGATATGTTTTGAGATGTATAGATCTTTCCATGTGATGTGGCTTGATAGATGAATGATCTTAGTATATGTCTTGGATATATGAGAATGATGGTTATAATGTGTTTATGTGACCTTGTGTGAATGACCTTTATGATATGTTTTAGTGAATGGAGGTAGTATGTTTCATGCTATGAATTGGTAAGAGTTAAAAGATGTATAGATTATGTGGTTTGGATGTGGAATTGATACTTTGGATAGGTATGTTTGAGTTGGAATTGAGTATGGAAATATATGATATAGTTTAAGGTTAATTGGTGCATAAATTGGTATGTTATGGATGTCATTTGAGGTATGAATTTATGTGGTTTGATGCTTGTAGGTGTGACCCAAAGTGTGGGTGGCAAATTGGCCTTGCAAATGGCCTATAATTTCCCACACGGTTGTGCACACGGGCGTGTGGCTCAACCGTGTCTCTTAAGTTTGCAAATTGAAACAAGTCAAACTCGCACACGGGCTGGACACACGGGCGTGTGACTGGCCGTGTGAAATAAGTCAGTGTCGACCACGGGTTAAGCACACGAGCTTGTCTTCGACCGTGTGGACAAGTCAGTATGTATGCCTGGTTTTGCCATGGCTTGATCTGAATGAATTTGTAGTATTGGTTGAAAGAGCCTGCAAAGCCGAAGAGCTTAGTAAAGAAAAGAAGAAAGTGGATTCAGAAGCTAGAGATGAAAGAAAAAGGTCGATGAGTAAGTCGTATCAACCTTTGTCAAAGAGATTTAGAGATGCAGCTAATCGCTCAAATGTATCATTTGGACATTCGAGTAAAGATCGAGTGAAACAAAATACTGGTTCTAAAACTCAAACTCCAATAGAATCAAGTGTTGAAAGTGTCAGAAGCAATAAGCCTGAGTGTAGGCAGTGTGGAAGACGTTATATCGAAGAATGCTGGGGCAAGTACAATAATAGAGCTTGCTATAAATGTGGATCACGAGATCACTTTATTCGGGATTGCCCAGAGATAGTTGAGAAAGATAATGTTCAGAGTGCGAGGCCGAGTAACACGAAAGCTAGGGGTAGACCACCCAGAAACACTGGAAATGTGAGTGGTAGTTAGAGAGGAACAACGGATATTGCTGTGAGATCTGAGGCGAGAGCACCTACCCGAGCTTATGCTATTCGCGCTCGAGAAGAAGCGTTATCTCCAGACGTCATTACTGGTACTTTTACTCTTTTCGATACTGATGTGATTGTACTAATAGATCCAGGATCTACTCATTCATATGTGTGTATGAACTTAGTATCTAGTAAGACTCTACCTGTTGAGTCTACTGAGTTTGTAATTAGAGTATCGAACCCCTTAAGCAAGTGTGTTCTGGTTGATAAAGTGTGCAAGAATTGTCTGTTGATGTTTCGGGATAATTATTTTCCGGCTAATCTGATGCTGCTACCCTTTGATGAATTTGATATAATTCTGGGTATGGATTGGTTAACCTTTCATAATTTTATTGTGAATTGCAAACGGAGGAGTATCGATTTGAGAAATCAGAATGGTGAGATAGTTCGAATTGAATCCAGTGATATGAATGGGCTACCAGCTGTAATATCATCAATGAAACCTTTGAAATATGTGAAAAAGGGATGTGAAACTAATCTTGCATATGTGATAGATACAAAAGTGTTAGAAAATAAAGTTGAATCTGTGTCTGTGGTTTGTGAGTTCCCTGATGTGTTTCCTGAAGAACTACCGGGTTTACCTCCGATACGAGTAGTTGAGTTCAGTATTGATTTAGTGCCGGGGAAAACTCCTATCTCAATAGCTCCGTATAGAATGGCACCAACAGAATTGAAAGAATTGAAATCTCAGTTGCAAGAGTTGACAGATAGAGGATTTGCACGACCAAGTTTCTCACCTTGGGGTGCTCATGTGTTGTTTGTGAAAAAAGAAAGATGGTACTATGAGAATGTGTATTGATTACCGACAGTTGAATAAAGTGACAATAAAGAATAAATATCCTCTACCGCGAATTGATGATTTATTTGATCAGTTAAAATGAGCTACAGTGTTTTCAAAAATAGATTTGAGATCGGGATATTATCAGTTGAGAGTCAAAGAATCAGATGTGTATATAACTGCTTTCAGAATGAGGTACGAACATTATGAATTCTTAGTTATGCCTTTCGGACTAACGAATGCTCCTGCAGTATTTATGGATTTGATGAACCAGATATTCAGACCGTATTCGGATCGATTTGTCGTTGTGTATATTGACGATATTTTGATTTATTCTTGTGATGAGATACAACATGCCGAGCATTTGAGAATACTGTTACAGACTCTACGTGAGAAGCAACAGTATGCAAAGTTTAGTAAGTGCGAGTTCTGGTTGCGTGAGGTTGGTTTTCTGGGACATATAGTGTCGGCTGCGGGAATACGAGTTGATCCAAGCAAGATTTCAGCCATTCTAGATTGGAAACCTCCGAGAAATGTGTCTGAAGTCCGTAGTTTTCTGGGACTAGCGGGATATTATAGACGATTTGTGAAAGTCTTCTCAATGATTGCGACTCCGTTGACGAAATTGCTACAGAAGGATGTTAAATTTGAGTGGTCAGAAAAGTGTCAGCAAAGTTTTGAACAGTTGAAAGTATTGTTGACCGAAGCACCAGTGTTAGTTCAGCCAGAATCGGGTAAAGAATTCATAATTTACAGTGATGCATCGTTAAATGGTTTAGGTTGTGTGTTGATGCAAGAGGGCAAAGTTATAGCCTATGCTTCGAGACAGTTAAAACCGCATGAAAAGAACTACCCGACGCACGATCTTGAATTAGCAGCTATTGTTTTTGCATTGAAGATTTGGCGTCACTATTTAGTTGGTGAGAAATGTCACATTTATACCGATCATAAGAGCTTGAAATATCTGATGACTCAAAAAGAATTGAATTTGCGACAGCGAAGATGGTTGGAATTGCTAAAAGACTACGAATTAGTAATTTATTATCATCCGGGAAAAGCTAACATGGTTGCTGACGCTTTGAGCCGAAGTATTTGTTTGCTTTACGAGCAATGAGTAATCAGATAGATCTGTGTGATGATGATTCGGTTTTGGCTGAGTTAAAAGTGAGGCCAATGTTTATATGTCAGGTTTGTGATGCCCAGAAAAGTGATACTGAGATGATGGCAAAACGAGCTCAGTGTGGTTTGAATTCTGATTCAAAATTTTGAGTTGATAATGATGGTTGCTTGAGATTCCGAGATCGGATTTGTAACATCCCTTACACGTATTCTACACCGGAACCGGGTACGAGGCGTTACCGTACTTAACTCACACAATCATACAACTTTGGGCTATCAGGTTCGTTTCAAATTAAAACTTTTCCATTCATGTGTCTATCACTCTCATAATGGACCTACGAGGCCCTAAATATGCTTCCAAATGCTTTCGAAGATAATTCGAAAACTTCTACGCACTTAAGAAAATTTTGCCTAAACAGGGGCCACACGCCCATGGGGGAGATGACACGCCCGTGTATCATCTCACACGCCCGTGTTCGACGCCCGTGGTCGACACTGACTAACTTCACACGGCCTTGGCACGCCCGTGGCCCTGGCCCGTGTACCAAACCTTGAAATTATGACATATCCACATGGCCTATACACACGATCGTATGCTTCAGCCGTGTGGCGAATTAAATTCCAATAGCAAGGTACAGACTTCACACGGCCTGGGCATACGCCCTGTGCTAGCCGTGCCTCCCAGACGGTCTAGACACACGCCCGTTTGTCTACCCATGTGAACGATTAGAAGGCTATCTACCAAGCCCTTTGCCACCCTACATTGCACACATACATACTCCAAATTCCATTCAACGTAATTCATGACCCAAAGACACATCTAAATATTCAATTCACATATCAATAAACACTCATAATTTGCAATAGGAACTTCCATGAGTAATTTCATATTTTCATAAATAACAAAGTGAGACATCAACCATGACAATATACAAAATAGTTATCTTAAAAGGGGCCAACACATTTTGGCCAAAATAACAAAATAATCTAACTAGTCTAGCCCCTATACATGCCATACACAAAATCACTAAGTCTAGATATACCGAGATGAGTTGATAGTGTGGGTGATCTTCTGGTTATCGGTGTACCCCAGCTCAGCTCTTAAACTCTATAAAATAAGGGAAAATAAAGGGGAAGTAAGCATTAAGCTTATTAAGTTTACATGTACACAATATAAAGTTATAGCATTACATACTAAACAAGGAACAATCCACATTCATAATTAAGCTTACTCATTTCTTCCATTTCTATATTCCAACCTTATCACAAGCTTAACGTATACATTCATTAGCATGCTTCCCTGCACTTAGCACCACAATGTCACATAATACAGCACATCACAAACTCTTAGTCAATTACTCATAATCAAATTACTCGGTGGTTTCGCACTTAGCCCACCATCAGTCTTTATTAGGGTGGTATCGCACATCGCCCACCAAAAAGGTTAGTTACGGTGGTATCGCACATAACCCACCAATTGATAAATAGACGATGGTATCGCACATAGCCCATCGTAATTAAATAACTAGGTGGTATCACACATAGCCCACCATCAAGTGTTTATTACACGTTTATATGACTATTTCGTCATTCATACAATAATTATACCATAACTACCGCATTCAATCCACTTGAATCACACATGTTCTCAATCATGCCATGCACAAATCAACAACGACAATGTATATATATAAAATGTATAGTTTACACATAAACTTACCTCGGTGCAAAACGTGTCAACTAACGGTTTAATCCGTAACCTTGCCTTTTCCCCGGTCAAGGTTAATTCCGCGCTCTTCTTGATCTATAACAATAAAATTCATTCATTTAGATCATTCTATGATCATAATGCATCAAAATCTACACTTAGGCAAAAATGACCATTTTGCCCTTGTATTATGGCAAAATTACGATTTTGCCCCTAGGCTCGTAAATCATTTTTTTATCACATTTCTCAATAAACAAGCCTAGGTGAACATTTATTTCTCTTACAACTACTCACCATTCCAACTATTTCTTGCATTTATGACACAATTTAAATCTTTGCATTCTAGTCCTATTTAGGTGTTTTCATGCTAACATCTTTCACAAAAGTTGTTTCTCATCTCCCTAACATTTATTTTCTTCCATAAAACTCAGCTAACAACTCAACTACTCTCATGGAAAGTCCCTAGACTTTCAACCATATCTCAAATTAGTCCCCTCATTAGCTAGCTTAAGCTTTGGGGACTCCAAAAACACAAAAATCATCAATTAAAACCATCTAAATCACTTACTTGAATATGAATTGAGTGGCTGAAAGTTTGAACCCCCCAAGAGCTCTATTTCTTCTTCAATTTTCGGTGGAAAGAGATGAGTGAATAGTGAAAGATGATAGTTTTTCTTTTACCATATTTTTATTCATCTTTTCTCACCTAATTTTGACTAAACATTAAATGCTCTTGTTTCCCCATACCATATGGCCGGCCATCACACTCCAAAATGGCCTATTTGCACTTTAAAGACCTCTAATTTACATTCTATAGTCATTAGGTACTTCTACCTTGAAAATTAGAACTTTTGCACTTTATGCAATTTAGTTCTTTTTCAAAATTAAGCATGCAATCATTAAAATTAAAGTACCAAAATTTTCACATAGTCATATATTAATGCTATAACGCATAAAATAACATCAAAATAATTTTCTTAAACCCCGGAGTAGTGATCCCGAGATCACTGTTCCGACTAGCCCCAAAATAGGGCTGTTACAACTCTCCCCCCTTTAGAGATTTTCGTATTCGAAAATCTTACCAGTAAAGAGGTTTGGATAGTGCTCTCTCATGGCTTTTTCCGGTTCCCACGTAGCCTCTTCTATGCCGTGTTTTTGCCACAACACTTTTACTAAGGCTATGTCTTTATTCCTCAACTGTTTCACCTCTCGAGCCAAGATTTTAATAGGCTCTTCCTCATATATCATATCCGGTCGTACCTCAATTTCTGCTGGAGAAATCACATGCGAAGGATCGGAGCGATAACGCCTTAACATCGATACATGAAACACATTGTGCATTTTCTCTAACTCTACTGGCAAAGCCAACCGGTATGCCACTGGCCCAATCCTTTTGGTAATCTCATACGGCCCTATGAATCTCGAACTCAGTTTACCCTTTCGACCAAATCTCAATATTTTCTTCCACGTGGACACTTTCAGAAATACCTTGTCACCCACTTTAAACTCGATTTCCTTTCTTTTCAAATCTGCATACGACTTTTGTCGGTCTGAAGTAGCTTTCAAACTATCCCGGATCACTTTCACCTTTTCTTCAGTCTCTTTAACTAGGTCGACCCCATGAATTTTCTTCTCACTAAGCTCAGTCCAATACAAAGGAGTCTAACACTTACGACCATACAAGGCTTCATACGGTGCCATCCGTATACTCGACTGATAACTGTTGTTGTAAGCAAATTCGACCAAGGGTAGGTATATTTCCCAATTACCTTTGAACTCTAGCACACAACATCGGAGCATATCCTCTAAAACTTGAATTACTCTCTCGGATGACCATCGGTTTGAGGATGGAATCTTGTACTAAAATTCAACCTTGTACCCAAGGCCTCCGTAGCTTCTTCCAAAACCTCAAAGTAAATCTCGGGTCTCTATCCGAGATAATAGATACAGGCACTCCATGTAATCTTACCACTTCCGCAATATACAACTCGGCTAACTTGTCCAGTGAATAATCAACACGCACCGGTATAAAGTGAGCTGACTTCGTTAATCTATCAATGACAACCCACACAGCATCATAGGCAACCCTGTCACAAAATCCATGGTGATCCGATCCCACTTCCACTCGGGAACCATCACTGGCTGAAGCAATCCCAAAGGAACTTGATGTTCAGCTTTCACTTGTTGACAAATGAGACATCTTGTTACATACTCCGAGATGTCCCTTTTCATTTCCGGCCACCAATAATATTTCTTCAGATCGTTGTACATTTTCGCATGCTTGGATGTCTTGACAAATAACCTTTGTGTGCTTCATTTAATATCTTAGGATCAATTCATCATTCTTAGGTACACAAATCCTATCATGAAACATCAAACACCCATCCGAACTCTTCCGAAAATCAGAATCCTCTCCCGATTCACACTTAGCTCTCTTAGCTTACATCTCATTATCATTCTTTTGAGCTTCACATATCTGTTGAATAAATAGTGGCCTAGCCCTTAACTCGGCTAATATAGCAACATCGTTAGACCATGCTAAGCTCATGCTCATAGCTCTCAAAACATACAAGGATTTCCTACTTAAGGCATCCGCAACCACATTCGCTTTTCCCGGATGGTAATCGATTACTAGCTCATAGTCCTTCAATAATTTGAGCCACCGTCGTTGCCGCAAATTTAAATCCTTTTGATCCATCAAATACTTCAAACTCTTATGATCCGTGAAGATTCGACACTTCTCTCTATATAAGTAATGTCGCCAAATCTTTAACGCGAAAATAATCGCGGCCAATTCCAAGTCATGAGTCGGATAATTTTTTTCATACGGTTTTAGCTTTCTCGAGGCGTAAGCGACTACTTTACCTTCTTGCATCAACACACAACCGAGACCATTTAACGACGCGTCACTGTAGACCACAAACTCTTTCCCCGATTCTGGTTGAACCAAAATCGACGCCTCAGTCAAGAATGTTTTTAATCTCTTAAAACTCTGTTGACATCTTTTAGTCCATTCGAACTTAATATCTTTGTGCAATAGTTTCGTCATCGGGGTAGCAATCATGGAGAACCCCTTCACAAAACGTCTGTAATACCCCGCTAAACCCAAAAAGCTTCTGACTTCTGACACGTTTCTCGGCGGTTTCCACTCTACAATAGCCAAGATCTTACTCGGGTCAACTCTAATACCATCACCCGACACAATGTGTCCTAGAAATTCGACCTCTCGGAGCCAAAATTTGCTCTTGCTAAATTTATCATATAACTGTTTGTCTCTTAAAGTCTGTAAGACAATCCTCAGATGTTCCGCATGATCACCCTCATCTCGAGAATAAATCAATATGTCATCAATAAAGACAACCACAAACTTGTCTAAATATGGTCGGAAGACACGGTTCATTAAGTCCATAAAAATCGCAGGGGCATTCGTTAAACCGAACGACATGACCAGAAACTCATAATGGCCATACCTTGTCCGAAATGCAGTTTTTGGCACGTCTTGCTCCTTAACCCTCAACTGGTAACAGCCAGACCTCAGGTCTATCTTGGAGAACACCGTAGCTCCCTTCAGTTGATCAAATAGGTCATCTATCCTTGGTAAAGGATACTTATTCTTCACCGTCACCTTGTTGAGTTGTCTGTAGTCTATACACAATCTCATCGACCCATCCTTCTTCTTTACAAAAAGCACCGGAGCACCCCACGATGAATAGCTCGGTCTTTCAAAACCCTTGTCCGTTAACTCTTGCAACTGAACCTTCAGTTCTTTCAACTCTAGTGGGGCCATCCTATACGGAGTAACCGAAATAGGTGCCGTTCCCGGAACTAACTCAATTCCAAACTCGACCTCTCTAACTGGAGGCAGTCCGGGTAACTCTTTCGGAAATACATCCGGATACTCGCACACAACCGGCATTGTTTCAATCTTTACTTCAGACTCTTGAGTATTTAACACGAAAGTGAGATAAGACTCGTACCCTTTTCTCAAATATTTCTCAGCCATCATGGAAGAAATCATCACCGGTAAACTATCTGACCCATCTGATTCAACCCGAATAACATCTCCATTTTCACATTTCAACTCAGTAAATTTACTACCACAGTTCACTAAAACACTATGGGTAGTCAACCAATCCATACCAAGAATCAAGTCAAATTCATCAAATGGCAACAACATAAGGTTTACCGGAAAACAATGACCCCTAATTGTCAAAGGACAACTTCTACACACCTTGTCAACTAGCTCATGTTTACCTAACGGGTTTGACACCTTTACCACTAATTCTGTAGACTCAACAGTCATACTTAAACTAGATGTCAATCTTATGCAAATATAGGAATGGGTAAACCCCGGATCAATCAAAGCAATAACAAAGGTGTCATAAAAAGAAAAAGTACCCGTTATTACATCTGGAGATGATGCCTCTTCGCGAGCGCGAATGGCATAAGTCCTTGCAGGTGCCCGACCCTCTGGCCTCACAGCAGAGTCTCGTGATGCACCTCTACCACTAGTCCCACCTCCCGGGTTCTTTTGTGGCCTACCCCTAGAAGATGCACTGCTTGATCTTATCTCTTGCTTCCTCTCTTTGTTATCCTTCTCAGGGCAGTTTCAGATGAAATGGTCGGGGGAGCCACACTTATAACAATTCCGGTTGTTTCCCCAACACTCCTCAGTGTGATGTCCGCCACAACTTGGGCACTTCAGTTTGGACTTTGAATTGCCCACACTTGCCATCGAGGTGGCTTGAACCCTTGAACCCGAGTACGTGTCGCCTCGTTCTCTTTGCGAAAATCCAACTGATGCGATCGTTCAAGGATTCACTTCCTTGGACCTCTTCGATTGAGCTTGGTAGGATTTACTCATCGGCCTTTTCCTTGCATCCAGGGCCTCACTCACGGCTTTCCTCTTTTCCTTACTCCATTTTTCGGCCTTACTCGCCCTATCCACCAATACCACAAATTCTTTTAGTTCTAAAATCCCGACTAAAAGTCTGACATCCTCATTTAGCCCATCTTCAAACCTCTTGCATAAGATAGCTTCTGTTGACACACATTCTTGTGCGTACTTACTGAGCCTAACAAATTCACGCTCATATTCCGCCACAGTCATTTTTCCTTGTTTTAACTCAAGGAATTCCTTCCATTTCTAATCAACAAATCGCTGACTTATATACTTCTTACGAAACTCTTCCAAAAAGAAGTCCCACGTTACTCTCTCCTTAGGAACCACTGATGTCAACGTTTTCCACCAATGGTATGCCGAGTCCTCAAAGAAAGACACTAAGACATTTTAAACTCTCCTCAGGTGTACAGGAGAGTTTGTCGAATACCCTCATCGAGTTCTCAAGCCAAAATTCCGCCCTCTCAGGGTCATCATCTATATTAGCTCGAAAGTCCTCAGCCTCTTGCTTCCAGATTTTATCTACTGGGGGCTTAGTTGTCCTCACTAAGTCTATACCTTGGGGAGCCACAAGAACTGGCTGAGGTATAGGAGAGGGATGAGGAGGTTGGGCATTGGAGTTTGCTCGCACATACTCCGTGTACCAGTTACTCATCATTTGGAGAAAGGCTTCCCGAGCCTCTTCTCCTTGACCCCTAGTCTCGGGTCCACTCTGCACAGGCGCGGTCCCTTGCGCGGGAGCCGGTGCATTACTAGCTGCATCATCAGTAGCCGATTGATCGGGATCCATACACTATATATAAACAAAGTTTAAAATCATCAGAAGCCACCACACTATCATTATACACTTTTGGCATGTATAGCTAGACTCCCACACATGCTATGGTAGTCCTAGAACCGACTAAACCATAGCTCTGATACCACTAAATGTAACATCCCTTACTCGTATTTTGCACCGAAACTGGGTACGAGGCGTTACCGTACTTAACTCACACAATCATACAACTTTGGGCTATCAGGTTCGTTTCAAATTAAAACTTTTCCATTCATGTGTCTATCACTCTCATAATGGACCTACGAGGCCCTAAATATGCTTCCAAATGGTTTCGGAGATAATTCGGAAACTTCTACGCACTTAAGAAAATTTTTTCCTAAACAGGGGCCACACACCCGTGAGGGGGATGACACGCTCGTGTTCGACGCCCGTGGTCGACACTGACTAACTTCACACGGCCTTGGCACGCCTGTGGACCTGGCCCATGTGCCAAACCTTGACATCCTGACATATCCACACGGCCTATACACACGGCCGTGTGCTTCAGCCGTGTGGCGAATTAAATTCCAATTGCAAGGTGCAGACTTTACACGGCCTGGGCATACGCCCGTGTGCTAGTCGTGCCTCCCATACGGTCTAGACACACGCCCGTGTGTCTACCCATGTGAACGATTAGAAGGCTATCTACCAAGCCCTTTGCCACCCTACATTGCACACATACATACTCCAAATTCCATTCAACGTAATTCATGACCCAAAGACACATCTAAATATTCAATTCACATATCAATAAACACTCATAATTTGCAATAGGAACTTCCATGAGTAATTTCATATTTTCATAAATAACAAAGTGAGACATCAACCATGACAATATACAAAATAGTTATCTTAAAAGGGGCCAACACATCTTGGCCAAAATAACAAAATAATCTAACTAGTCTAGCCCCTATACATGCCATACACAAAATCACTAAGTCTAGATATACCGAGATGAGTTGATAGTGTGGGCGATCTTCTGGTTATCGGCGTACCCCGGCTCAGCTCTTAAACTCTATAAAAGAAGGGAAAATAAAGGGGAAGTAAGCATTAAGCTTATTAAGTTTACATGTAAACAATATAAAGTTATAGCATTACATACTAAACAAGGAACAATCCACATTCATAATTAAGCTTACTCATTTCTTCCATTTCTATATTCCAACCTTATCACAAGCTTAACGTATACATTCATTAGCATGCTTCCCTGCACTTAGCACTACAATGTCACATAATACAGCACATCACAAACTCTTAGTCAATTATTCATAATCAAATTACTCGGTGGTTTCGCACTTAGCCCACCATCAGTCTTTATTAGGGTGGTATCGCGCATAGCCCACCGAAAAGGTTAGTTACGGTGGTATCGCACATAGCCCACCAACTGATAAATAGACGATGGTATCGCACATAGCCCATCGTAATTAAATAACTAGGTGGTATCGCACATAGCCCACCATCAAGTGTTTATTACACGTTTATATGACTATTTCATCATTCATACAATAATTATACCATAACTACCGCATTCAATCCACTTGAATCACACATGTTCTCAATCATGCCATGCACCAATCAACAACGACAATGTATATATATATAAAATGCATAGTTTACACATAAACTTACCTCGGTGCAAAACGTGTCAACTAACGGTTTAATCTGTAACCTTGCCTTTTCCCCGGTCAAGGTTAATTCAGCGCTCTTCTTGATCTATAACAATAAAATTCATTCATTTAGATCATTCTATGATCATAATGCACCAAAATCTACACTTAGGCAAAAATGACCATTTTGCCCTTATATTATGGCAAAATTACGATTTTGCCCCTAGGCTCGTAAATCATTTTTTATCACATTTTCTCAATAAACAAGCCTAGGTGAACATTTATTTCTCTTACAACTACTCACCATTCCAACTATTTCTTGCATTTATGACACAATTTAAATCTTTGCATTCTAGTCCTATTTAGGTGTTTTCATGCTAACATCTTTCACAAAAGTTGTTTCTCATCTCTCTAACATTTATTTTCTTCCATAAAACTCAGCTAAAAACTCAACTACTCTCATGGCAAGTCCCTAGACTTTCAACCATATCTCAAATTAGTCCCCTCATTAGCTAAAATCACTTACTTGAATATGAATTGAGTGGCTGAAAGTTTGAACCCCCAAGAGCTCTATTTATTCTTCAATATTCGGTGGAAAGAGATGAGTGAATAGTGAAAGATGATAGTTTTTCTTTTACCATATTTTTATTCATCTTTTCTCACCTAATTTTGACTAAACATTAAATGCTCTTGTCTCCCCATACCATATGGCCGGCCATCACACTCCAAAATGGCCTATTTGCACTTTAAAGACCTCTAATTTACATTCTATAGTCATTAGGTACTTCTACCTTGAAAATTAGAACTTTCACACTTAATGCAATTTAGTCCTTTTTCAAAATTAAGCATGCAATCATTAAAATTAAAGTACCAAAATTTTCACATAGTCATATATTAATGTTATAACGCATAAAATAACATCAAAATAATTTTCTTAAACCTCAGATTAGTGATCTCGAGATCACTGTTCTGACTAGCCCCAAAATAGGGCTATTACAGGATTTTTATTTCGAGAAATTTAGAGTTGATGCAGTTGATTTTGAACGAGGCTCATAATAGTTGTTTGTCTGTTCATCCGGGAAGTACGAAAATGTACAATGATTTGAAACAATTTTATTGGTGACATGGTATGAAACGGGATATCTCAGAGTTTGTTTCGAGATGTTTAGTTTTTCAGCAAGTTAAAGCTGAACATCAGGTTCCATCCGGTTTGTTACAACCGATCATGATTCCTGAGTGGAAATGGGAAAGAATCACAATGGATTTTGTGTCAGGGTTGCCTTTATCTTCGAGAAAGAAAGATGCAATTTGGGTAATGGTGGACAGATTAACAAAATCAGCTCATTTTATTGCAGTACGATCTGATTACTTACTTGATAAGTTAGTCGAATTGTATATTTTTGAGATTATGAGATTGCATGGGGTACCATTATCTATTGTGTCTGACCGAGAACCGAGGTTTACTTCGTGGTTTTGGAAGAAACTGCAAGAGGCTCTAGGTACGAAACTGTATTTCAGTACTGCATTTCATCCACAAACGGATGGTCAATCTGAGCAGATCATTCAGATTCTCGAAGATATGTTGAGATATTGTATTCTTGAGTTTGAAAGTACATGGGAAAAACATTTGCCATTTATTGAATTCGCGTACAATAATAGTTTTCAATCTAGCATTAAAATGGCACCATATGAGGCTCTTTACGGTCGTAAATGTAGAACTCCATTATATTGGACTGAGCTTAGTGAGAATAAGATTCACGGGGTCGATTTGATTAAAGCGACTGAACAGAAAGTGAAAGTGAAAGTGACAGTCTGAAAGCCGCATCAGATCGTCAGAATTCCTATGCAGATTTGAAACGAAAAGATATTAAGTTTGAGATCGGTGATAAAGTGTTTTTGAAAGTGTCTCCATGGAAGAAAATACTTTGATTCGGCAGAGCAAATTGAGTCCGAGCTTCATCGGGCCGTATGAGATTATCGAACGTATTGGGTCGGTTGCTTATAGATTGTTATTGCCACCTGAGTTAGAGAAGATTCATAATGTATTTCAAGTATCGATGCTTCGACGATACAGATCTGATCCATCGCATGTGATTGCCCCTACAGAAGTTGAGATTCAGACTGATCTGTCGTATAATGAAGAACAGATTCGATTTCTGGCACGTGAGATCAAAGAGTTGAGAAATAAGAGAATTTCTTTAGTGAAAGTATTGTGGCACAGACACGGAGTTGAAGAGGCTACGTGGGAGCCTGAAGATGTTATAAGAGATCAATATCCGAATCTATTCACTGGTAAGATTTTTGGGGACGAAAATCCCTAAGGGGGGAGAGTTGTAACAGCCCGGTTTAGACCCTAGTCAGAATAGTGGTTTCGAGACCACAAATCTGAGGTCGGAAAAATATTTTAATATTATTTTCTGTGTTTACAGTATGTGATTAAGCATGTGTGAAAGTTCTGTGTGAAAATTTTATCGATTGTGTGCTGAATTGTGAAAAAGGACTTAATCGCATAAAATGCAAAAGTTGTGTGCTAGTTGTTAAAATGCTTAAATGTCATGGATTATTAAATGAAAGGTCCTTATGTTGATAATAGACCATTGATAGTGGGAATGGACATAAATGGTCTAATGTTTGATGGTTAAATGGTTTATTAATTAAGGGTAAAATGGTAAAATGAATTTTTAGTTAATATTAATTATAATAAAACATGAACTAGTGGCATTAGTGTTCATCTTCCACCGAAGTTGAGAAAGAAAATAAGGGTTTTAAGCTTCCATGATTTCGGCACATTCATAGTTCAATCAAGGTATGTTTTGAGCTCGGTTTTTAGTGATTTTTACGTTTTTGTGATCGTTGCTTAGCATACTATCAAGCCCATGCTTTAATTTTAGAATTTGATGAAGGTTTTGAGTTAAGCCATTGTTGAATGTTTGAGCTTTGTGATAGTTGATGATGAAATATGAAAGATATGTGAGAGATTAACATATTTTGTCTTTGAATTTTTGATGAATTTGACTATTTTAGGCTAAATTGTGAAAATGAGAAATTGAAGGACTAAAATGTGAAATCAATGAAATATGTGGACTTGTATGAACATGGGGAAAATTCGTCTAAGCGTATGTAAATGGAAATTATGAGTATTTTGTGATTTTATGAAATAGGGACTAAAATGTCAAAGTGTGCAAATGTGAGGGTTGTTTTGTAAAATGCCCTAAATATGTGTTTTTGGATAAAATTGAATGATTTGGTGAATGAATGAGCTAAATTTGAATATGTATAGATCAAGAAAGGAGAGATTCAGATCGAGATCGAGGCAAGAATAAAGTGCTCGATTGATTGACTTGAATCGTGTTTTTACGTCCGAGGTAAGTTTGTGTATAATACGAATTGTATAAATCATATTTATGTGTTATGAAATGATTGAATATGTGGTTGATGAAATAGTAATGTTATATGTGGATTTGAGAGATGTGGCACTAAGTGTGCGTAAATAGAATCGATACAGTGGTGAACGGCACTAAGTGTGCGAAATAAAGAAAGCATCGACTATATTGATTGGCACTATGTGTGCGGTACCGAGTTAAATTTGGTTTTATGTAAAGGCACTAAGTGTGCGATGATATTTAAGCTTCGGCTAAGGATTTGGCACTAAGTGTGCGAGTAAATCGAATGATTAATAAAGATTGAACGAAACATGGTATTGAGTATTGAGTATCAAAAGTGATCATCAACTAAGTGTTGGCACAGGTATGTACGGAACCTATGTGGTTGATGATATCGTATTTGGATAAATGGATGATTATGTGACTAATGAATATGAATGAGATTGTGTATCATTGTGAATTGAACTATGCAATAGTTTATTTTGTATATTGAATTGGAATGGTTAAGTTAAATGTATTATATGAGGAACTTACTAAGCTTTTAAGCTTACTGTGTGAAGTGTTTCTCTGTTTTACAGTGTCATTAAAGCTAGCTCGGATCCGGGGATCGTCAGCGACTTAATCTGTAACAATCTGAATTTGACCCTAATCAGAACAGTGGTTTCGGGACCACGAATCCGAGTCCGAAAAATTTTTAAATATTATTTTCTGTGTTTATTATATGTGAATTATTATGTGTGAAAGTTTCGTATGAAAATTTGATTGTTTGTGTGCTTAATTAAATAAAAGGACTAAATCGCGTAAATGGTAAAAGTAGTCGTTTATTAAATTAAGTGGCTAAATTGATTTGTCTTCTTTTATAAGTGTATTTAAGTTGCAAATTTACCTTTTTGCATGTAAGTGGGTGCATAAGGTTATAATTTCACGTTAATATGTTTTTTTATATAATATAAATATAAGTTAAAATGTAATAAAATATGTTAATAATATTATAATAAAAGACATGTGTTTCTCCACTAATCATTTCATTCTTCTTCACCGAAACTAAAGAAGAAAAAGAAAGAAAAACATAAGCAAAGTTTCGGTCATGGTTTTGGTTTAATTAAAGGTTAGTTTTCGATTCGTTTTTGATAATTTCTACGTTTTTGTAATCGTTGCTTTGAGAGCTTTAAAACCCATGTCTCAATTTCATGAATTGATGATGTTTGTGTGAAATGCCATTGATGCTATGTTGAGTTTTATGATGTTTTATGGTGTTAAATGATAGATATATAATTGATGAACAAACTTTGTTCTTGAATTTTTGATAAATTTAGCTAAATAGGGCTAAATTGAGAAAATAAAATTTTGAGGGACGAAAATGCAAAATAAATGAAATGCATGGATTTATATGACTATATTGAAGATTCGGCCTAACTAGGTTGTTGTGAAATTTTGCTTAATTTGTGTTTTGTGCAAATAGGACTAAATTGTAAAAGTGTGAAACATTAGGGGTAAAATGGTAAATTGCCTATTTATGTGTTTTGGGACTAAATTGAGATAAAATGTGCTTGAATGAGCTTAATTTGATTATGTTTAGATCAAGAACAAAGAAAAACGGACTTGGATCGGGGAAAGGCGAAAGTTATCGAATAGCAGGTTCTTGTCGTCCGACGATATTCGAGGTAAGTCTTTAAGCAAGTTAATATGTGTAAATATTGTTCGTAACCTAGTTATATGCTGAATTTTGAATTATTGGATTGAAATGTAGACATAGCCGAATGTGACATATTAAATTTATCAATGAAAGGTAGTTAAATTAAATTGAATTCATTGTGTGAAAGTGATATGAATTATGTGTTATATATGTGATTTTAGTAAAATGTAATGTGTACGAGATGGTGGAATAATATCAATTCGGGCTTTGAGCCTAGCAGCAGGCCTTGTCTTGGGTGAATTATATCGGGCTTATTGCCCAGCGTGCCTTGTCTTGGGTGAATTATATAGGGCTTATTGCCTAGCAAGCCTTGTCTTGGGTGAATTATATCGGGCTTATTGCCTAGCAAGGCTAAATACCAGGTGTTTAAATTTTAGACCTCGGGTCTAGCAGGCCTAGTGCCGGTGTGTGATTCAGGCTGACGCCTAGCGGGTTTTAAACAGGTGATGAAATTTCAAATTTGCAAAACATAAACTTTTCTAGCTAAGTAATCATCGAGGAAGTAAGTTGATATTACAAGTTATATATGTATGTTGGCCATACGGTAAGTGCCTACAAGTTATTAAATTGATCTTCTATATTAGATCAATAAGGTATGTATATATGTGTTGAATTGTCGAACGCGAATGATAATAATTGATCCTGTATATTCGGCTTTATACTTATGTTTACGTGACCATGTTGGGATTACCTTGATGCCATGTATACGAATGAATGAAATGTCAAATGAATATATATAGATATGTGATTGTGTTTTCTTGTATATGAAATTACTAAGTGTAAGTATATACTTACTTGTGTATATGTGATCCTATTGAATTAAATGCATCGAAAGTATTAGTAGTTGGAGAAGTGCTATTAATTTATATTTGAATTATATGATGAGCTAATAAATTAAAGATTAAAGATAAAATAATTACAATAATTGAGCTAAAAGAGGTATTTGTATTCGACATTAGTAGACCAATAAGTGTTAAGCTTTAAATTTTATGGTATGATGTATGTTATTGAAAATGATTGAATGAACATTTGATTGAATACATTTTCTTAAGACTTACTAAGCTAGTAAGCTTACTCTGTGTGTGTTGATTGTTTTGTATTATAGATTTAGACCAAGCTACGGGCTCAGGGGATCGTCAGCAAAGTCATCCACATTATCAATCTATTTTGGTACTTTTGAGTTTGGTTTTGAACTAAAGGCATGTATAGACTAGACTATGTTTTGAATTAATACACTTTGTCCTTGTATATGTTATGGCCATGCGAAAATGGCTAAATATGATGTTTAAAGCTAATTATAGTCGATCATGGCATGCAAATGAGATGTGTTTATCATGTTTTGTTATAGTACGTGTTTAATTATGTTTGATGGTGATTGATTCTCATTTTAGTAAAATGCTAATGACATATGCGAATGATAAATGGGATATGTTTGTTTTATATGAAAATTTTTGGCATGAAGTAGTGTATGTGGCTTAAGGTTATTATAGTAATAAGTGTAAAATGATAGGTATATATCGAATAGGTATTTAGGTGGTTTGATGATGTGATTCGGTAGGAATGATAAAACATGCAAAAGTTGATATGATCTATATAAGTTATATTAACCGTTTGTGTATGAAGTTTTATGCTATGTATTTAAATTGACATATTTGCAATTGGTTCAAACATGCGTATATTCATTTAGTTTAAGCTTTGGTATTTCGAGCAAGAAAGGATATATATATATTTTGTTTTAGTTGAATGTGAGTTTGTTATTATGGATGTATTGATCTTAGAGTTGTTAAAATATATATATATATATGCAGATGTATGAAATTGGCTTAAATGGATTGGGATAAGTTATTAATGTTTAAGTTTGCGATGGTGGTACAAACTTGAAATGCATTTGTCCATGTTTTTAATAACAGTAAATAAATGATACGATTTGTGTTAAGCATAGTAATGCCTGTAACCTTAATACGGCAACGGACACGGGTTAAGGGTGTTACATTTGATTGGTATCAGAGCTTACGGTTTAGTCGATTCTAGGACTACCGTAGCGCGTGTGAGTCTAGCTATACATGCCTTAATTTTATAATATGATAGTGTGGTGACTTCTGACTTCTGAAATGTGTTTTATATAGTAAAAGGATCCCGACAGAGCCATAGCGGATGATGTTGAGAACATAGTGCCTGATCTCGTACATGGGTCAGCGCCGGTAGACTCTCGACCTATCTCGGGTAGCCATGAGGGGGAGGCTAAGCAAGCCTTCTACCAGATGATGAACGAGTGGTTTACACAATACATTCAGACTAATCCAGCTGTGCAACAACCTCCACCCCCGAATAATCCATCTCCGATACCTTCAGTACCTCCGATGATAGATCCGATGAGATCTAGCAGGCCTCTCGTTAATAAAATCAGGAAACACGGGGCCGAAGAATTTAAAGCTAATGATGATGACGACGCGGAACGAGCTGAGATGTGGCTTGATAATACTATCTGTGTGCTCGACGAGCTATCATGTACTCCAGATGAATGCTTGAAGTGTGTTATATCCCTATTAAGGGACACCGCATATCACTGGTGGAATACACTAGTATCGGTGGTTCCGAAAGAAAAAGTGACTTGGGATTTCTTTCAGACCGAGTTCCGTAAGAAATATATCAGTCGGAGATTCATTGATCAGAAACAAAAAGAATTTCTGGAATTGAAATAGGGTCGAATGACCGTGACTGAGTATGAACGGAAATTTGTTAGACTGAGCCTATATGCCCATGAATGTGTGTCAACTGAAGCCATTATGTGTAAAAGGTTCGAAGACAGTTTGAATGAAGATATTAAGTTGCTAGTCGGCATACTCGAGATTAAAGAGTTCGTGGTGCTTGTCGAACGAGCTTGCAAAGCCGAAGAGCTTGGGAAAGAGAAAAGAAAAGCTGAAATGGAAGCTAGAGACATCCGTAAAAGATCATCGAGTAAGACTTTTCATTCTGTATCCAAGAAGTTCAAAGATGAATCCGGCCGACATAAAGCTACTTCAGACTTATCTAGACGAGATCGACCTCCTGTGGGTTCCCGAGCTACTTTGATGGCCAGTGTTGGTAATGTTCAGCAGAATCGGGTTGAGTGCAAGCATTGTGGTAAATGGCATTCTGGGAGTTGTAGATTTCGTGATCGGTCTTGCTTTAAATGTGGATCGTCGGATCATTTTATTCGGGAGTGCCCGATGCTAGCTGAGCAAAATACGGCTTAGAATACGAGATCGAGTAATGTATCAATGCGTGGCGCACCACCCGGTATTCGGAAATGTAAGTGGTAGTCAGGAAGGAACCAAAGACACTGCAGTTCGATCAGAGGCTCGTACACCTTCTAGAGCATATGCTATACGTGCTAGGGAGGATGCTTCTTCCCCAGATGTTATTACCAGTACTTTCACTCTTTATGATACTACTGTGATTGCATTGATTGATCATGGTTCGACTCATTCATATGTGTGTGAAACTTTAGTATCCAGTAAGACTCTGCTTGTTGAGTCTCACGAGTTTGTGATTCGTGTATCAAACCCCTTGGGTCGATGTGTTCTGATTGATAAAGTGTGTAAAAGTTGCCCGTTGATGATTCGGGATTCATGCTTCCCATCTGATTTAATGTTGTTGCCTTTCGACGAGTTCGATATAATTTTGGGAATGGAGTGGATAACTTTTCACGATCTGTTGTTATTAATTGCAAAAGAAAGACCATTGATTTGAGATGTCGAAGCGGTGAAGTTATCCGAATTGAATCTAATGACACTGAATGGGTTACTGAGCGATAATCTCCTCGATGTTAGCTCATAAGCATGTGAGAAAAGGGTGTGAAGCTTACTTGGCTTATGTGTTGGATAGTAAAGTTACCGAGAAGCTGATTGAATCCATACCGGTTGTGTGCGAGTATCCGGATGTGTTTCTGAAGAACTCTGGGTTTACCACCTATTTGAGAAATAGAGTTTGGTATCGAATTAGTAAGGGGATGACTCGATTTCAATAGCTCCGTATCGGATGGCACCTCTGAGAATTAAAAGAGTTGAAACCATAGTTGCAAGAGTTATGAGATAGAGGCTTTGCACGACCGAAGTTTCTCTCCTTGGGTGCACCGTTTTATTTGTGAAAAAAGAAAGACGGGACTATGCGAATGTGCATCGATTACCGATAGCTCAACAAGGTAACTATAAAGAATAAATATCATTGACACGGATTGACGATTTGTTTGATCGGTTGAAAAGGGCTTGATGTTTTCAAAGATAGATTTGAGATCGAAGCCACATTATCGGCCATGAGTCGAGATTACGATGTGCCAAAGCGCGCCGAACGAGGTACGGACATTATGAGTTTCTAGTTATGCCTTTTGAACTTACTAATGCACTCGCTATATTTATGGATCCGATGAATCGAATTTTTGAGATAAGATTTGGATCGGTTTGTGGTAGTGTTTATAGATGATATTCTGATCTACTCCAGAGACAAAACCGAGCATGCCGAGCATCTGAGACTGGTGCTACAAACTTTGCGAGATAAACAGTTGTATGAAAAGTTTAGTAAGTGTGAGTTACATTTGAATGAGGTCGGATTTTAAGGTCACGTTGTTTTTGCGTCGAGCATTGGGTTGATCCGAATAAAATATCAGCTATACTTGATTGGAAACCACCAAGAAATGTTTCGAAATTCGAAGCTTTTTAGGACTTGTTGGTTACTACAGACGATTCGTGTGAAAGGTTTTTCTATGATAGCCACACCTTTGACAAAGCTATTACGAGAAAGATGTCAAATTCGAATGGATGAGAAAAATGTCGGAAAAGTTTCGATCGGTTGAAAGCTCTTTTGACCGAGGCTCCAGTGTTAGTTCAGCCTGAATCGGGTAAAGAATTTATTGTGTATAGTGATGCTTCTTTGAATGGTTTGGGTTGCATTTTAATGCAAGAAGGCAAAGTAGTAGCCTATGCTTCGAGACAGTTGAAGCCACATTAAAGAAATTATCCGACACATGATTTAGAGTTAGCAGCCATTGTATTCGCGTTAAAGATTTGGCATCATTATCTATTCGGTGAGAAATGTCATGTCTATTCGGATCATAAAAGTTTAAAGTATTTGATGACTCAGACAGATTTGAACTTGAGACAATGCAGATGGTTAGAGTTGTTGAAAGATTACGAATTAGTGATTGACCACCATCCGGGGAAACCCAATGTTGTTGTAGATGCCTTAAGTCGGAAATAATTATTTGCTCTTCGTGCGTTAAACGCACATATGGTTATGTCTGATGATGGTTCGATAATAGCCAAATTGAAAGCAAGACCGTTGTACATTCAACAAATTTATGATGCTCAGAGAGTTGACAAAGATACGATGGCAAGACGAGTTCAGTGTGAAAATAATGCAGAATCAGAGTTTCGAATTGATGAAAATGACTGTTTGAACTTCAAAGCCGAATATGTGATCCGAGGAATGTGGATTTGATTCAGATGTTGTTGAATGAGGCTCATAATAGTCGATTGTCGGTACATCCAGGTAGCACGAAAATGTATAATGATTTGAAACAGTTCTATTAGTGGCACGGTATGAAACGGGACATATCAAAGTGCTTAATTTGTCGGCAAGTAAAAGCCGAACATCGGTGCCTTCAGGTTACTTGGTAGATCATGATACGAATGGAAATGGGATAGAATTGCTATGGATTTTGTATCCGGTTTGCCTCGACACCGAGCAAGAAAGATGCGATGCTGGGTTATAGTGGATAGACTAACCAAATCAGCTCATTTTGTTCCAGTCAGACGGACTATTCGCCGATAAGTTTGGGTGAGTTGTATGTATCTCAAATTGTGAGATTACATGGTGTGCCGATTTCCATTGTTTCAGACAGAGATCCGAGATTCACGTCGCGGTTTTGGTAGAAATTGCAAGATGCTTTAGGTACCAAACTACACTTTTATGACTTTTCACCCATGAGACGGATGGTCGATCTGAACGAATCATTCAAATACTTGAGGACATGTTGAGATGTTGCATTCTCGAGTTTGAATGTACGTGGGAACGATACTTACCTTTGATTGAATTTTCTTATAATAACAGTTTTCAATCTAGTATCAAAATGGCACCTTACGAAGCTTTATACGGTCGCAAGTGTCGTACACCATTGTACTGGACCGAGCTTAGTGAAAACAAGATACACGGGGTTGATTTGATTAAAGAGACTGAACAGAAAGTGGCAGTAATCCGAGATAGTCTGAAAGTTGCATCAGATAGCCAAAAGTCATACGCGGATTTGAAACGTAAAGACATTGAGTTTCAGGTCGGTGACCGGGTATTTTTGAAAGTTTCTCCGTGGAAGAAAGTACTTCGATTTGGTCGAAAAGGCAAATTAAGTTCGAGGTTCACCGGACCGTATGAGATCATTGAAAGTATTGCGCCCTCTGAACTAGAAAAGATACACAACGTATTTCATGTTTCACTGCTTCGTAGATATATATCTGATCCGTCACATGTGGTTACCCCGTCTGAGATTGAAATTCGATCTGATATGACGTACGAGGAGGAACCGATTCGTATCTTAGCTCGTGAAGTGAAAGAATTGAGAAACAAGAAAATTCCGTTAGTAAAAGTACTATTGAATCGACATGGAATTGAAGAGGCTACGTGGGAGCCTGAGGAGTCAATGAGGCAACAATATCCGACTTTGTTTAACGGTAAGATTTTCGGGGACGAAAATCCCTAAGGGGGGAGAGTTGTAACAGTCCGAATTTGACCCTAATCGGAACAGTGGTTTTGAGACCACGAATCCGAGTCTGAAAAATTTTTAAATATTATTTTCTGTGTTTATTATATGTGAATTATTATGTGTGAAAGTTTCGTATGAAAATTTGATTGTTTGTGTGCTTAATTAAATAAAAGGACTAAATCGCATAAATTGTAAAAGTAGCTGTTTATTAAATTAAGTGGCTAAATTGATTTGTCTTCTTTTATAAGTGTATTTAAGTTGCAAATTTACCTTTTGCATGTAAGTATGCATAAGGTTATAATTTCACGTTAATATGTTTTTTTATATAATATAAATATAAGTTAAAATGTAATAAAATATGTTAATAATATTATAATAAAAGACATGTGTTTCTCCACTAATCATTTCATTCTTCTTCACCGAAACTAAAGAAGAAAAGAAAGAAAAACATAAGCAAAGTTTCGCCATGGTTTTGGTTTAATTAAAGGTTAGTTTTCGATTCGTTTTGATAATTTCTACGTTTTTGTAATCGTTGCTTTGAGAGCTTTAAAACCCATGTCTCAATTTCATGAATTGATGATGTTTGTGTGAAATGCCATTGATGCTATGTTGAGTTTTATGATGTTTTATGGTGTTAAATGATAGATATATAATTGATGAACAAACTTTGTTCTTGAATTTTTGATAAATTTAGCTAAATAGGGCTAAATTGAGAAAATAAATTTTTGAGGGACGAAAATGCAAAATAAATGAAATGCATGGATTTATATGACTATATTGAAGATTCGGCCTAACTAGGTTGTTGTGAAATTTTGCTTAATTTGTGTTTTTGTGCAAATAGGACTAAATTGTAAAAGTGTGAAACATTAGGGGTAAAATGGTAAATTGCCTATTTATGTGTTTTGGGACTAAATTGAGATAAAATGTGCTTGAATGAGCTTAATTTGATTATGTTTAGATCAAGAACAAAGAAAAACGGACTTGGATCGGGGAAAGGCGAAAGTTATCGAATAATAGGTTCTTGTCGTCCGACGATATTCGAGGTAAGTCTTTAAGCAAGTTAATCATCTGTAAATATTGTTCGTAACCTAGTTATATGTTGAATTTTGAATTATTGGATTGAAATGTAGACATAGCCGAATGTGACATATTAAATTTATCAATGAAAGGTAGTTAAATTAAATTGAATTCATTGTGTGAAAGTGATATGAATTATGTGTTATATATGTGATTTTAGTAAAATGTAATGTGTACGAGATGGTGGAATAATATCAATTCGGGCTTTGAGCCTAGCTTGTGCCTTGTCTTGGGTGAATTATATCGGGCTTATTGCCCAGCAGGCCTTGTCTTGGAGTGAATTATATAGGGCTTATTGCCTAGCGGGCCTTGTCTTGGGTGAATTATATCGGGCTTATTGCCTAGCGGGCTAAATGCTTAGGTGTTTAAATTTGAGACCTCGGGTCTAGCGTGCCTAGTGCCGGTGTGTGATTCAGGTGACGCCTAGGTGTTTTAAACGGTGATGAAATTTCAAATTTGCAAGACATAAACTTTTCTAGCTAAGTAATCATCGAGGAAGTAAGTTGATATTACAAGTTATATATGTATGTTGGCCATACGGTAAGTGCCTACAAGTTATTAAATTGATCTTCTATATTAGATCAATAAGGTATGTATATGTGTTGAATTGTCGAACGCAAATGATAATAATTGATCCTGTATATTCGACTTTATACTTATGTTTACGTGACCATGTTGGGATTACCTTGATGCCATGTATACGAATGAATGAAATGTCAAATGAATATATATAGATATGTGATTGTGTTTTCTTGTATATGAAATTACTAAGTGTAAGTATATACTTACTTGTGTATATGTGATCCTATTGAATTAAATGTATCGAAAGTATTAGTAGTTGGAGAAATGCTATTAATTTATATTTGAATTATATGATGAGCTAATAAATTGAAGATTAAAGATAAAATAATTACAATAATTGAGCTAAAAGAGGTATTTGTATTCGGCATTAGTAGACCAATAAGTGTTAAGCTTTAAATTTTATGGTATGATGTATGTTATTGAAAATGATTGAATGAACATTTGATTGAATACATTTGCTTAAGACTTACTAAGCTAGTAAGCTTACTCTGTGTGTGTTCATTGTTTTGTATTATAGATTTAGACCAAGCTACGGGCTCAGGGGATCGTCAGCAAAGTCATCCACATTATCAATCTATTTTGGTACTTTTGAGTTTGGTTTTGAACTAAAGGCATGTATAGACTAGACTATGTTTTGAATTAATACACTTTGTCCTTGTATATGTTATGGCCATGCGAAAATGGCTAAATATGATGTTTAAAGCTAATTATAGTCGGTCATGGCATGCAAATGAGATGTGTTTATCATGTTTTGTTATAGTACGTGTTTAATTATGTTTGATGGTGATTGATACTTATTTTAGTAAAATGCTAATGACATATGCGAATGATAAATGGGATATGTTTGTTTTATATGAAAATTTTTGGCATGAAGTAGTGTATGTGGCTTAAGGTTATTATAGTAATAAGTGTAAAATGATAGGTATATATCGAATAGGTATTTAGGTGGTTTGGTGATGTGATTCGGTAGGAATGATAAAACATGCAAAAGTTGATATGATCTATATAAGTCATATTAACCGTTTGTGTATTAAGTTTTATGCTATGTATTTAAATTGACATATTTGCAATTGGTTCAAACATGCGCATATACATTTAGTTTAAGCTTTGGTATTTCGAGCAAGAAAGGATATATATATATTTTGTTTTAGTTGAATGTGAGTTTGTTATTATGGATGTATTGATCTTAGAGTTGTTAAAATATATATATATGCAGATGTACGAAATTGGCTTAAATGGATTAGGATAAGTTATTAATGTTTAAGTTTGCGATGGTGGTACAAACTTGAAATGCATTTGTCCATGTTTTTAATAACAGTAAATAAATGATACGATTTGTGTTAAGCATAGTAATGCCTGTAACCTTAATCCGGCAACGGACACGGGTTAAGGGTGTTACATAATCACACTATCGGCTATCTATTTTGGTACTTTTGGAAGTTGTATATGTTTGGTATATGGCATGTATAGCCTAGTGATTATGAGATGTTTTGAGATGTATAGATCTTGCCATGTGATGTGGCTTGATAGATGAATGATCTTAGTATATGTCTTGGATATATGAGAATGATGGTTATAATGTGTTTATGTGACTTTGTGTGAATGACCTTTATGATATGTTTTAGTGAATGGAGGTAGTATGTTTCATGCTATGAATTGGTAAGAGTTAAATGATGTATAGATTATGTGGTTTGGATGTGGAATTGATACTTTGGATAGGTATGTTTGAGTTGGAATTGAGTATGGAAATATATGATATAGTTTAAGGTTAATTGGTGCATAAATTGGTATGTTATGGATGTCATTTGAGGTATGAATTTATGTGGTTTGATGCTTGTAGGTGTGACCCAAAGTGTGGGTGGCAAATTGGCCTTGCAAATGGCCTATAATTTCCCACACGGTTGAGCACATGGGCGTGTGGCTCGACCGTGTCTCTTAAGTTTGCAAATTGAAACAAGTCAGACTCGCACACGGGCTGGACACACGGGCGTGTGACTGCAGTGTGAAATAAGTCAGTTTCGACCACGGGTTAAGCACACGGGCGTGTCTTTGGACGTGTGGACAAGTCAGTATTTATGCCCTGTTTTGCAACGGCTTGGACACACGGGTGTGTCTGAGGCTGTGTGAGGCACACGGCCTACCCACACGGGCGTTTGACCTCTGTAGCTTTGAAAATTGTTAAGTTTTTGGAAAAATTTTGTATGTGCTCGGTTTAGTCCCGACCCCTTTTCAATGCATGTTTAAGGTCTCGTAGACCTTATTAAGGGACTTAATGATGTTGATTTATTATGTTTTAATGATATACAAAATATGAAGGTTAAATGTTATGATTTGATCGGTAATGCCTCGTAACCCTATTCCGGCGACGGATACGGGTTAGGGGTGTTACAATGTGCTCAAAGGTAACACTAACCAAGGTTTCCCACCATTGGTATGCTACTCCTTTCAATAAAGACACGACGCATTTAAGACTATCTTCTTGATTACACTTTAATTCCTTAATGACTCTACACAGATGAAACAACCACTATTTAACCATTGTGGAGTTATCTCCCTTGTCACCAAAGAATTCTTTGGCGCCTCTTCTCCTAATCTCCTGAACATGATCGATTTTAAGAGGAGCCGTCATAGTTGCAGGTGGCACGGGCTAAGCCGGGCGAACCACTTTAGGCTATGATTGAGGAGGGTGTTGAGGCTATTGTGGCTAGGGTTCTAATTCATTCCCCATAAACTGGTCAAATAGTTGGGTCATCATAGCGAAAAACATGTTTTTTAATGTGTTTCCTACATTCCTAGCATTGTTGTTGTTGGCCATTGTAGCCTGTTCCTGGGTGGGGACATGGCTTTCCATCTCCTCACCCGTTGTTTCCCTTGAACTATTAGACATGTTTCTTTTCTCACTACAAAAGAGATATTATCTTAGTACAAAACATTAAAGACTATGCCAGTGGTGTACTATGCATGATAGGGTGTGACACTATCTTCGATTTCTTTGAGAATCGGCTAAACCTAGGCTCTGAAACCAAACTTGTAACACCCTAAACCCGATCCTTAAGGAGGACCCAAGATTGGTGTGTCACTGTCTTAGAATCTTTTTATTAAAAATTTGTACAAGCGTGGTCTTTATAAAAATATAGTTCAAATAAATATGAATTGTAAATCCTTAGCGAAATAAAAAATATATAGGATTATACATTTCCAAGGAAGATGAAAAACATAGAACCGCTTAAGACCGTATTTGGCATAAACCTAAATTTAACTATAGTGCCATATATATACACATATAATTAGACAAACATTAATCATTCGAAGTAAATAATTCGATACTTTGCAAAAACATAATCACTCCACTGAGTTTTTATTGAAATAACGGTTTCAAAAGAGTAGCTTTAAAATAAAAAATTTAGTCTTTGAATGACACCACCCCCATGTCATGCATAATACAGAATACTTAGAAATCTCACGGAATAGATGTACTTCGAGAAGTCCTTTACTTCGTTAGCAATCCTAAGAAAGGAAGATAACTAAATAAGTTTAAAGAACTTAGTGAGTTCCAGAGCATACATTTCAATTGCTTTATATATATCACCAATAAACCTTTCCAACTCAACAAATCATACAATTTGCCTATTGGCAAGTACTATTCACAAACAGACTCTAGTACAAAACACTATTCCTTTGGCGCATAAACTACGCCCATGCAACCATGCAAACTACTTCCTTCGTGCCAACCATACCCAAGTCCATGATCAAGCCTTAGCATTCATTTCATTCGTTCTATCATTATTTACTAATCTAGTTTGCATTAACACATGCCCTACCAGAGGCTACATGATCCCTTTTCATGTATCGCGATCTGCCAGTCCAATGCTCGTTTCATTGAAGGCATCTCCAAGATTTCATTTTCATAACTTAGTTCATATTGTTCATTTCAGAGACAATGGGTAATGGCTTAAACACAAAGGAAGGCCCTTACTCTATTTACATAAATAACTAACTCAGATTTATAGCTGTCGAAACCATTTTTTATCGGGATTTGAAAAACGGGAATCGACTTTAAAAAATATGGAGTCGCCACCAATCTTTTTTGTTTAGGTGTGATCGGGTCACCTATAAAATAAATTTTGGTCTACAATTTCGTAAGAAAACGAGTTCGGGAGTCGGTTACGTGCGAGGAAGGATCAAGCACTCCTCATAGCGCCCAAAATTGGTACCAAATTGATTAATTGATGTCCTAATCTTGAAAAGTTTGAAATGATTTTGAAATTTGTTCCTTTTTCTATGATTTTGAATAACTTGATTGGATATTGAGATTTTTTGTTCGAAGGAATAGAGTATCACATCCAAAGACGATTGGATACGACAATCTGAGTCCTCGAATTCAAGATCATCCCCAAAATTCTCCAAGCACATGTATTGAAATTTTGAAAGGATATTTGGTTATTTGGACAAACAAAAAACCACACCCAGCACGATTGGGCACGATTTCTTTGAATTTCCAAACGCACGAATATTACCTTGGTTTGAAAATATGAACGAATTTTGAAAGGATATTCGTTTATTTGGTCAAACAAAAAACCACACCCAGCACGATTGGGCACGATTTCTTCGGATTTCCAAACGCACAAATATTGCCTTTTTTTGAAAATCTTTTGAGTAATCAAAATGTATTTTATTATTCGAATAGTGTTGAAACATGATGTTTTTAAGTGAGTATAATGCTATGGCATAATATCATACAATATGGAGCAAATATTTACAAATGAATAATCATAATATGAAATTTGAAAAGAACGAATTCGGATGCATACAATAGCACGTAAATTAATACAACTAACATATAGCAAACGAATAAACAACTAATATATATAAAATAGTATGCGTCAATTTAAAAAATGCATATGTAAATAAGACTTGATATAAAATAATGTACATATATAAATAATGATAAAATGTGAAAGTGCTTGGAATAAATATAGTTTAAAATAAGATTTTTAAAATGGAAATCATATGTTTATATATATATTTAGAATAAGATATGTATGTACATAGATTTAAAAGAGAATACATATATAGAATAATATGAAATTAATAACATATATACATAAAATAAGATAGTTTAATACAAATTTATATCCATATGTATAAAATACTACATAAGAGTATTTAACTTAGATATTATACAAATTATTGGAGAGAGAAAAAAGGGATAATAAAAGAAAAGTTTGAAATCAAATATTCATGTGATAAATAAGAAAATATATACAAATGGATGTTTAAAACAAATTAACATTGTAAAATCAATAAATAATTCGAAATAATTTATTAAAACAGTTCTAAATAAAAAAAATTTAAAATGAATAAATTTAGTAAACTAACAAAAAATACTTAATTGAGATAAGAATAAAACTGATAGGATACTTTATAAATAAATAAAATGATTTAAACAGGATTAAGGACCAAGTTAAAACGCGCACAAATAATCAGGGACCGAAACAGCAATATTTCCAAAGCCCACGACGCAGCATTCGATTCGGACCAAATTAAAAGCGTGTTTGAATTACCGGGGCTAATAAAAAAACAAATAAGAAATAGTTAGGGTCTAATCGAATAACAATACAGAGAAGGGGGACTAATCGCAGAAATACTCCATTATTGCAAAAAGGGCGTGAATCCTGCGCTTTAAATCGGATCGGGTCGGGTAGCTTTATGCGATGTCGTTTTGAAGCCACTTAATCAAGCTTCAAACGACGTCGTTTCTTATGATTTAAAAAAGTAAATAGAACCTTAAAAAAAATCAGAACAGTTTAACCCTTCTTTGTTTCTAAACCAAACCCTAGCCCCTCTTTTTCTAAACCTTCAGCCGAAATCTAAGGAAGCCACAGTTCGGCCACTGTATAGCCATGGTATTCGGTGATCAGTGACAAATTTGAGCCTCTTTAGCCTTCCTTTTACAAACCCGATTCGAAGGCCTTAGTATTTTAAACCTTGAAAACCGTCTTTACTTCCGATTTCGGCGAAGAAAGACAGATCTGACGGTTCATTTACGAAGGTAAGCTCTCTATTCCTTTATTATTAATGTTTTCATACAAACCAAAAAACAATCAAGAGACCAGAAAATGGAAGAGAAAAAAAAGTATTGAAAGTTGAATATCACCTTTCGAAAATGGTGTTTTTGATTTCTTTTCTCTTTCTTTTGTATTCAATATCTGGGTGCGTAATCAATAGTGTGCGTAAAATCGTGAAGAACCTCCCCCCCACAATCATTTGTTTTCGGGCTTTTTAAAGCCGAAATGAAAAATCCAAAACAAAATTAAAAATTACAACTGTTTTTATCTTTTTTTTTCTCTGCTGCTCTCTGTTGTCGTGGTGTGTCCTTTTCGCAGGTATAGCTGGCAGACGTGGTGTACAGAGGCGCGGACGACACTGAGCGCTGGAGGCAGTACGGAGGTGCACTGGTGAAGGCTTGCGCGTGGCGTGCGTGTGGTGACGCGTGTGGAGGCACGCGCGCGGCACTGGAAGCCTCTGGAATTCTCTAGTGTTTCTGTCTTGCTGAAATTATTTGGGCCGTTCGGGCCGGATTTAGATTAGGCTTAGTGTTTTGGGCTAGCTTGTAAATGGGTTTGGGTTTAGTTTAATAATTGGGCTTGCTGGTGTAAATGGACTGTTATTGGACTTTGTATTTTATTGGACTATTTTGGATCAATTTTTAATTGGTTTTAGTTTTTTTTGGTTTGAATCTGGTTAATGGGTTTTTGAATGGGCCCGGGCGAAAATGGGCTCTTACAATAGCCATGAACCTTCATTCTCATACACAACATATCTTCTTATGGGATAATAGTGCTTACCTTGATTAAACAAAAATGAGAACATAATACACACACATGGAAACAAGAAAGACCTCACCAGAAAATGTAGCAAGATTAGGCAGCAGAACTATTGCCCTTATCATGAGAGTTTTTAGGGTTTTCTTGAGCTATAATATAAAGAGTTAACTTATCATATCATTTTACCAGAAAAACTAAACAAGTTAAATAAGAACATTAATAGGAAACCCATAATCTGGAAGTTTCCTCACTTACACCTCAAACTAACCCTAAAGCATAAAACCCTAGGGCCCCGTAAATAACCATGAAAATAACTCGAGTTTCATCGATATTTACCAAGTACCAAAAGACGATGGAGTTGGCTGAGTACAGCAAACCTGAATCTTCATATAAGTCTTAAGTCTAGGATTTTCCAAGAGAATTTCAGAGAAAGTTTAGGAAGAAAATATGGTTGCCAAAGAAAGCATAAAACTTGCTCATGAAGCCAAAGCTTACTTTGTACAAACATACATTGAAGGAAAAACTTAGTGGATAAGTATGATTTCCCTCCAAACCCCTTGTCGATTATGACTAAGAACTTCTCTCTCTTTATAAATACAGGTCTGACAAGTTACAGAAACTTAGTCCTATACCAACCAAATTCTCATTCATCTAACCAAATTGTTCAACCAGGATAATAAAATAATAATAAAGCATATGGTTCTTTTCAAGTTAAAGTGTTAACACTAAAGACTTAACATTTCGTCTAACAGCTAGGGTGGCATATACTCTTCAGAAGAGTCCGCCAAACCATCAAGCTCGCCTAATGTAGATGTAACAACCCGATTTTGGGGCTAGTCGGAACAGTGGTTTCGGGACCACTAATCCGAGGTCAGATAAAATTATTTTTTTTATATTAGTTTATGTGTTATAGCATGATTATATGAGTGCATGAAAATTTTGGTGAATTAATTTTAGTGATTGCATGCTTAATTTTGAAAAAGGACTAAATCGCATTAAGTGTAAAGTTTTGTTATACAAGCTAAAGTTGTCAAATAGCTATAGAATCTTAAATTGGAGTTCCTTAATGTGCAATTGGGCCCTTTAGGGAGTGTTGGCCGGCCATAAAGACAAAGAAATGACATGGTCAAAGGTTAGGTGAATTGTTTGGTGACTTAATTAATAAATAATCATAAAATAAAGAAGAAAAGAGATGTCATCTTTTTCATTTCTCTTTCCCACCAAATTTTTCACTCAAGAAAGGGCCATGGAAGCTTGAAAATTTCAGCAACTTACAACCCTTGCAAGTAAGTGATTTTGATGGTCATTTTTGATAATTTTTGTACTTTTGGAACCCCTAAAGCTTAATCTAGCTAATGAGGGGACTATTTTGCAAAATGGTTGAAAGTTTGGGGTTTTTCCATGAGAGCATTAGTGTTTTTTGCTGAATTTTTATGGAAGAAAATGAGTTTTGGTTGTTAGACAAACAACTTTTGTTAAGTGATTTTCATGAAAACACCTAAAAAGGGACCTTTTTGTAAAGGTTGTAAAATAGGTGGTAAATGTATGAAATAATTGGAATTGTAAATTTCTATAAGAGTAATTAAGGTTCGGCTAGACTTATTTAATGAGGAAATTTGATGAAAATCAATTTACGAGCCTAGGGGCAAAATCGTAATTTTGGAAAATCTAGGGGCCAAACGGTAATTTTGCTAAAGTAGGAATTTTGAAATGTCTTGATTTATGTGATGATTAAATGAGTGAATTTTATCATTTTAGATCAAGAAAAATGGAGTCCGGACCTAGATCGGGGAAAAGCCAAGCTAGTAGATTAATTCGATTTAGTCGCTCACTTTTTGTATACCAAGGTAAGTTGTATGTAAATAATACAACTCTATTACTATTATGCATTAAAAAATATATTGCATAAGATGTTTAGTTATTGATATGAATATACATGATTAACTTTGATGTGGTATACTCCCGGTTGAACCTTAGGAATAGATTGGATATCCAAGCCATGACACTTGGTTGATATGTATGCCAGTGTAAGACCATGTCTGGGACATAGAATCGGCATCGAGACGAGAGCTAGTGTAAGACCATGTCTGGGACATGGCATCAGCCTCAATACGTAAGCCAGTGTAAGACCATGTCTGGGACATGGCATCGATGATGATATGTGTGCTAGTGTAAGACCATGTCTGGGACATGGCATCGACCACATTATGAGAGCCAGTGTAAGACCATGTTTGGGACATGGCATCGGCGTTGATATATGAGAGCCAGTGTAAGACCATGTCTGGGACATGGCATCGGCATCGAGATGGGAGCTAGTGTAAGACCATGTTTGGGACATGGCATCGGCCTCGATATGTAAGCCAGTGTAAGACCATGTCTGGGACATGGCATCGGCATTTTACCCTATTGTGTGAGGCTTATCGGATACCCATTGGTATTCCAATGGGTTCAACGAGTAAATTAAAGTTTGTGTTAAAAGTGAGAAAAGTTATGATTATGTTGTAAGTGGTACAGGTACCTACATGAGATTTTTGAGAAATGAGTTCGAATTTTGTTGTATGATTAGTAAGGGTGAAATGAGTAAGTTATACCTTTATTTATTTGAGAATCATGTGCAAGTTTAAAACATGTTATGATTTTGTTAATGCTTGGTAATTATTGTTAATTATTTACCTATGACTTACTAAGCTTTGTGCTTACTTCCCCTCCTTTCCATTTTCTTATAGAGCCGCCAAGTTAGCTCGGGATTTCAAAGGACGTCGGAGGCTCGATCACACTATCAAACTGAACATTTGGTATAGTTAGTTTCATCTTTTCGAGTATAGCACGTATAGGGACACGGTATTTTGTTATGTGTCATAATGTTTCGACCAAATGTGTTGGCTTGTTTTGAAGAGGAATTCATTTTGTATAAGACCATAGTTGATGGTTATTACTTGTTGTTAATAAATGCAAATGTTGATGTTTTCATGAATGAGGTTATTACATGGGTTGGCTGATAATAAGAAATGTTGTAGGTGATAGAAAATAGCTTGGATTTGAGGCGTGGATGCCTTGGTTGTGACTGATTTAGTCATGTGTATGTGCTTTTGATGGTACTATACGATGTGTGTAAATGTGTGCTTGAAAAGGGTGACAAAGAGGCTTGGAAAATAGCCTAACAGCTGTCCACACGGGTAGACACATGGCCGTGTGTCTAGGCCGTGTGTGACACACGGTTGCCCCATGGGCATGTGTTGAGGTCGTGTGTCCCCTGCACCTAAATTGTAAAAACTCAGATTTGCACACGGACCGAGTACACGGGCGTGTGCCAGGCCGTGTGACATCCTGAATTTCCACAAACCTCCAGCTAGGCTCGCACATGGGCTAAGGACATGGCCATGCCAGCCACACGGCCGTGCCATGTGTCCACACGGGCGTATGCCCCTATTTTCAGAGAAGTTTTCCTAAAATTTTCTAAAATTCCTGGTTTAGTATCGAATCATTTCTAAAGTATGTTTAGGCCTCGTAGGCTCATATTAAGGTTTTTAAGATGTAGTTTGAAAAGTTTTAAATTTGAACGAAACTTCATATTTCGGAAATGTTTGTATGTATGTTATTAAGTCAAGTAACGCCTCGTACCCTGTGTCGGAGTCGGTTATGGGTAAGGGGTGTTACAGCAGACTTCGCCCAAAGGCGCACTCAAAGAATACTTATACTTAGTTGAATTGAACACCTTCATACTCAGAACTCACTCTATATGCCTTACTTCTATCAACAGTATTCGAACACTATGGCCTCAAGGGGCGGAATGTTACATGAATTAAGTAGTATATTTTTATGATAGAAAAAATACAATTTCACCATTTTACTAGCCTATATCTTTATAATTTTTAAAGAATCAAATCAAAATTTTCTCATTTTGGGGGGGGGCAAAGTGCAATTTTACCATATACTAATTTAAAATTTTATAAACTATAAAGGTACTAAAGGTAAAAATTTCCACTTTAGCAGGGGTTAGAGCCCCTGCTAGCCCCCTTTAGCTCCGCCCCTGATGCCACTGTTACCCATATTGATTCAGTTGAAAGAGTTGATCATGAAACTGAAATCGCACTAGTTACTCTATTAGCAACCACTCTAATTGACCCTGCACAAAACCCAATTGGATTTAATCAGAAAATGGTTGATCTCCTTAGTGCTTCCATTGACTCTCACAGTCAAGTCATCACCAAATTTTGAGATGAGATTAAAGTCGTCCAGCAAATCTGAGATAGAAAGATTGCTTTCCGCAATGACTTGTTAGCTTAGTTTAGGTAGTAAGTTTTGGTTGATTTTTAGGAAAATAAAGAGGAAATATTAAAGTTTATTTCAAACAAACCTGATTTTAATAAAGAGATTAATAGAAATTAACTTACCAATTTAAAATGGGTGATTTGAAATCAAGATTTGGGTGAAGAAAATGCAAGAGAAGATTTGAGAGAAAATGAAGAAAAATTTGTGTAGAAGATGAAAATGGTTTTTGTTAAAATAATTGTTCCCTTTGCATATCCCAAATGAAAATTTTACTTTTATACCATTGGTTTAACTACCACATAAGGACCTCTCATATTTCTAATCTTTTTTATACACTTTTAGGCATTGACCCCTTTAATTTTATCTCCTTTACAAATTAGTTCATAGGCCAAAATCCTAATTCCGAAGTACCAACTAATTAATACAACTTAATACTCATAACTAGCTAATTAACGAACCGTTAATTTGACATATTGCCCATTCATGAAAACCTCTTGGTTTAACTTCTCAAAATGGCTCGATTTAGGAATTCCAAGCATTTATTTGGATTTTGGTTTTCCAAAAAAATTTTAGTGTTACAATAAAACGATAACATTAATGACCATTTAGTAGCAATTTAAAATTCAATGACCAAAACGTAATTTAAACCATACGTAAATGACTATTTTTGTAGTTTACCCTTAAGATTGTTAAGGTTAATGTAATTTTTGGCCCCTGAACTTAGCTACTAAGCTCACATTGATTCCTATAATTTTTTGATCTATTTTGATACCTGAACTTGATTTTTTTTTCATTTTAATCCTTGAGCTTGGATTCCATAAAAAATGCAATGGTGTAACATTTTAAGAATGCGTCACGTCATCACTTGGAACTTTTAACAAATGTAATTTTATGTTTTTTTAATTTTTAAGTGATGATGTAACATAATTTCAAGAAAATTACTAAAATGATAAGAAAAATAATTTATTACTAAAATAATATGGATTCAAAATTATTTACTAAAATGATATATTTGCTACAATAAAAAGACTTGGTGCAGAGAAGGTGTCGTCTTGAGCCTTGGTCTTTGCATCGATCCTTTTTACTGTAGCATAAGGTGGTAAGAGAGGGTTTAGGGCAGAATCTCTGCCCCCACAAAACAACACGAACATGAGTAAAAATTTAAACATTCGGTCCCCCCTTAAAAGAAATTCACCTTAAGCTCCTTATTTCTTTGAACTCTAAACTACCAAAATAATCCATCAAAAAGTACAAAAATACATATGATCAATTTCAATTCGGAACACCGAATTAGCAAGGTAAAATTATAAAGTGTTTTTCTTCATTTTCATCTTTATAAATAACTTATATTTAAATAAACAAAATATTTATCTGTATGTTTTGAATGTTAGTGTAGAGATATTTGATTTACAAGGTTGAAATATTAAGCGGTATTCTTCAAAAAAATCATTGCAAGCAATTTGACTTTATTTTTTAAAATATTATGTATGCATGCGATTGTTATGCAAATTGTTTTTAACATTTATAGATGAATTTTTATTATTGATAAATATGGTGATTAATTTGTATGCTAGGGTTTAGGAAATTATCAATTTAATGTCATAAAATTTTACATATATAAAAAAATAAAAATAAAAAACTCTTTAAAATTCAAAAATAAAAATAAAAAAAACATTTTTTAAAAATATTTTAAATATATAAAAAATGTAAAAAATCAATATTATCTAAAGCTGACTAGAATCAATTGAGGCATCGTTCCAGTGAGAGGTGAAAAACTTGTTGACCTGCAAATCGGTATAGACTAATTGAACCGAGCTAAAATATCAATTAAATTGACAATTGAACCAATTTTTATAAATTTTCATTGTTTATTTTTTAATAATTTACTTGCTTCGAAATCGTCAAATCAGTTGTTCTGAGAACTTATTGGTTAGGTTAGTTCGAAATCAATTCAACCTTGGTTCTATCAATCCGTACCAGTTCGCAGATCAATCGGTTTTTTATCTCTCGCTGGATTGATATCCCAGCCAATTCCCAGTCCGACTAGTTGATCTGGACCTGTTTAGATAATATTGAATTTTGGATTTTTTTTTTAAAATGTTTTAAATCTTTTTTATTTTTTATTTTTGAATTTTAAAGAGTGTTTTTATTTTTTTCATAATTTATTATTTTTAAATATATATATATATATAATTTTTAAAATATGAAAAAGAAATTAAAATCTTTTATGTACTTAAAGAGTAAGAACCAAATTGAGAAAAAAATAAAAGTTGAGAGCTAAAACAATTATTTTACTTTTGAAACCGTTAATTTTAATGAAAAAGTAGGTGGAGAGGCCAAGACATTTGGATAAAAAAAACCACAACAATTTAATATCTCAAAAGAATAATTTTTAAATTTCAAAAGATTACACAGTGACTTTCGTATATTTGAACCTATTATTATTAGATGAAAAGATAGTATCAGATTTTTTATATATTTTTTTTAAGAAAGGAGCACGAAAACCAACCGGTTGGTTACTTTACTCTCTTTTTTCGCCGAGGGAAAATCGGGCATGGCCGAGACTGAGAGCCAAGCACTTCCCACGAAACGACATCACCATCACCAAAACGACGATTCTGAAGGACAAGAGGAGGATGATGATGATGAAGAAGAAGAAGAAGAAGAGGACGGATTGGAGAATGAAGAGGAAGAAGAAGGAGCGAGTCGAGTCAGTGAGTCACAGGGTGCTGGCGCCGCGCCTCCGAGTGATGATGCTGGATTGAAACACTCTCAATTGGATACCCTACCCAATGATGATCCTCCCGAGGGTAACTTATCTTTTTTAAGTGTGTTTTTTTTTTTTTACGGAAGAATTTTGTTCTTTTCCCATAATTTTCAATAAAGTAAGCTCTTTTATTAAGGATAATGTTGTAATTGTTTTGAGGGAGTATATGGTGATCTTTCAGGGTTGCAGGTAAATTCTACTTCGGAATCCAAGGAAGGAGCTGAATTTAAGGTTAGTTTTCTTTTAGCAGTTAAAATCGTAATATTTAAGGCTTCCATTTCGGTTTTTTTTTTTCAAAGTCTGAGATCATGTTTTATTGTTCTCATTGACAATGTTTTAGGCTCTTCTTTTCTTTACAAGGAATTAAAATTCATGACTTTGTTGCCTTAGAAGTGTTTCGCCTTTATGCTATCATGACCTGAAGTTATAGTGAACTGAATCAAGTACTTTGGACTTGATTATCTTAGCTTTCATAAGTTGTCAGTACACCCCATGGTTCTTCTCTATAATTGAATTATAGGATGTGGTACCACCTCATATGAAGTCTGTTCTTTTTGTTATTAAAAGTTCTCATCTTTGGAATCCAATAAAACTTATTCCCGATCATTTTAATGAAAGAATTCTTGGAAATTTGTGGGTTATTGCGAGGGAACTCAAGGATTGAATTTAACTTTAAATGTAGAAACATAAGCCAGATGGATAAAAGCAAATATAAACTTGGAATAAATGTGCAAAAGGATGCAGAATCATTCCCTGCTAACATTGGATAATCCTTGTCGAAGCTCTGGCAGTTATAACTTCAAATGTTGTTGCCTTGTGCTCTTTTTAGTGATTATTTATGTTGTCCTTCACGTTTGATCGTTGAATAAGTTCTTCAGAACAATTGCAATGATGTAAAAGATCTTTATTGCTTTAAATTTTTTCTTGGAACTGCATGTCTTACCACTTAAGTTTCTCTCAGAGAAAACAAACTTATAAAAAATGCCCGAAATGAGAAAGGGACATATGTACAGTTCAATTTCTCTGTGATTGAATTGTTCTTTTAATGGAGTTCATCTTGGTTTAACTTTCTTAGGAGAAGGTTAACGCAGCTGACCAGGAAGTTTCTCCTAGTTTGGCTGTCCTGAGTGCTGAAGCTCCAACTTCTTTGTCACAACAAGCACCAACTTCTGTTACACAAGGTATATCATCTGCTCCTACTCCAACTCTACAAGAACAAAGCCTTTCAGATCAGAAAGTTAATGGTGCATCTGTGCCAAAAGCAAACCAGCAAAAATCTTATAATCTTAAAATGGTATCTGTTGTTCCCATTGTGAAGACACCTGTGTCTGATGGTTACAATTGGCGGAAATATGGTCAGAAGCAAGTGAAGAGTCCTAAAGGTTCTCGAAGTTATTATAAATGCACTTTCTCTGATTGTCAGGCCAAAAAGATAGAATGCTCTGATGTCACTGGCCATGTAATAGAGATTGTCAATAAAGGCATGCATAGTCACGAACCACCACGAAAAAATAACTTTACAAGGGAAAGTAAGATTGTATCCTCTGCTGCACGTGCTTCACATAATATTCAGCCCATCAGAATATTTAATGATTCTGACCCATCCACATCTTCTAAAGAATCTGTACCTGAAACAACTGTAAATCCTGAAAGAAAAGGACTGTTTTCTAGTGGCTCTGATGGGAATGGTGATGTGCAAGTGAAGGAAGAGCTCACGAGTGAACCTGAGACAAAAAAAAGGCAAGCATTCCTGTAAGCTTCTCTTTGCCTTTGTTTTCTTTTGCTTCATGATATACATATATGTATGTGCATCCAGTCTGTGAGTCTGGTTTTAATTGTTCCTCATTGTTTTTTATAATCAGTATGAAGAAAGGCAATACAGTTTGTTCTGATTCTGTCCTGAAAATCCGGAAGAAACCTAGATTTGTTGTGCATGCAGCTGTTGATGTAGGGATCTCAGGTGATGGATACAGATGGCGAAAATATGGACAGAAAATGGTGAAAGGAAATCCTAATCCTAGGTGCCTGTTCACTTCTCATATTTTTCCCTAGAAGTTTTCATTATTTTATCCCTTTAAATAATTAGTCAATTCATATGGCTGCTCAGGCTTGTCATCATTGTAAATTTTGTTATGGTGGCTTGCTTCTTTTATGTGTCTGTAGTATGGGACCCAATCTCAAGGTTTACTACATTTCTTTGCTGTATTGAAATACTAGAAAAACCATTCATTTGTACAGTAGAGTTTTGTTGGAATTTATACTAGAGTGTTCCAGTGGCCTTCGTCCTTGCTTTTTTGGTCTCAGCACACCTTTTACCGTGTGTAAAGCTTTGTAAGTTTATTTGTTCAACAAATGTTGTCATTATATGTGCATCTATATATCTCTTCCGAACCAATGCAAAATATTCTTATGAGGCTGTTGTAAAAGAGCCTGCCTTTATGATGCTTCTGTTAATTCTCTGCATGACCAATTTGGCCTTCCAAGTTCTTTTGTTTAACTCAGTTGTTATGTGCCAATTTACTTGAACCTGTATACATTCTATTGGTTTTGTTCTGATTTTTTTTTTTTTTTGGCTGATGAATGTTCTCTAGGAACTACTATAGATGCACTTCTGCTGGGTGTCCTGTACGTAAGCATATTGAGACAGCTGTAGATAATACAAATGCTATCATTATAACATATAAAGGTGTTCATGACCATGACATGCCTGTACCAAAGAAGCGACATGGCCAACCAATTGCTCCTCTTGTTGCCGCTGCTGCACCTGCTTCTATGAACAACTTACAACATAAAAAAACCGATGGAGGGCAAAGCCAAGTTACATCAACCCAGTGGTCAGTAGGTACAGAAGGTGAATTAACTGGTGAGGCCCTAGATCTAGGAGGTGAGAAGGCAATAGAATCAGCTCGAACACTTCTGAGTATTGGATTCGAAATCAAGCCATGCTGAACTTAAATGGAGCTTTTGTGTTAACATCAGGCATGTCACTCTATAAATACTGAACACAGGTTTGATTTTTCGTATTTGTAATTTTCCTTATTATTGCTCTAGTTTCCTGTGAAGTTGAATGTTTTTCTGTTGTATTCCCTCTCAATCTGGTAGGAGCAAGGTTATTATAGTTGCGAAAGAAATATAGATTTGATTGGCAACCCTCTTCTTGTCACCTTAGTTGGAACTATGTTCCAATTACTCCCTTCTCTTTTTATGTCACATGAGCTGGAATTTAAGAGCTTAGCTAAGCTATGCATATTTGTTGGGGTTACAGGCGTACAGCTGCAGCATTTAAGAGCTTATCTATGCATATCTGATTTGATGAAAAAAGGGTAAATATATTTTTTACTACCTTGAGTTTGGCTTCAATGTTCTAGTTGGTACCTATGTTTTTCATTTGCAGATCGGTACCCAAATTTGGCCTTTGTCATACATTTTAGTCTTTTTAAAATTGAATGATGTGGACCAATTAGGTTTAGACATGTGGCAAGTACATCAGCTGATGTCGGTCCACATCTTCCAATTTTAAGAGAGTTACAAATATGGATTAAAACGTGGGACGAAAGCCATAATTGGATACTAATCTGGAAAAGAAAGCATAGGTACACTCAAATTACCAAAAAGAAAGTGTATTTTTACCCATTAAAATAATACACTGAAAAACTCTGTCGGCCTTTTTTTTGGTCACTGGTTTTATGTTCTTTTGGAGGTGCCTGACCTAAACTTTAGATTTTGGCTTCCTTTGATATTAAAGGAATCTGGTTTACCCAAAAAAGCTGCTTCAAATATAAAGCATAATTTTTAATCTGTACAAAATCAAAGTATTGCTTTTAGACTTTATATTGAAAGAGGTGCATGCTTCCAAGCACTACTGCTGAAACAATTTTTGAATTACTATTTGGCAACCCAAAATCGAACCCTAGCATTTTACATGTTAATCTTCTAACATTTCATGACCATGCCTGGATTCCTAAGTTTTAATGGGGGCTAAGATTGTGATATTTGCCATTTCACATGGTAAAGAACTATTTAGATTACAAATCCCTTTTTAAGCCCTCAAGTATATCCTTTCCTTTCCTTTTCTTTTCTTTTTGGTTTAATTGATATGACTCAAGATTTGTAAGAAAAAAATCTAGTGGTTACTATCCAGATCTAGTGCAAAGCTTAGTAGGATAAAATAGGTACTGCTTGGAAGTATTCTAGGCATTTTCAGACAAGACACCCATCAAGGCATTATTATCTCAATAAGAGAAGGAAACAAAGGGACCCAACATCATTAGTAGTATTGGGTACAATATAAGCATGTCTTGTAAGATGGAGCCCTTCCCCAAGGTCCTAGGGCACAAACATTTTGCCCCTAACCATTATTGCCATCCTTTTAAAGCAAATGGAGTTGTCAGTGTATGTTTTAGCTGTCCAACAACTTACAGGGTTAACACTTAAATTGATTCGCACTCAACCAGTCCCACTTATTAACCATATGGTTGACCACTTATTAACCGTATGGTTGATAATCTGATGGCAACAGATCCGGTGGCAAATCCAGTTTCCTGCAGCTCCCCATGCCAGGGTCTAGCATGTAAAACATCATATGTAATTACTAACCATTCTAGCTATACAGGGACCGGAAAAATTGTACATCATATTGTAAAACTTCCATGACAGACAGGCCCCATCAGTATTAGCAAATTCATCAGGTAATTTTAATTTACTTCAGATCTACAATCTAGCAAATTCATGATGCATGAGTGTTCATGAAATTTTATACACAAAACCAGCTTAGTGAATCAGTCAATGTGATCAAACCAATGATCGAACCTGGAGCACCATCTACAGGCATCCAACATCGTTCTCAGGAGAAACTCAATTCATCGATAGATATGGATAGCTCTGATTCGATCATGTTATCATTGTTTTTTTTCTCTTCGGGCATATCTTTGATCCCATTTTCTTCTTTTCCTTCTGCTGCTGTTATACAGTCCTGGAATCTGAAACAACTTGTGAGATGGTCGTTTGTTATTCCTGCCACTTGCATGAAAGAGTAGATGACAGTAGGCCCCACACTTCGAAAGCCCCTTCTTACCAAATCTTTGCTTATGACATCTGCTTTTGGAGTTTTAACCGGAACCTGTCGAGGATATCTGAATCTGCTAACTATAGGTTTGTGGTTCACGAAACTCCAAATATACTTGTCGAATGACCCGAACTCGTCTATAACCTGGCATCATCAAAACCTGCAAAAAGTTAGCCACAATGATAATCATAGCCACTATGGATAGATCAGTTATGGTACTTTTACTTCAGCAACAAGGGTCAAGTACCGCATACAAGTGATTTACGGAGCACTGTTTTCATGCCAACCAAGGTTAGAAAATGGTGCAAAGAAGAACTAGAATCTACCTTAGATATTTGGTGTGCATTCTCAACGATAGCACGCAGCTTTAGTTCCGATAACAAGGAACTTGCTGTACTACCAGGAGCTATTAACTTCTTCTCATTCAATTTTGATACAGCAAGAGGATCGAAATCGGCAAAAACTTCCCTGCAATAAATTTGTACTTTAGAATTGAGTCTGCTCATTCAATGGAAGCAAGATCAAACTTCAATCGGAACAATACCTAAATATGTGTCTTTTGCTTAGGATAGCAGGCCATGTAAGTTCAGACAATGCACCCGCGAGTACGAGTAGCTCGAACAGTTTCCTGCACGTGGATTAAACAATTTTGAGCAAGAACTTCTCATCAAATGAAATGCTTTTTTATCAGAGAAGTACTCATTTAATCAGTGATAACCAGATGCGAGCAAATTCAAGATCACATACTTATCATCATGTACGGGAACTCCCCACTCTTCATCATGGAAAGCAACATAACTTGGATCTGATGCCAACAAAGAAAAAAGAAAACTAGGTGAATGGAAACATGAAATACGAGCGATTAAAGCATCATGGAAATAAGCATGCTTATTCAATGGAATAAAAACTCCGTCAAAAGTTAGTGAGTGATGCCGTGGAGCTGACAGTTTCATTCAGAATATAATGCTTGAACCTATAAATGCATAACCAATTTGCATTCATGCTATTAAAATGCAATACCATGTACAAGTGTGCAAAATCTAGAAATATCAAGTAAACAGATTGCGGATGAAAGTTGGAAAGATAAAATACAACACATTTTAACCTATTGCCCGATTTAAATCAAAAATATATATCAAAATAGTATCGAGCTACAACATTTGTTATTAGATGCCACTACTCTGAATGTTAGGCTAATTTCTTTTTCATGGATTAGGAAAACCTCAGGACTGATTAATCTAACACGTTCCAGATTCAGAATGCCTCCACCAGTTCTGTTCTGGTATCAGGCTGATAAAGTGGTTTCCAATGGTCAAAGGTCGGTACAATATCGAGTTGCACTATAATGAACCAGTCGAAAACCAAAAGAATCACCTTTTGGAAATGCATACAAGATATAGCAAACTCACCCACGTAACTTGTATCATTGCCTCCGTTTACAAGCAAACCTCATGCATAGTAATGTTTTGTACGAAACCAACAACTATATGCATTAGAAGATCAGGTTTTCGATAAGAACAGTAAAGTTCGGTGATCGTAATGAGAGAAAAGCCGCCATTTACATTTTGTCTAAGTAGAAAATTTGAGATACAACCCTATTTGGTTCATTGCACTAGATGCTAAGCTTTTCTTGCGCCTTTGACTGTAAATCGAACCTAACCGAATACTGCAGTTTTGCGATTGAATAACTCAAAAGGCATAAACAATACAAAAGGTGTTCTTAGTGCAGGGGAAAATTCCGTGTCCTAAGAGATAAATTTGAAAGGAAAATAATGTTAATATAATTTCTAATCAATATTTGAAAAAATAAACAAGAACGCACCTGTATTTGGGGTCACCCACGCGCATCTCTTCCTCCTATGTGAATCACCAGGCGGTGAATCCAAACCGCCATCCGAAACAACACTTCTCGGAGTTGATGGGAATGGCTTCCTCCTAGTTCCTACACTATTAGACCAAATTAACCTACCAGTAGATGCTCGACTGTGAAATGAATCTGTGGAAGCATCAGACGAACATGAAGCGTTTAACGATAAGTTAGAATGTAGTAACTGTTCATGGCGGCGTAGCACCGAAGGAACAACACTAACAGAATGGGAATTAACTTTGGATGATGGAAGGCCATTTTTCTCCTCTGCTAAAGTGGCCTCAGCTGAACATTTTTCAATCTTCCTCGAAGGCTTTGAACCTGGTTTTCTTGCACTCAAAGAACCTGTCTTATTCCCTGCTGGTCCCAATACAGGCCTTGCCTCAGAATCAGCCGTATTCATGGACCTCAGTCTCGGAGGACCGAACATATATCAAGAAACCAATTAAACCGACACTAATTATCAGGATATCGGTGTTTCCGGAACCTCAAAGCAATCCTAAGTTATCAAACATTGCCTATCCAACCCTCAAACTATGAAAACCAGTAAAAGCATCATATTACTCAAAACAAACAAAGCTTGAACTTACAGTACACAAGATCTCAGCTTTTGACCCTTTTCACCCCAGAAAACATAATCAAATTTACAATTCTACCATTCTAAGATACATTCAAACCCTAAAAAAATCCCACATTACCACACAAAACCCAAATTTCCTTCACTCTCAAAGTCTTCCAAAAAACCAGCTTGGGAACCCTAAAAACCAATACCCAAACCAAAGTTAAAACCAAAAATCAGCTAAAGGGTCGAACTTTAAAGCTAAAGAAGAAAGAAACAAAAAGAACAGGAAAAATGGGATCATGTTATATATATACATATTCATTTAAAGCATACAAATTTAGCCTATTAAAAAAAAAAACAGAGATTCCATTCTGCATTGTGAAAAAAAAACAAGAGAGAAAAGAGTATCTAATTTCTATTTACCTTAAAAGAAAAAAAAAAAAGGGGTTTTGTAGTATTTTTGTTCAGTCACTAGCTGATGAAAAAAGCTGACACACTTGCTGGCAACAAGTCCATATTTTTCTTCCTCCTTTTTTTTCCCGAGAAAATGCGGGAAAGTAACCGAGAAAATTCGATCAGGGGCTAGAAGAGACAACAAGAAAAAAAGGGTTCGATCTATAAGATTGAAAGTTTCTCTCTCTACATTACTATTATCTATATAATTCAGAGACGGAAGTAAAAAAGAGAAGAAGCCAAAGCGTGGAAGAGAGAGAAAAGAAAAGATTGGCTTTTTATTCACAGTATTTTCTTTGCATTTGAGAATAGAGAGCGACCTGTTTATTACTTGCTATTCCGGGTTACTGTTTTTGGGACATTTTTATCTCAAAAAAAACGTTTGCTTTCACTTCTTCCATTTCATCACAGATGGGAAGATTTGAGGTTTAAGCATCAAAGTTTATGTTTTCTTTGTTTTAACATTTTGATCTTTCTTAAACATAAACATTGTATCATCTTTATATTATTGTCTAATAATAACTGCAAATATATTAGATTCTGTAAAACAAAATATGTAAAATCAACATCAATGTTAAAGATCAAACTCACACCCAATTGATTTTAAATTTCTCAACTTCACTATTCACTATTTTAATATTTCTTTTAAAATTTATTTTATGCTATATAATTTTAAAAAAACACATAACTACTTTTATAACAAATTTTGTTATTTTGGGTTTTAGTTTTCTTTATTTAAGTTGGTATTAATTAACTCGTGACATCAATTTAATAAATTATTTTTTATGTGCTATAAATAAATGCTAAAAAGGATTTAGTATCTATTATGGTTATAGTCTATTTACTATGCTAAATTTTAGGATTTAATCACTATTTTTTTAATGTGTAGAGAAAAGAATTGTCCAAGTTTAAATTCGAAACCAATTAAGTTTTTAATTTTTTTTAATGTTAAATAATTGATTTCAAAATTCTAATTAGGCCTTTAATAGAAAATGTATTCGGAAGTAATGATTTTTCTTTGTTTGGTACAAAAGAAAAAATTCAAAGCAGAAACTTGTTCATCTTATCTTGTCATTGGATTGGAAGTCTCAGCTACTATAATGTTATGGATCGCCTAACAAAGTTTGTCAAAAACTTTCCATTCCACAATTATTCTCTTACCTTATTATTTTGAGCTATTTAGTTCTCTCGCGTTGAATGTTTTATTAGTATTATTATCTAACAATATTATTTAACTTTTATTATAAATTCATCATATTCTTATTATCTTTGTTCTACATTTAATTTAATTTAATTTATATTTATTTCTTTATCATGGTATTGCTCAAAATGTTTCAAATTTTGTAACAAAAAAATTAAAAATGATACATATAGCTTAATTTGTGAATCACACGAGATTAACAACAAAATTTTATACTTCATAAAGAAGAAATCGACTGAGTCCTTAAAAACAATAGGTGTTTAACTCTGTATTTATTGATTAAAAAAAAAAAGATTTGGTGCACCAAATAACTCATTCAAAGAGGGTTTTTTTTTTAATGTTTCATATCAGGGTAAATTATTTGAGTTTGACTCGAAAAATATTTCGAACTCGATTCGGTAGTTATCAAGCCGAGTTTGAGCAACTCGAGCTATCAATCGAGTCGAATTTGAACTTAGTAATACTTGACCCAAACGGCTTGCAAGCCTTATCAAGCTTTTCATATTTATATATATTGAATTATATTATTACCTTTAATATATATTATTAACACTAAATTTAATTATTGAGTTGAACTCGAGTATAAAAATTAATAAACAAACTTAATCGAACTCAAATAACTCAATTATATCTCTAGCCGGATATCGGATTTCAAATTTTGAGCTTAGCTGGATTATTTAATTAGATGAATATTAAATTATAGAAATCAATTTAGGGAAACATGGATGACGAGAGGTGTAACTTGAATTATAGTATCCTATGTGATCCTTCACCATGGGCATTCAATTGACTTGTCTCTACTCAAACAACTAATTAGAAAAAGGAACATTTCATTTTTGGGGTTTAGTTAGTGATGTCAGAATCACTTTGACTCATTCAACGAAATATAAACACATGGTTTTTAGCGTGTATATTTTTTTTTTGGATCAAACAAAATTTAATCATGCTTTTAAATTTCATTACTAAACTTTTTTCCACATTTGTATCAGACAATTTTTTTTTTAATTTACCCTAATTTCATTGGGGAATGATGACTTAATACTCGAGATCATCATATGAAAATATTTAAAAATTTTAATAAATAAAATAAAATAATTATTTTTTAAAGTTTTTTATATGATGATGTGAAACAATCTTGGATATTAATAAAATTCAAGTTTAGTGAACAAATTGAAAAAAAAAAATCAAATTCTAGAAACTAATGTGAACAAAAAAATTAAATATCAATCTGAGAAAAAATTCCAAAATTGAGGGATTAATTAGGGCATTGACTTTTTTTAAAAAAAAAACTCAAAAAATTTTAAAATTACATTGAATTTGAGATTAATCATTACCAAATCAGTGATTATACTTCTTAAAAGTTCCAACATTTTCAATAAATACACTTTTTAAAAGTTCCAACACTTACAAAACTTGAGTTTTTAGGAAGCAAATCAACAAAAAAATCTATCAAATTCTAGAAATTAATGTGAATAAAAAAATTTAGGTACTAATTCGAGAAAAATTTCTAAATTTAGGATCAAAATTTAAAGATGTCACATTTTAAAATTAGGTCATGTTATTACATGAAAATCTTAAAATGTCTTGTTATCAAACATCGATGAAATTCAGGTTTAAAAATAAAAATGGACCTAATTTTTAAATTCATGTATCAAAATAGATTAGAAAAAAAATACAAATATTAAAATAAACATAGTATCTAAATTTAGAGGAAAAAAATGTATATCAACCAAAAAAAAAATTAAATAGAGAAAAAAACTTATTAAAAAAGTTGGCAGCTTAATCTATTGAAAAAGAAGAAAATTCATGGTGTTATCTACCATTTGCAGGATGTATAGTAAATAGTAGTACCCAGTTTTGAGTAATGCTTGAATTGAAGGTGATCTTTGTTGACCAGTCAAATTTACCCAAACCATACCATTTCATCTCACCAAAAACAAAAGGTAACTGGTATTTAGGTGAGTAATCTTCTCTATTGTCTACTCAATTTTTCAACTTTTTAAGATGGTTTTTTTTTTTTTTTAATTTCTTACCTTTATGGTGTAAGGTATTTTCAACAACAAAAACAGGTCAAATAGGATTTGCCCATTTTTCTATGTCAAATTCTCTATTCATTTCCTATAAATTATAAAAATACTCATTACTTGTTAAAAGTTTCATCTATTTTATTTGAATTCGTCTTTTTATATTAGTATGAGATACACACCATGTATCATTGTCTGATTGCTTTGTTAGTAAAGTCAACACTTATAGATGAAAATTTTAATAGAAAGACTAGTTTGCACTTTGATCCAATGTACAAAGACTAATTTGATTATTTTTTGAATAGATGGAGCAAAATGCAATCACACTCCCAATACAAAAACCACCATGGCACTTTTACAATCCACTTCCTCAAGTTTGTGGGATTTATATGTTTAACAAACTTCAAGTTCAGCTGTTAGATCATGCACTATCCGTAAGTTGAATATCAATTTTAGTTCCTACTTAAATAATAGTAGTTAAAGTAGTTATAATAAATTTTGCTATTGATCTTTATCATGCGTAAGTTATGAATCTAGCTTCTATTATCTAATTTGATTATTTTTAATTTTTATAATTTTTGAAATTTAAAATTTTAATCATGACTTGAATAATAATCAATAACTGGACTCCATTAACTAAAATGATAGGATTTTTTTGTAAATCTTCGATGGAAAGAGCAAGATGACATCACATTACATATATGATGATATGTTTGCCGCGTAAATATTTAAAAATAGTAAAATTTAACGGCCGTTATTTAAAACAAAATTAAAAATTAAAAATAACCGAATTAAAATATACAAACCAGTCTAAAGATATTAAGAGCATAATTTCACTTTTCAGAAAAGAAAAGAAAAACTAGTACCACTAATATAATAAAGATGAAAACCAAGCATTATAGAATTTGAAACCTAGTAACCTATTAAGTAGATTGATACATTAGATCAAGTTTTGATTTGAAGTGGGAGCCATCAACCGAGAAACATGGGGAAGGAAGGAATCAAGTTTTCTTACCAAGCACTTTTATTATATTTTAATGGCTGCCATTGATTTTTCTTTTACAGTGGGTGGGTGGGAGTGGGACTCTCTCATTTTGCCATTCCATTGACAAATATATACCTATCATTAGTACAACAGAAGAAAGGATCAAAGTTAAAATATGTGAAAGAAGGTTTATAAAAAGTAAAAAAAAAAAGAAGCATGTCAAAACCCTTTCTTGCATATAATCAAAAGTAGGGTGAAAAAAAAAAGAGACAAAGGTTTCATTTCTTCAAAACTTCAAATCAAAAAAGATTTACTTAGTTGTTAGTCTCTACTCAAGATGGAAAAAATAATAAAATGTAGCCTATCACTCACCATGATTTCTATGCATGTATCAATCACAAATCAAAATATGCTGTAAAACCATAATTTTAAGCCATGAATATCTATTTTTCTTTTGTTTGAGATTTCTAATGTGATTGGTAATTATATTAGACTTCAACTTTTAAATTTGGAATCAAGTCGGGTTAAAACTCATATATATATTCACAAAACTCAAAATTGAAACGTACTTATCACTCGATTTAACATAAGGTGACGATGCTTACCTTCCAATATAACTGTCCATCACAAGTTGGTTGATTAGGGTTAAATGTGCTTTCTCTGCTGCTGGGAGAATGATGGCATCGGCTATTTTTGTTGGATATAATTTGTAACATTCTAGAATATATTTACTCATTACTTACATTTATTTATATTTAATGAATGTATTAGAGTAGATGTATCTAGTTTAATGAATGTATTTAGAGAAGATGTATCTAGTAGTCATGCATGTATTTAACTAGGATACATGAATGTGTTGAATCCAATACTCATTTACAACGACTATATAAATAGTTGTATGTGGTGAAGCATGGAAAGAGAGAGTACAAAGAAGACAAAGTTTAATACGAAGTGAGTTCATATATTTTCTAAAAAGTTATTTCTCTTCCACCTCCATCTAACAAAGTGGTATCAAGAGCTTGGTTCGATAGTGAAAGGAGATGACCAACAATGGAATGTTTCCATTTCAATTTCCTCGTCTTATGAAAGATAACTATGAAAATTGGTGCCTCCTTATGAAAGCTCTACTTGGCTCACAAGATGTGTAGGAGACCACACAAAATGGTTATGATTTTCCTCAAGACAAGGCATCTTTGTTGCAACAAGATAGGGATGCATTGACGAGGACAAGGAAGAAGGATCAACAAGCCCTCACCCTCATCCATCAATGTTTGGATGAATCAATGTTTGTGAGAGTGGCTAATGCTAACACCACAAAGGAAGCGTGTGAGATTTTGCAAATTTCTCTCCAAGAAGTTGACAAAGTGAAGAAGGTTCGACTCCAAGTATTACAAGGTGAGTTTGAAACTTTACGGATGAAGGAATTCGAGTCAATTTCATATTATTATTTAAGGGTGTTGGCTATTATTAATCAAATGAAGAGATATGGAGATACCTTAGAAGATGTTCGCGTTATTGAAAAGATCCTTCGTTCTTTGGTTCCAAAGTTTGATTTTGTGGTTTGTGTCATTGAGTAAAAAGATTTAGACTCTATGACTATTGAACAAGTAATGGGTGAGTTTCAAGCACAAGAAGACAAATTCAAGAGGAGACAAGATGAGTCTTTAGAACAAACTCTCAAAGCTGAGGTATCTTTGAAAGATTGTCGAGAAGAAAAAAACCAAAGAGGTCGAGGCTGTGGATGCGGACGAGGACGAGGACGAGGACGAGGACGAGGACGAGGACGAGGACGAGGTTATGATCAATGAGGACGTGGAAGAGGTGATAGTGAAAATAGCAACAACGATAATGAGAGCCCATCAACTAGAAATCATGGAAGAGCGAGGGGAAGAGGAAGAGGTAATTATCGAAGATCGAATGAAATGAGGTATGACAAGTCTAGTGTTGAATGTTACAATTGCCATAAATTTGGCCATTTTTCTTGGGAATGCCAAAATGATTCTAACGAAAATGAAGAGAGGGTCAATCTCATTAAATATTAGCAAGATGCGAAAGACCCAACTTTACTGCTAGCATTCAAGAATGAAGAAAGCAATGATGCATGTATATAATATCTTGACAATGGAGTAAGCAATCACATGTGCGGATGCAAAGAGGCCTTTGTGGAGCTTGATGAGAAGGTTAGAGGCAATGTTTCATTTGGAGACTCTTTGAAAGTCCAAATCCAAGGGAAATGTACCATTCTAATTTATCTAAAGGATGGTGGTCATAGCCTTATTACCGATGTTTATTATGTTCCTAAGTTAAAAAAGTAATATTTTAAGTTTGGGGCAACTCCTTGAAAGGGGTTATGAAATTCACATAAAGATTGTTTGTTTTGGCTAAGAGATCAATATGCCAACTTGGTTGCTAAAGTATCCATGTCGAAGAATAGAATGTTTATGTTGAATCTCAAGACAATTAAAGCAAAGTGTTTGAAGGCTAGTATGAAGGATGAAGTATGGTGTTGGCACATGAAATTTGGCCACTTGAATTTTAGAGCACTCAAGGTTCTCGGAGAAAAGAAGATGGTTAAAAGAATTCCAACAGTTAGCCATCCTAATCAATTGTGTGAGGCGTGTCTCCTAGGCAAGCATGCAAGATCAAGCTTTCCGAAAGAAGCAACATCAAGAGCAACTGAGCCTCTTCAACCTGTTCATACCGATGTGTGTGGACCAATCAATCCGCCATCATTTGGTAAAAGTAAATACTTTTTGTTTTTTATTGATGATTATAGTGGAAATACTTGGGTTTACTTCTTGAAGCAAAAATCTGAAGCCTTTGTAGCATTTAAAAATTTCAAAACTCTTGTTAAAAAAGAGGGTGGTTATGAGATAAAATCTTTAAGGTCCGATAGAGGAGGCAAATTCACTTCCAATGAATTCAATGAGTTTTTCAATCTACATTGAATTCATCATCCTTTAATGGTGCCTAGATCGCCACAACAAAATGGTGTAGCGGAAAGAAAAAATAGAACTATTCTTAACATGGCTAGATGTGTGTTGAAGGAAAAGAATATGCTTAAGGAATTTTGGGTCGAATTTGTTTCTTGTGCAGTTTATTTGTCCAACCACTCACCAACAAAGAACATGAATGGTATAACACCTCAAGAAGCATGGAGTGGAAGAAAGCCAAGTGTTAGACATCTACCAGTGTTTGGTAGCATTGCTTATGCGCATGTATCCAACCAAGATAGATTGAAGCTCGATGATTGAAGTTCAAAATATGTTTTCACTAGTTATGACTCAAACTCCAAAGGCTACAAGTTGTACAACCCCAGCAATGGTAAGATTATCATAAGTCAATGTGTTGAGTTCAATGAACAAGCAAGTCAGAATTAGGAGGCCCAAGAAGAACAAGCTTATGATTTCTTTCCTTATTTTGAGGAAGAACAAGAAACTGTGGCACTGGTGCAAGACGTGACTCCTCTATCTTCACCTGCTTCAATCCATGAAGCAACTTCTGAAGAAAGCTCGAGTGAAAAACCTTGAAAAATGAGAAGTATATATGACTTGTATGATGCTATTGAAGCTATTAATGGTTTGTTTTGTTTATTTGTAGATAGTGAGCCACTTAACTTCGATGATGTCATAAATGACGAAAGATAGAGACTAGCCATTGATGAAGAAATAAAATCCATTGAGAAAAACAACACTTGGGAGTTATCTAAACAATTTGTTTGCTTATCTCCTTGGCGGCTCAAATGAAGTGGAAAATACATCAACTTGATGTGAAATCGGCATTTCTTAACGGTTTCTTGGAAGATGAAGTGTACATTGAGCAACCCATGGGATACAATGTACTAGGACAAGAAGATAAATGCATAAGGTTGAAAAAGGCATTATATGGGTTAAAACAAGCACCTCATGCATGGTATAGCCACATCAACAAGTATTTTCGAGACAATGGATTTGTTTGGTTTCTTCATGAACATGCACTCTATGTCAAGATAAATGATGGTAGAGATATCTTGATAGTTTGTCTTTATGTAGATGATTTGATCTTTATAGGAGACAATCTTACTTTAATTGAAGAATCCAATAAGCACGTGTCACTTGTTTTTGAGATGACTGATGTGGGGCTCATGTCTTATTATTTGGGCCTAGAAGTGAACCAAACGGCTGACGGCATATTCATCTCGCAAGAAGGTTATGCAAAACAAGTGTTGAAGAAATTCAAAATGCTTGATTGCAATCCTGTTGAAACTCCAATGAAGTGTGGAGTGAAGTTGTCAAAGTTTGATGATGGAATAAAGGAAGATCCAACTCTTTTCAAAAGTCTTGTGGGAAGTTTGAGATACTTAACATATACAAGGCCTGACATCCTATTTGCAGTTGGTGTAGTGAGTTGCTACATGAAAGCTCCTACTTCAGCTCACATGAAGGCTACTAAAAGGATTCTTCGTAACCTAAAAGGTACGATTAAATTTGGGTTATTCTACTCATCTTCTCATTACTTTCAACTCATGGGATTTTGTGATAGTGATTTTGGCAGTGACATTGATGATAGAAGAAGCACAATTGGATTTGTGTTTTTCTTGGTAGATTGTTGTATCTCTTGGAGTTCTAAGAAACAACCTATTGTGACACTTTCAACTTGTGCGGCTGAATATGTGGCAACAACTTCTTGTACTTGTCATGCTATCTGACTTAGAGAATTGTTGAAAGAACTTCAATTGTGTAACAACCCGATTTTCGTGGTGTCAGAAACGGTGGTTTTGGGACCACAATTTTTGATAAGAGAGTCAGTAAATATTATTAATTTAATATTTACGAACATTTAGTAAAGTCATATTAAACTTTAGTTAGGAAATTTAAATGTTTAAAATGCTAATTAAGCAAAAAGGATTAAATCGTAAAAGCAACAAAAGTTAAATTTTATTAGTTAAATATATTACCATGAAAAGGGAAATAGGTGGACTTAAATGGAAATTATGCCATGTCAATGGTTAGTGGACGGTTTAGTGTCCAAACCCTTGATATATTCATGATAAAATTATAATATTAATATATTAATATTAGGTATTAAGTGATAAAAAGGAAGGAAAACATTTTTTTTCTTTTGTTTATCTTCCTAAACGTGAGAAACTCCATTTTTGGAGCACAGAATGTTTGGCCAAACTCTCTTCTAAGCTTGGGTGAGTTTTTGAGTTCCATTTCTTTTTATTTTCATGTTTTTGAGTTCGTTTTAGCTTAGTTTAGCTAACCCGGGGGTTGATTTGTGAAATCATTAGAAGTTTAGGGATTTAGCATGAATGTGATAAGTAAGTTTGTGGACTTGGTTGTTAAATCCTTGAGTTTGAAGGTTAAGTATAAGTATTTTTAATAGATGATTTTAAGTTTAAGGGCCTATTTGGGAGTATATTAAAATGCAATGTGAATATTAGGAAATGATAGAAAATTTAGGCTGAATTGAATACATAGAAAAATTGGCTAGTTTGGTTTTTGCATGGATTGTGGTTAAATTGTGAATTTTGGTTTAAGGATTTAATTGTACCAATGTTAAAGTGTTGAGGGTAATTTTGTAAAATCACCTTCAAAAGGGTTATGGGTTCGAATTATTTATTTTTAAGATGACTTTGAATGATTTAATTGAATAAAATTATTATTTAAATCAAGACACGCAACCACCGGACTTGAATTGTGGAAAAGCCAAAGTTTCAGATTAGTTGTCGGTACCTTTTTGTGCGATCGTAAGTCGAGGTAAGTTCGTTTAATGGTAAACTAACCAACCTTGTAATTTGATGGAAAATTTATTTATGTTGCGCTTTGTATATAAATTGTTAATTTGATATTTGGGCGATATTGTAAGTTTGTGTAATTTAAGATAATGTGTGTAAAACATTGAGGATTAGGGAATGATATGGAAACATGCTCCGTTTGAGCCTTATGAATACTTAGGATACAAATGACACGTCATTAGAGATTATACGTTTTCGAGTGCTGGTCTTGGGTGTCTCGTCAATGGCTGAGGTCCTGCATTTGTTGCGGATTCTCCACAGCTCGTGTGAGCAGCATCGTGCAGCCTAACATCCCGACCCACAGCTCGTGTGAGCAGATCCATTTCATGGCTCGTGTGAGCATTACATGATACGATTAGGTCCTGCATTTGTTGCGGATTCTCCACAGCTCGTGTGAGCAGCATCGTGCAGCCTAACATCCTGACCCACAGCTCGTGTGAGCAGATCCATTTCATGGCTCGTGTGAGCATTACATGATACGATTATACTTACATGTACAAGTACACTTTGTGTGAGCATAGTTCTCGTGTATCCTAAGTAAATTCATTTGGTTCAATGAGTATTAAAGTTTAAGAAAATGTGTGAGATGTATAAATGTTACATATATGTTGAATGTTATATACCAGTTCACTAACTTGTGAGAATGGTGATTGAAATTAGGAATCAATTATACATATAAGCATGCTAATGGAATAATGCATTAAGTTTATAAATTGAGCCTATTTGGTAAGTTTTTGTTTAAGTTTATACGTGCTTACTAAGCATTATATGCTTATGTATGTGTCTTTCTTTTCTTCTAGATCATCGGTAAGCTCGATCGGTTGGAATTTCGTTGGAGCACAATCACACTATCCAACCATCGTTTTGGTAGCTTTCAGTTACTTTGGTTAAGGTTATAAATGGCAGGTAATAGGGCTTAAATATTATCTTGGTTTGTTTTGATATGGTGCCAGGTCTATTTGTGTTTTATTGCCCTTTTTGAGGATGTTTTGTAAACATGGTATAGATATGTGATGTTAAATTCTTACGCATGCCCTTTTGAATGTGAATAGTATTGATTGTTTTGGCATGTTTTAGGCTTGTTTAAATGTGTTTTTAAAGTATGGAAATGGTTGGTTTTTAATTTGGCTTGGAACCTAGGGGTTGGATGAAAGTTTGCCTTGCTTTAGGAGCTTTTTAATGTGCACACGGCCTGGGCTGTTCCACACGGTCATGTGTGAAGCCACACAACCTAGGCTATTCCACACGGCCTAGCCACACGACCGCGTGACTCCTGTTTCTAAAAGTTTCAAATTTTTGCATATTTGTCTGTTTTGATTCAAATTAGTCCGTAAGCTCGATTTAAGTCCCCCGTAAGTGTATTTTTACCTTGATTTTTATAAGCTACTGAATGTTATTGTTTATTTTACATTTTTGTTTTTGTTTGATGATAAAGGTCCTGATTTGTACTGTAATGCTCCGTAACCCCAATCCGGCGACGGATTTTTTTTTCTTCCTTTTTATCACTTAATACCTAATATTAATATATTAATATTATAATTTCATCATGAAAATATCAAGGGTTTAGTCACCAAACCGTCCACTAACAATTGACATGGCATAATTGCCATTTAAGTCCACCTATTTCCCTTTTCATGACCATTTAATATATTTAACTAATAGGATTTAACTTTGTTGTTTTTACGATTTAATCCTTTTTGCTTAATTAGCGTTTTAAACATTTAAATTTCCTAACTAAAGTTTAATATGACTTTACTAAATGTTAATATTTACTGACTCTCTTGTCGAAAATTGTGGTCCCAAAACCACTGTTTCTGTAACACCCCAACCCGGCCTAGTCGTTATGGCCGAATCTGGCGATATCACATGGAATGGAATTTGAAATCGAGTTTATCAAGTTAAAACCGTTTCCGTTTATTATCTTTTGTTATTCTCTCGTTAATTTCAAAATTATTTTCTCGTTAATTTGATTCGTTTAAAATCAAGTTATGTAGCGGAAGTTTTTTTAAACGTGATATTTTAAGAAAACCGTTCGCGTTTAGAAAAAATGTTGTGTTTAGTAAACCGAGTTTTCGTTGCAGTTCAGAAATTCATGAAAACAGTTAAAAATCCCAAAACAAAAGCAAATAGTCCAAAAGTCCAAATTACATCAAAATACCCCAAAAATTATAGAAATTAAAAACCTTAAATGGAATTAACCCGGTTCAAAAGTTATGTGGTCACCGTTGAGTCCTCTGCCCGCACCGATCCGTCTAAGTCCGGGGATTACCTGTACAGATAAAACAGGAAGGGGTGAGTTTACGTAAACTCAGTGTGTATTCCCCACAGAAGACATGCATACAGTCAAATAATAACAAACAGTCAAATGCAGTTTGGGCCTAAGCCCATTTCAGTTTCAGTAGCAGTTCGGGCCTTAGCCCATTTCAGTTTTAGTATCAGATATGCATTAGGGCCTAAGCCCATCACAAGAATATGAGATCGTAATACATTAATCAAGAAATGTGAGTCCTACCCAACCAGCCTCTACACACCATCTCCGTCCATCCCTACACTCCATGTGGGGTTTAAAACACCCACCCATCCCTACATTCCAAATAGCACCGGATACAGCACATAATCAATAAATTGCAGCTGAGCTGCCAGATAATAGGCTTAAAAGCCTTTCAGTACACTTCCTCCAAATATCAACATCCCAACCCAATGCAATGCAACATACAGTATATGACATGCTAATACATGAATATCAGTTATACTTACAGTTCAGTATTTATTCATATAATCATCATGCTCAGTACATACATCATATATACAGTTCATGCATTTAAGGTTCTAAGTAGTGCTTACCGATCCTACAGTAGGTTTACAGTCGTCTTGGGTGACCCGTGCAACCTTAGAACACATTTTAGTTAAATGGGCTCACACGTCCATGTGGGCCCACACGCCCGTATGGCCCATACGGCCCAGTTTGGCCTTGGCCGTGTGGATTACACGGCTTGGCCCAGAATCTCACACGCTCGTGTGGCCCACACGGCCCAAATCAATCTAGCTCGTATGTCGCACACGGCCTACCTGGCCATCACACAGCCGTGTCTTGCGCGCACGGCCTGGCCTCATCGATCACACGCCCGTGTTAAAGCACACGGCCTCTACACGGGTGACCTCACACCTGTGTGGCGTCGACAGTGAGGTTTTCGGCTTTCACCAAAACCTCATTTTCTGTATTTTTGGGTACACACCTAGTATCGATTTGATGCAGAAACTATCCTGAGACCACCGAACCACCAACGAATAGACACCCTTAAAGATTAAATCGCTGAAGGAGTAGCAACTGTTCCTTGACTTTCCCCCGACGATCACAGTCAAACATTTGCACAAGAGCGAGGCAGATTTGAATAATCGAAAGGAGGGGAAGAAGTAAAAATTCAGCAGAAGAGAAAAGAAAGCAAAACGTCAAAAATAGAAGAATTTTGGGGAAAATTGACGTTAGAAAATTTTGGAAGGAGAGAGAAAATTTGAAAAAAATAATTAAAATAAATTAAATAAAAAAATTTGATAACTCCCAAATCCATTATTTTCCTCTCACTAACTCCCACTCTCAGACTTTCAAAATAACTGAAACTCTTCCAAGCAGTAGAACAAAATTAATACCCACGCTAACGCAGGGATTCAAACATAGGATCTCCAACACACCAACTCCATTACCACATGAACCAGTAGGCTCATTCTGATATGGGATTACAGACATTTAAATATGAGCCCACTGAGCAAGTATAAGGCTTAAGTCAGAAAAATACCAAAATTTTCCAAATGCAAGGCTTGAACTTGGGACCTCACACACACACTCAGAACACTTAACCACTGAAGCAGATACACAGTTATGTCATATTTTCACAAAAGCAAAAATAAAAATTTTGGGGCATTACAACTCTACCCCCTAAAAGAAATTTCGACCTCGAAATTTACTTGGTCAGAACAGATGAGGATACTGCTGACGCATCACATCCTCAAGCTCCCACGTGGCCTCCTCAGTGCTATGATTCCGCCACAGCACATTCACTAAAGGGATAGACTTCTTCCAAAGAACCTTTACATCGCGATCCAGAATCTGAACCGGTTCCTCCTCGAAGGTCAAATCGGGCCTAACCTCAATCTCCTCAACAAGGACAATATGAGTAGGATCAGAGCGGTAACGCCTCAACAACGAGACGTGGAATACATCAAGAATACGGTCTAGCTCTGAAGGTAACTCCAATTGATAAGCGACCGGTCCCACTCGCTTTAGAATTCGATAAGACCCAATAAACCTAGGGCTCAACTTGCCCTTGCGATCGAACCTCAGAACCTTCTTCCATGGCAAGACCTTAAGAAACACGAAGTCCCCCACAGAATACTCAATCTCACATCTCTTTAGATCGGCATAAGACTTCTGTCTATCAGAAGTCGCCTTCAAACGATCCCGAATTAGTCGTATCTTATCCTCAATCTCAGAAATCAGCTCAGGACCCAATACTCGACGCTCGTCCAACTCAGTCCAACACAAAAGAGTACGATACTTATGACTATACAGAGCCTCGTAAGGTGCCATCTGAATACTCGACTGAAAGCTGTTATTGTAGGTGAACTCGGCTAACGGCAGATAATCCTACCAACTGCCTTAAAAATCGATAACACAACTCCTCAACATGTCCTCCAGTATCTGAATCACCCTCTCAGATTGACCATCGTTCTGAGGATGAAATGATGTACTGAAGTCCAATCTCGAACCCAAAGCCTCATGTAATTTTTCCAGAATCGAGACGTGAAGTGAGGATCCCTATCAGAAATGATTGAGGCCGGTACCCCATGCAGTCTCACTATTTCAGATATGTAGAGCTTCGCTAACTTTAGAAGAGAATAGTCGGTCCTAACCGGAATAAAGTACGCAGACTTGGTCAATCGATCTACAATGACCCAAACAGAATCCTTCTTAGTGGGTGTTAGAGGCAACCCACTAATGAAGTCCATTGTTACTCGCTCCCACTTCCATAACAGAATCTTAACCGGCTGTAGCAAACCCGAAGGTAACTGATGCTCAGTCTTAACCTGCTGGCATGTTAGACATCGTGCCATAAAATTAGTAACCTCCCGTTTTAATCTCGTCCACCAATATAGTTCCCAAAGATCTCGGTACATCTTATTCCCACCGGGATGCATAGCATAAGGGCTACTATGCGCCTCTCTCAGAATAGACTGCCTCAGATCAGTATCATTCGGTATACAAATCTGACCCTGAAAATAGAGTACCCCATCATTATTCAGCCCAAAATTCGTAGTGCTGCCACTCTCAACCTGACGGAACCGCAAACTCAGAGACTCATCCCCAAACTATTTATCTCGAATCTGTTCAACCTAAGTCGGCTTAACCTGCAACTCAGCCAACAGGCTCCCATCATCAAACAAACTAAGGCGAGCAAACATCACCCTCAAATCAGACATCGCTCTTCGGGTTAGAGCGTCGGCCACCATATTGGCCTTACCAGGATGGTACTCGATGGTACAATCATAATCCTTAAGCAGCTCAATCTATCTACGCTGTCTAAGGTTCAACTCTTTCTAAGTAATGAGATACTTGAGACTCTTGTGATCGGTGTAGATGATACACCTCTCACCGTACAGATAGTGCCTCCAGATTTTCAAAGCAAAGACTACGGCGGCCAGTTCTAAATCATGGGTCGGATAGTTTGCCTCATGCGTCTTGAGCTGACGAGATGCATATGCCACAACCTTACCATCCTGCATTAGAAAACAACCCAAACCCACATGCGAAGCGTCGCTATACACTATAAACTCCTTGCAGGATTTAGGCTGTATCAGAACAGGGGCCTGAGTTAGAACAGATTTGAGCTTCTCAAAGCTCGATTGTTGTGCATCAATCCAGGCAAACGGTACACCCTTACGTAGCAGCTTAGTTAAGGGCGCTGCAATCAGTGAGAAACCTTCCACAAACCGCCGATAATAACCCGCCAGACCCAAAAAACCACGAATCTCAGACACATTCTTCGGCTGTTTCTAATCCAGTACAGCCTCAATCTTCCTAGGATCGACTCGGATCCCCTCAGTAGACGTTACGTGTCCCAGAAATGTTACCTCTCGTAACCAAAATTCGCACATGCTAAATTTAGCATAGAGTTGCTTTTCCCTCAAAATCTGAAGAACCACTCTAAGGTGCTCGTCATGCTCATCCTCAGTCTTAGAATAAACCAATATGTCATCAATGAATACCACAACAAACCGATCCAAGTAAGGCTGAAATACCCGATTCATCAGGTCCATAAATGCGGCTGGTGCATTCGTCAACCCGAAAGGCATAACTAGGAATTCGTAATGCCCATAACGAGTCTTAAAAGTAGTCTTATGAATGTCCACATCCTTAAATCTGAGCTGATGGTACCCTGATCGGAGATCAATCTTAGAGAATACAAAAGCCCCTCAGAACTGATCAAATAAGTCGTCGATCCTCGAAAGTGGATACTTGTTCTTGATAGTCAGCTTGTTCAACTGCCGATAATCTATACACATCCTCATGGTCCCATCCTTATTCTTAACAAACAGTACCGATGCTCCCCACGGAGACACACTGGGACGAATGAAGCCACGGTCCAACAACTCCTGCAGCTGAGCTTTAAGCTCTGTAAGCTCTTTCGGTGCCATTCGATAGGGAGCGATAGACACTGGAGTTGTACTAGGAATAAGCTCAATCCCAAATTCCACTTTCCGATTCGGAGGTAAATCCGGTAGCTCCTCAGGAAAGAAGTCCAAAAAATCCCTTACAATTCTAATGTCCTTTACAGTAGAGTCCCCAAAAACAGAAACACTACCATAGGCCAAAAACGCCTCACACCCCTTACGAACCAGTTTCTCAGCCACCAGTGTAGAGATCACATTAGCCAAATAATTCTGACGTTCTCCAATCATAACTACCTCATTAGCCTCATCGGTTCTTAAGACGACCCTCTTAGTCGCACAGTCCAGACTGACACAGTGCTTGACCAACCAGTCCATACCCAGAATCAGGTCAAACTCCTCAAACGGAAGCTCCATCAGATTAGCTAGAAATACCTATTCTTGAACCTCTAGCGGAACATCTCTATACAGTTTTCTAACCTGAACTGATTGCCCGAGTGGACTTAGTACAGTCACCTCACTAGAAGTACTCTCAACCAAAATCCCCAAGTTTTCAGACACAGTGCTAGCTACATAGGAATAGGGGTGTGCAAAATTTGGGTAAAATCGAAAAAATTCGGTTAACCGACTAAATTCGGTTAATCGGTCGGTTAAACGAATTTTTTCGGTCGGGGGTTGGTTAATTATTTTGTGATTTTTCGGTTAACAGTTAATTCGGTTCGAAATCGGTCGGTTAACCGAATTTTTTTGGTTTAACCAAAAAAATTAATAAATAAAATTATAATATATAAATAGACGCATTATTCACCTAAACCCAATCCCTAAACCCAATCCAAACCCAAATATCTAACCCAACCCAATTACTCAATCCAACCCAATCATAAAAATTATAAATAATTTAATAAATAAAAATAAAATTCTAAACTAAAACTAAAATTATGTAATCTTTTTAATTATGTAGTGATTAATTTCGGGTAATTCGGGTAATTCGATTAATTCGGGTAATTCGGTTAATTCGGTTAATTTGGGTAATTCGGTTAATTTGGTTAATTCGATTAATTTTTAACCAAAAATAAAAAATATATAATTTTCGGTTAATTCGGTTAACCGACCGAATTAACCGAAAAAATTTCGGTTCGGTTAATTTTTTTGAAAAAAATTCGGCTCGGTTAATTCAGTTAATGTTATTTCGGGTCGGTTAACCGAATAAATACCCCTATATAAGAATGTGTGGATCCTATGTCTATCAAAGCAAAGTAAGGTACTTCTTAAATAAAGAACGTACCGATAATGAAGTCTACAGTATCTTTGTCCTCTCGGCGACGAAAGCAAAGATAAACAAGAGCAGTGCCTCGCCTCGATCATCGGCATAGATATGCGGTGCTCTCTGTCCACGGCCGATACCGTTACCACCTATAGCCTGACCACGGCCCCTCGGTGGCTGCTGAACTACCCTTTGCGACTGCGCAGTACCAGAACTAGGAGCTCGCATCGGATCGGCCCTCAGCGGACACTCTCGAATACGGTGCTCTAATGACCCACATCTCAAACACGCCCCAGTCCTCCTCCAACACTCGCCCTGATAGCGTCTACCACAATCTCCACACAGTTGTTATCTAGTAGTAGCAACAGGGGCCCCAGCTCTAATTGGCCTATCAGTCCTAGCCTTTTTCTTAGGCTTCTGTACCGAACTCGAGGGCTCCAAATCCCTCTTGTTCTTACCCCTATCATGGTCTTTATTTTGGCACTCAGTGCACTTAACCTCTTCGGTGATCTTCGCATTCTCTACCAGAACGAAGAACTCTCGCTCCCTCTGCAGAGCTATCAATACCCTCAGATTATCCTTAAAGCCATCCTCGAATCGGACACATCTCTCATACTCATCTGCCACCATGCCTCGAGCATAGCGGCTCAGCCTCAAGAATTCGGCCTCATACTCGGCCACAGATCGGCCACCTTGCGTGAGGTTCAGGAACTCACGTCTCCTAGCATCAACATAACTGACTCCCACATATTTACTCTGAAACGTAGTCTTAAAGAACTCTCAAGTCAAACGGTCAGGCTGAGTACCCTCATTAACAGTCAGCCACCACTGATAAGCCTCATCGCGAAACAAAGAGACTGCACCCTTCAATTTCTACTCGGGGGTGCAGTCCAAATCGTCCATAATCCTCTCCGTGGCCTCTATCCAATACTCAGCTACATTAGGGGCAACTCCAGTGACACCCCTAAAAAGTTCAGCTCCATTAGACCAGAGTCGTTCTGTAACCGATCCTCGACCCCCAGATCTAATGTTGGGCCCAGCGACCCTCTCCAGTATCCTTAACATAGCCTGGGACAATGCGTCGTCCCTAGCCATGCGATCTTGAGACCCAGTCTCAGTAGCAGGTGACACCGGTGTCTCACTCGTATCTAGGTTCGGCATGCTGCCTAGAGAAGAAGACTCAGCTCGAGGCCCCCTATGGCCTCTACCACGGCCTCGATTACCACGTCTACGGATACCTCGTGCGCTCATGTCTATTCGGATTTGTCTGTATTACGAATTTTATGAATCAATTACAGTTTCAATATTTATTAACAGATGTTTTATGCAAAGCAATATCATAATTTCAGAGTTTGTTGTTCGCAAGTAAAGTCTCTATCAATTTCAGTTTCACTACAGTTTCAGTATACACTAACTAGAGTGTTTCAGAACAGACTATCTATCATAACAGTTTATCAAAATACTTACAGAATCGGCGCCGGAGACTCGGTGTACCACATTCTCAGTCAAATCATTTGAAAATTAATTCTTAAAAACCAAGTTTTAAAACCCAAAATCCACAGCCGAGTTTTGTAACCTAGCTCTGATACCACTAAATGTAACACCCCAGACCCGGCCTACACGTTATGGCTGAATCTGGCGATGTCACATGGAATGGAATTTGAAATCGAGTTTATCAAGTTAAAACCGTTTCCGTTTATTATCTTTTGTTACTCTCTCATTAATTTCAAAATTATTTTCTCGTTAATTTGATTCGTTTAAAATCAAGTTCTGTAGCGGAAGTTTTTTTAAACCGTGATATTTTAAGAAAACCGTTCGCGTTTAAGAAAAACGTTGTGTTTAGTAAACCGAGTTTTTGTTGCAGTTCAGAAATTCATGAAAACAGTTAAAAACCCAAAACAAAAGAAAACAATTCAAAAGTCCAAATTACATCAAAATACCCCAAAAACTATAGAAATTAAAAACCTTAAAATGAAATTAACCCGGTTCAAAAGTTATGTGGTTACCGTTGAGTCCTCCGCTCACACCGATCCGTCTAAGTCCGGGGATTACCTGTACAGATAAAACAGGAAGGGGTGAGTTTACGTAAACTCAGTGTGTAATCCCCACAGAAGACATGCATATAGTCAAACAACAACAAACAATCAAATGCAGTCTGGCCTAAGCCCATTTCAATTTGAAGAGATTCGGGCCTTAGCCCATTTCGGGCCAGATCGATATGCATTAGGGCCTAAGCCCATCACACAAGAATGAGATCGTAATACATTAATCAGTAAACATAGTCCTACCCAACCAGCCTCTACACACCATCTCCGTCCATCCCTACACTCCATGTGGGGTTTAAAACACCCACCCATCCCTACACTCTAAGTAGTACCAGATACGACACATAATCAGTAAATTGCAGCTGAGCTGCTAGATAATAGGCTTAAAAGCCTTTCAGTACACTTCCTCCAAATATCAACATCCCAACCCAATACAATGCAACATACAGTATATGACATGCTAATACATGAATATAAGTTATACTTACAGTTTAGTATTTATTCATATAATCATCATGCTCAGTACATACATCATACATACAGTTCACGTATTTAAGGGTCTAAGTGGTACTTATCGACCCTACAGTAGGTTCACAGTCATCTTGGGCGACCCGTGCAACCTTAGAACACATTTCAGTTAAATGGGCTCACATGTCCATATGGCTTACCCGTATGGGCCCACATGCCCGTGTGGCCTATACAGCCCAATTTGGCCTTGGCCGTATGGATCACACGGCCTGGCCCAGAATCCTACACGCCCGTGTGGACCCATACGGCCCAAATCAGTATAGCTCGTGTATCGTACACGGCCGTGTCTTGTACACACGGCCTGGCTTCGTCGATCATATTGCCCGTGTTAAGGCACACGGCCCACCACACGGGCGACCACACACTCGTGTGGTGTCGACAGTGGGGTTTCTGGCTTTCATCAGAACCTCGTTTTTTGCATTTTCGGGTACACACCTGGTATCAATTTGATGCAGAAACTATCCCGAGACCACCAAACCACCAACGAACAGAGACCCTTAAAGATTAAATCGCTGAAAGAGTAGCAACTGTTCCTTGACCTTCCCCCGATGATCACAATCAAATTTTTGCAGAAGAGAGAGGAGGATTTGAATAATAGAAAGGAGGGGAAGAAGTAAAAATTCGGCAGAAGAGAAAAGAAAGCAAAACGTCAAAGATGAAAGAATCTTGGGGAAAATTGACGTTAAAAAGTTTTGGAAGGAGAGAGAAAATTTAAAAAAACAATTAAATTAAATTAAATAAAAAAATTTTGATAACTCCCAAATCCCTTATTTTCCTCCCACTAACTCTATAACAGCCCGATTTTGGGGCTAGTCAGAACAATGGTTTCGAGACCATTAATCCGAGGTTAAAAAAATTAGTTTAATAATTTTATATGTGTTATATCATGAATAAATGAGTGCATGAAAATTTTGGTGCATTAATTTTGGTGATTTCATGCTTAATTGCGAAAAAGAACTAAATAGCATAAAGTGCGAAAGTTTCGTTTTACAAGCTAGAGGTGTCTAATGGCTATAGAATATTAAATTGGAGGTCCTTAAAGTGTAATTAAGCCTTCCTAAAGGTGATGGCCGACCAAGGGAGACAAGAGCATTAAATTGGTTAAAAATTTGGTGATGTTAGGTGACTAAATGAATAAAATAAGACTAAAATAAAGAAGATATCATCTTTTACTATTTCCATTTCTTCTTCCACTGAAAATTGAAGCAAGAATAAGGGTTTTTGAAGCTTAAACTTTCAGCCAAGCTATTCTCTTACAAGTAAGTGATTTTAGAGGTCTTTCTTAATAATTTTTGTACTTTTGAAACCCTTAAAGCTTAAGCTAGCTAATGAGGGGACTATTTTGCAAAATGGTTGAAAGTTGAGGGATTTGCCATGAGAGTGTTTATGTTGTTTGCTGAATTTTTATGGAAGAAAATGATTGTTAGTGGGTTAGGGAATAACTTTTGTGAAAGGTTTTTCCATGAAAACACCTAAATGAGACTTATTTGTAAAGTTAGTAATTGAGTAGTAAATGCATAAAATGATTAGTGTTGTGAAATGTTCTAAGAGTAATAAATGTTTAGCTAGGCTTGTTTAATGAGAAAATGTAATGAAAAACGATTTAAGAGACTAGGGGCAAAATCATAATTTTACCAAGGTATAAGGGCAAAATGGTCATTTTTGCCAAAATAGAAATTTTGAAGTGTTATGATTTATGTAAGGATTAAATGAGCGAATTTTATAATTATAGATCAAGAAGAACGTGGAAACAACCTTGACCGGGGAAAAGGCAAGGTTTCGGACTAAACCGTCAATTAACATATTTTGCACCGAGGTAAGTTTACGTGTAAACAATACATCCTTAATACATATGTTTTTACCTATTGATGCATTGTATGGATGTAAATGCTTATTGGTGAGATTGATTGAAAATGGTAGAAAATGGGTAATTCTCGAATGAATATCGGAATAGAAATGTGGGTACGAATAAATATCCGTAAATAAGTAATTGTTGGTGGGTTGTGTGTGATACCACCTTTTTATTTATTCACGATGGGCTGTGTGCGATACCATCGTTTATATATTATCATTAGGTGGGCTGTGTGCGATACCACCCTATTTGTGATTAATCGTGGGCTGTGTTCGAAACCACCGGGTATCTTGTATCATTCCGAAGGGTTCATCGAGAAAATTTTTTAAGTAAATAATTCATGTGGCTTTGTGGTGATAAGTGCAGGGTATATGTACAAGTAAATGTGAGCAATAGTTATGATATGTGGTTGGGATGTGGTAAGAGTTGAGATGAGTAAGCATGACTATGAGAAAATAAATTGCTTTTACATAGTATGAGATGTTTTTAATTGATTAGCATATAGTATGATGCTTATTGTTTACATATAAACTTACTAAGCTTAAAGCTTACTCCATTCTCTTTTCCCTTGTTTTATAGTGTCGAAGAGCCAGCTCGGGATACAGAAATAAGCAAAGGATCACTCACACTATCAGTACATCTTGGTATAGTTAGACTTAGCATTTTGAGTATGGCATGTACCGGGACTAGACTTAGTTGATTGTTATATTGTCTTGGCCAAATGTGTTGGCTCATTCAAAGATGAACTCTTTTGTATAATACCATAGTTGGTGGCTCTTTCTTATTAATCTATGAAAAGATGAGGTTATTCATGATTGTGCAAGTAGCATGAAGATTTACTTGGTTTAAGTATGCATGAATGGGTTGATGTTTGAATGTGGTTTATGTTGTATGAGTTAGGGTGTTAAAAAGAGCTTGGCAAATAGCCTTGTTCTTGTCCACACGGGTAGGCACACGGGCGTGTGTCTAGACCGTGTGTGACACACGGGCAGCCCTATGGGCGTGTGGTTAGGCCGTGTGTCCCCTTGTATGCTAGGTTTACAAGTCAGTATGTTCAGTAGTAAGCACACGGGTAGAGACACGGCCGTGTGTCTCAGCCGTGTGGAAGGCACGGTCATGGACACGGGCGTGTGCCTAGGCCGTGTGACATTTATGGGGTGATGACGTCAGAAACAGAATGCCCAGGTTTTTGGCACACGGGCTAAGACACGGGAGTGTCGAGGCCGTGTGAGGGACACGGACTAGGGACACGGGCGTGTGTCCGGCCGTGTGAATACCCTTGTAGGTTCGAATTAAAAAATAAATCCACACGGGTGTGGATTACGGGCATGTGATATGCCAAACGGGCGTGTTCATTTTTCCACACGGGCGTGTGGATTGTTTAGTGAAAATTTTCGAAATTTTTCTAGAGATCTTTAAAAGAGTTCGATTTGATCCCGAACCATTCCTAAAGCTTGATTTAAGCCTCGTAGGCTTGTTTAAGATGTGTTAATAAAATTTTTAAGTTTGGAGTGGAAAGTCTCTTGGAATGGTATAATTGTTGGTGTATAAGCCTAGTAATGCCTCGTACCCTATTTAGAACGTCGAATACGGGTAAGGGGTGTTACATTTAGTGGTATCAGAGCTATGGTTTAGTCGGTTCTCGGACTACCATAGTGTGTGTAAGAATCTAGCTATACATGCCATATATATATATTGATAGTGTGGTGACTCCTGACAATGTTAAATTGTGCTATCGTATAGAAAATAGATCCCGATCGAGCTGCTGCTGATGACGCTGCTAGTAATATGCCAGCTCCAGTGCAAGGGACCGCGCCTGTAGAAAGTAGACCTGAGATTATGGGTCAAGGAGAAGAGGCTCGGGAAGCCTTTCTCCACATGATAAGTAATTGGTACACCAAGTTTGTACGAGCAAACCCTAATGCTCAACCTCCTCCGCCCCCACCTATACCTCAGCCAGTCCCCGTGGCTCCTCAAGGTATAGATTTGGTGAGAACGACCAAACCCCGATCGATAAGATTCGAAAATAAGGGGCCGAGGAATTTAGAGCCAACATAGATGATGACACTGAGAGGGCGGAGTTCTGGCTTGAGAACTCTATGCGAGTATTCGATGAACTCTTTTGCACGCTTGAAGAGAGCTTAAAATGTGTCGTGTCATTGCTGAGGGACTCGGCATATCGTTGGTGGAAAACGCTGACATCCGTAGTACCAAAGGAGAGAGTGACATGGGATTTCTTCCTAGAAGAGTTCTGAAAGAAGTACATAAGTCAACGATTTGTTGACCAGAAACGGAAAGAGTTTCTTGAATTGAAGAAAGGCAAAATGACTGTGGCAGAGTATGAGCGCGAGTTTGTTAGGCTCAGTAAGTATGCTCAAGAGTGTGTGTCTACGGAAGCTATTTTGTGCAAGAGGTTCAAGGATGGGCTAAATGAGGATATCAGATTGCTAGTTGGGATCTTGGAATTGAAAAAATTTGTAGTGTTGGTCGATAGAGCCTGCAAGGCTGAAGAGTTGAATAAGGAAAATAAAAAAGCTATGATTGTGGCCCGAGATGCAAGGAAGAGGCCGATGAGTAAATCATTCCAAACTCAATCAAAGAGGTCCAAGGAAACGAACCCTCGGACGACTGCTTCAGTTGGGTATTCACACCGAGATCGATGTAATACATATTCAGGCTCGAGAGTTCAAGCCACCTCGATGGCAAGCATGGGCAATACAAAGTCAAATAAACCGGAGTGTCCAAATTATGGTAGACAGCATATTGGGGAGTGTTGGGGAAATAATAAAACTTGCTACAAGTGTGGTTCACCTGACCACTTCATTAGAAACTATCCTAAGAAGAATGAGAAAGATAGAAAACAAGAAGTAAGAACGAGCAATGTACATTCAAGGGGTAGACCATAAAGGAACCCGGGGAGCGGGACTAGTAATAGAGGTGCGCCTAGAGATTCTGCTGTGAGGTCAGAGGGCAGAGCACCTGTACTGACTTATGCCATTCGCGCTCGCGAAGAGGCATCATCTCCAAATGTGATAACGGGTACTTTTTCTCTTCACGATATCTCTGTTGTTGCTTTGATTGATTCGGGGTCTACCCATTCTTATATTTGTATGAAATTGGTATCTAGTATGAGTATGATTGTTAAGTTTAAAGAGTTTGTGGTAAAAGTGTCAAACTCGTTAGGCAAACATGTGCTAGTTGACAAAGTGTGTAGAAATTGTCCTTTGACAATTAGAGGTCATTGTTTTTCGGTAGATCTCATGTTGTTGCCGTTTGATGAATTTGACCTAATTCTTGGCATGGATTGGTTGAATACTCATAATGTTTTAGTAAACTGTGGTAGTAAGTTTATTGAACTGAGATAAATGGAGATGTCATTCTGGTTGAATAAGGTAAATCGGATAATATGCCTGTAGTGATTTCGTCTATGGTAGCTGAGAAATACATGAGAAAAGGGTGTAAATCCTATCTCGCCTTTGTGTTGAATACTCAAGAGTTAGAGGTAAAGATTGAATCAGTGCCTGTGGTGTGCGAGTATCCGGATGTGTTTCCGGAAGAGTTACTTGGATTGCCTCTAGTTAGAGAAGTCGAGTTTGGCATTGAGTTAGTTCCTGGTACAACACCTATTTCGGTTGCCCCGTATAGGATGACACCGTTAGAATTAAAGGAGTTGAAGGTTTAGTTGCAAGAGTTAACGGATAAGGGTTTTGCAAGACCGAGCTATTCACCGTGGGGTGCTCTGGTACTTTTTGTAAAGAAGAAGGACGGATCGATGAGATTGTGTATAGACTACAGACAACTTAACAAGGTGACAATGAAGAATAAGTATCCTTTGCCAAGGATCGATGATTTGTTCAACCAATTGAAGGGAGTTACGGTGTTTTCTAAGATAGACCTAAGGTCTGGCTATTACCAGTTGAGGGTTAAGGAGCAAGATGTGTCGAAAACTGCATTTCGGACGAGGTATGGCCATTATGAGTTCCTTGTCATGCCATTTGGTTTAACGAATACTCCTGCAGTCTTTATGGATTTAATGAACCGTATCTTCTGACCGTACTTAGATAAATTCGTAGTCATTTTTATTGACGACATACTAATTTATTATCGGGATGAGAATGAGCACGCGGAACACCTAAGAACTATTTTGCAGACTTTAAGAGATAAACAGTTGTATGCTAAGTTTAGCAAGAGTGAGTTTTGGCTCCGAGAGGTTGGATTCTTAGGACACATCGTGTCGGGTGATGGCATTAGAGTTGATTCGAGTAAGATCTCGGCTATTATGGAGTGGAAACCACCGAGGAATGTGTCAGAGATTAGGAGCTTTTTGGGTTTAGCGGGTTACTACAGACGGTTCGTTAAAGGGTTCTCCATGATTTCAACACCGATGACGAGGCTGTTGTATAAAGATGTTAAGTTTGAATGGACCGAGAAGTGCCAACAGAGTTTTGAGAAACTGAAAACATTGTTGACTGAAGCCCCGGTTTTAGTACAACCTGAGCCGGGAAAGGAGTTTGTGGTCTACAGTGATGCGTCATTAAATGTTCTTGGCTGTGTGTTGATGCAAGAGGGTAAAGTAGTAGCTTATGTGTCGAGACAGCTAAAACCGCATGAGAAGAATTATCCGACTCACGATTTGGAGTTGGCTGCGATCGTTTTCGCTTTGAAGATTTGGTGTCATTATTTTGTATGGTGAAAAGTGCCGAATCTTTACTGATCACAAAAGTTTGAAGTACCTGATGAACCAAAAAGATTTACATTTGCGACAACGGCGGTGGCTCGAATTATTGAAGGATTATGAGCTAGTAATTGATTATCATTCGGAGAAAGTGAATGTGGTTGTGGATACCTTGAGCAGAAAGTCCCTGTATGCTTTGAGAGCCATGAGTACGATCTTAGCATTGTCTGATGATGGTTCTATATTGGCCGAGTTGAGGGCTAGACCATTATTTCTTCAGCAGATATGTGAAGCTCAAAAGAATGATAATGAGATGCAAGTTAAGAGAGCTCAGTGCAAATCGGGAAATGACTCTGATTTTCGGGTTGGTTCAGAGGATTGTTTGATGTTTCATAATAGAGTTTGTGTACCTAAGGATGAAGAGTTGATCTGAAAAATTTTACATGAAGCACACAATGGTTGCTTGTCAGTACATCCGGGCAGCACAAAAATGTACAATGATTTGAAGAAGTTGTATTGGTGGCCGGGTATGAAAAGAGATATCTCCGAGTTTGTTACAAAGTGTTTGATCTGTCAACAAGTGAAAGTCGAGCACCAAGTACCTTCGGGATTACTTCAGCCAGTGATGGTTCCCGAGTAGAAGTGGGACCAAATTACGATGGATTTTGTAACGGGGTTACCTATGACTCCGAAAAAGAAAGATGTTGTGTGGGTCATCGTTGATAGATTAACGAAATCAGCTCACTTTATACCGGTGCGTTTTGATTACTTACTTGACAAGTTGGCTAAGTTGTATATTACCGAGGTTGTGAGATTACATGGAGTGCCTATATCCATTATCTCGGATAGAGATCCAAGGTTCACTTTGAGGTTTTGGAAAAAGTTACAAAAAGCCTTGGGTACAAAACTGAATTTTAGTACTGCGTTCCATCCGCAAACCGATGGCTAATCCGAAAGGGTGATTCAAGTTCTTGAGGATATGCTCCGATGCTGTGTTTTAGAGTTTGAAGGAAGTTAGGAAAAATATCTACCTTTGGTGGAGTTCGCCTACAACAATAGTTATCAGTCAAGTATACGGATGGCACCGTACGAAGCTTTATATGGTCGCAAGTGTCAGACTCCTTTGTATTGGACCAAACTTAGTGAAAAGCAAATTCATGGGGTTGATCTAGTTAAAGAAACCGAAGAGAAAGTGAAAGTGATCCGTGATAGTTTGAGAGCTGCTTCATATCGACAAAAGTCATACGCGAATTTAAAAAGGAAAGAAATCGAATTTCAGGTGGGCGATAAAGTATTCCTGAAAGTATCCCCGTGGAAGAAAATATTGAGATTTGGTCGAAAGGGCAAATTGAGTCCGCGATTCATAAGGCCGTATGAGGTTATTGAAAGGATAGGACCATTAGCTTACCGGTTGGCCTTGCCGGTAGAGTTAGAGAGAATACACAACGTGTTTCATGTGTCGATGTTACGACGATATCGTTCCGGTCCTTCGCATGTGATTCTTCCAACTGAAATTGAGATACGACCAGATATGACCTATGAAGAGGAACCAATTAAGATTTTGGCTCGAGAGGTTAAACAGTTGAGGAACAAAAGTATAGCCTTAGTGAAAGTGTTGTGGCAAAAACACGGTGTAGAAGAGGCTACGTGGGAACCGGAAGAAGCCATGAGGGAACAGTACCCAAACCTCTTTACTAGTAAGATTTTCGGGGACGAAAATCTTTAAAGGGGGGAGAGTTGTAACAGCCTGATTTTGGGGCTAGTCGGAACAGTGGTTTCGAGACCACTAATTCGAGGTTAAAGAAAATTATTTTAATAATTTTATATGTGTTATATCATGAATATATGAGTGCATGAAAATTTTGGTGCATTAATTTTGGTGATTTCATGCTTAATTGCAAAAAAGGACTAAACCACATAAAGTGCGAAAGTTTCATTTTACAAGCTAGAGGTGTCTAATGGCTATAGAATATTAAATTAGAGGTCCTTAAAGTACAATTAGGCCTTCCTAAAGGTGATGGCCGGCCAAGGGATACAAGAGCATTAAATTGGTCAAAAATTTGGTGATGTTAGGTGACTAAATGAATAAAATAAGACTAAAATAAAGAAGATATCATCTTTTACTATTTCCATTTCTTCTTCCACCAAAAATTGAAGCAAGAATAAGGGTTTTTGAAGCTTAAACTTTTAGCCAAGCTATTCTCTTACAAGTAAGTGATTTTAGAGGTCTTTCTTGATAATTTTTGTACTTTTGGAACCCCTAAAGCTTAAGCTAGCTAATGAGGGGACTATTTTGCAAAATGGTTGAAAGTCTAGGAATTTTCCATGAGAGTGTTTATGTTGTTTTCTGAATTTTTATGGAAGAAAATGATTGTTATTGGGTTAGGGAATAACTTTTGTAAAAGGTTTTTCCATGAAAACACCTAAATGAGACTTATTTGTAAAGGTAGTAATTGAGTAGTAAATGCATGAAATGATTGGTGTTGTGAAATGTTCTAAGAGTAATAAATGTTCAGCTAGGCTTGTTTAATGAAAAAATGTGATGAAAAATGATTTACGAGCCTAGGGGCAAAATCGTAATTTTACCAAGGTATAAGGGCAAAATGGTCATTTTTGCCAAAATAGAAATTTTGAAGTGTTATGATTTATGTAAGGATTAAATGAGTGAATTTTATAATTATAGATCAAGAAGAACGTGGAAACAACCTTGACCGGGGAAAATGCAAGGTTTCGGACTAAACCGTCAATTAACATATTTTGCACCGAGGTAAGTTTACGTGTAAACGATACATCCTTAATACATATGTTCTTACCTATTGATGCATTGTATGGATGTAAATGATTATTGGTGAGATTGATTAAAAATGGTAGAAAATGGGTAATTCTCGAATGAACATCGGAATAGAAATATGGGTACGGATAAATATCCGTAAATGTGTAATTGTTGGTGGGCTGTGTGCGATACCACCTTGTTATTTATTCATGATGGGCTGTGTGCGATACCATCGTTTATATATTATCATTAGGTGGGCTATGTGCGATACCACCGTAATTATCATTGTTGGTGGGCTGTGTGTGATACCACCCTATTTGTGATTAATGGTGGGCTGTGTGCGAAACCACCGGGTATCTTGTATCATTTCGAAGGGTTCATCGAGAAAATTATTTAAGTAAATAATTCATGTGGCTTTGTGGTGATAAGTGCATGGCATATGTATAAGTAAATGTGAGCAATGGTTATGATATGTGGTTGGGATGTGGTAAGAGTTGAGATGAGTAAGCATGACTATGAGAAAATAAATTGTTTTTACATAGTATGAGATGTTTTTGATTGATTAGCATATAGTATGATGCTTATTGTTTACATATAAACTTACTAAGCTTAAAGCTTACTCCCTTCTCTTTTCCCTTGTTTTATAATGTCGAAGAGCCAGCTCGGGATACGGAGATAAGCAAAGGATCACTCACACTATCTGCACATCTTGGTATAGTTAGACTTAGCATTTTGAGTATGGCATGTATAGGGACTAGACTTAGTTGAATGTTATATTATCTTGGCCAAATGTGTTGGCTCATTCAAAGATGAACTCTTTTGTATAATACCATAGTTGGTGGCTCTTTCTTATTAATCTATGAAAAGATGAGGTTATTCATGATTGTGCAAGTAGCATGAAGATTTACTTGGTTTAAGTATGCATGAATGGGTTGATGTTTGAATGTGGTTTATGTTGTATGAGTTAGGGTGTTAAAAAGAGCTTGGCAAATAGCCTTGTTCTTGTCCACACGGGTAGGCACACGGGCGTGTGTCTAGGCCGTGTGCGACACACGGTCAGCCCCATGGGCGTGTGGTTAGGCCGTGTGTCCCCTTGTATGCTAGGTTTACAAGTCAGTATGCTCAGTAATAAACACACAGGCAGAGACACGACCATGTGTCTCAGCCGTGTGGAAGGCACGGTCATGGACACGGGCGTGTGCCTAGGCCGTGTGACATTTATGGGGTGATGACATCAGAAACAGAATGCCAAGGTTTTTGGCACACAGGCTAAGACACGGGCATGTCGAGGCCGTGTGAGGGACACGGGCCTGGGACACGGGCGTGTGTCCGGCCGTGTGAAAACCCCTGTAGGTTCGAATTGAAAAATAAATCCACACGGGTGTGGATCACGGGCTTGTGATATGCCACACGGGCGTGTCCATTTTTCCACACGGGCGTGTAGATTGTTTAGTGAAAATTTTCTAAGTTTTTCTAGAGATCTTTAAAAGAGTTTGATTTGATCCCGAACCATTCCTAAAGCGTGATTTAAGCCTCGTAGGCTTGTTTAAGAGGTGTTAATATAATTTTTAAGTTTGGAGAGGAAAGTCTAGTCTCGGAATGGTATGATTATTGGTGTATAAGCCTAGTAATGCCTCTTACCCTGTTCCGGCGTCGAGTACGGGTAAGGGGTGTTACAAACTCCCACTCTCATACTTTCAAAATAACTGAAACTCTTCCAAGCAGCAGAACAAAATTAATACCCACGCTAACGTAGGGATTCGAATACAGGACCTCCAACACACCAACTCCCTTACCACTTGAACCAACAGGCTCATTCTGATATGAGATTACAGACATTTAAATATGAGCCCACTGAGCAAGTATAAGGCTTAAGTCAGAAAAATACCAAATGCAAGGCGTGAACTTGGGACCTTACACACACCCCCAGAACACTTAACCACTGAAACAAATACACAATTATGTTATATTTTCACAAAAGCAAAAATAAGAATTTTGGGGCATTACAGTTTCCAACACCACTGAAATTGGGCTGTTACAAATTGCCACAAGAAGGAGCAACCAAAATTTGCATTGATAACAAGTCTGCATAAGCACTTGCGAAAAATCCTGTGTTCCATGATCGAAGCAAACATATAGACATAAGATATCATCTTATTAGGGAGCATATTGCCAAGAAGGAAGTGGAGCTTAAGTTTGTGAAGACTCAAGATCAAGTGGTGGATATTTTTACAAAACCTCTCAAGGTTGAAGGTTTTCGAAGAATGTGAGATAAACTTGGCGTAATCAAGAAAAGATCAAATTAAGGGGAAGTGTTGGATATAATTTGTAACATTCTAGAATATATTTACGCATTACTTGCATGTATTTATATTTAATGAATATATTAGAGTAGATGTATCTAGTTTAATGAATGTATTTAGAGAAGATGCATCTAGTAGTCATGCATGTATTTAACTGGGATACATGAATGTGTTGAATCCAATACTCACTTACAACTATTATATAAATAGTGGTGAAGCATGGAAAGAGACAATTATAAAGAAGATAAAGTTTAACACAAAGTGAGTTCATTTCTTTTCTAAAAAGCTATTTCTCTTCTACCTCCTTCCAACAATTTCATCAGGGGATGATGGCATGGGCTATATCAACAACCATTTGCAAAAGGGTATGCTAGAAATCTCTCAAAGGTTTTGCAAAGGTGCATTAGTTTCATTTTGTAAAAGGGTATTTATTTCAAACATCCATGTCAAGTGAAATCATGAGCTAATACACAGATTGCAACAACAATACCATTGCTCTAAGCAAATGGTGCAAGAAAGTTTCTAACTTTATTAATACTAACCTTTCAACCAGTGCAGTAATTCCATATGCTAGTGCTGCTGGGAGGTTCTGTAGAGTTTCTGGCATTTTTTTTCCCGGGAAAATCTGCTATATTAGTGAGCACCTGCAAAGGAGCTTGATGCTGGCATAGGCCCTAAGTTATTTGGACTTGCTTTTGATGAAGCCCAACTGAAAACAAGTTTAAGAATTCAACATCAAGAGCCCAGAACTATAACATAAAGTCCCAAAAGGTGAGAATAGATCAGATCGGATGGCCGAGAAAATGGTGTCAATGCACCAATCGGTTTAAAAGTGCAATGCTTTTGAAGCTGTTGAGATTGGGGGGTTCATTATAAGTAACATAGACTATCCCACATTGGAAAAAAATGGTGGCCACCATTGTAGCGTCTTTGCCTTCTTTTCTTTTAGCTTCATCTGTTGCTCACTCTTCTTCTACTTCGTCTTTGATTTTCAACAAGTTACGGTCTTCATCAAGGCTCAGATTTTCTTTTGCAGTTGCTCCTTTGTGTTCTCGAAGAGCCAAGTTTATGGCACATACTCTCGCTTCCGCCAATCTTGGTCTTACTCAGCCCGCCAACATCGAAAACCCCAAGGTCACCACTCTTTTTTTGCTCTCTTGGGATTAAGAAAAAAATTGGGTTTTAGATTGAGAGTTTTGGGTTGAATTGATTTTACCCTTTTGCTAATGGGATATCTTTCTCAAGAAAAAAAATGTGAACTTTTTGGTAGGTTTTTAGGATAACTTATGTTTTCTAAGAATTGACCTTTGAGGGCTATAAGCTCAATTGCCACTACTTAATATTCATATGATAAAGTCATCTTACTTAGATCCTTGGCCTCACTTTTGGTTTCAATATGTAAAGGTTGTTTCTTTGTGTGTGTTTCATTTTAGTGAAATACCAAAAAAATGATACTAAAATGGATGTTCTCTCTTTTGTTAAAAATGCTGGAAAGATAGGTTTTGCTGCAAAAGAGATAATTTTGTTTTCTAAAGAATTGATCTTTGAGGGCTATAGCTAAACTTTGTCAGTATTTAATATTAATATGGTAAGATAATCTTAATTAGATCCTTGGCTTCATTCTTGGTTTCAATATGTAAAGGTTGTTCCTTTGTGTGTGTTTCATTGTAATGAAATTCCAAGACAATGATACTAAAATGGTTGTTGTCTCTTTTGTGAAAAATGCTGGAAAGATCGCATTTGCTGCAAAAGAGATCGATGTGGGAGAATGGAAAGGGGACATGCTTGCTGTTGGTGTCACTGAGAAAGACATGACCAAGGATGAAAACTCCAAGTTTCAAAACTCAATTTTGAAGAAATTAGACAGGCTGTTAGGTGGTCTTTTAGCTGAGGTCTCCTCCGAGGAGGATTTCTCAGGGAAATCTGGCCAATCAACAGTTCTTAGACTTCCCGGCCTTGGCTCGAAGCGGGTTGGTTTGATTGGTCTTGGACAATCAGCTTCATCACCATCAGCTTTCCGTGGACTCGGCGAGGCTGTTGCTGCAGCAGCAAAGACTGCTCAAGCCAATAGTGTGGCTGTGGTCCTTGCCTCATCAGAAGGCCTCTCAAATGAGTCCAAGCTTGGTATTGCTTCAGCAATAGCATCTGGTAATGCTCTTATGATTTCTTAATATCATGACTGATGTTATTATTTGCAAAGATTGAGATTGATCGATGTTGAATGGTTTGCATTCTCATAGGAACGGTGTTGGGAATACACGAAGATAATAGATACAAGTCAGAGTCAAAGAAACCACAGCTTAAATCTTTGGATATTCTTGGTCTTGGAACTGGACCAGAGTTGGAGAAGAAGCTCAAGTATGCTGAAGATGTTTCTTCTGCCATAGTATTTGGAAGAGAGCTTGTGAACTCACCAGCCAATGTACTTACCCCCGGTATGTATGAGTGCTATTCTTGCTTTTCATCAAGTATAGAAAGCTGAATTTCTAACTTGGTGATAGGGCTGCTTTTGTTTGAGAAAGATGAGAGAAATATTAAATTTTGATCTAATGTGTCTTTTTCTTGTTGCAGCTGCACTAGCAGAAGAGGCTTCGAAAATTGCTTCCTCGTACAGCGATGTTATATATGCAAACATCTTGACCGCAGAGCAATGCAAGGAGTTGAAGATGGGATCTTACCTGGGAGTTGCTGCAGCATCTGATAATCCCCCTTATTTCATCCATTTGTGCTACAAACCCCCGAGTGGACCTATTAAAGCCAAGTTAGCATTAGTTGGAAAAGGATTGACTTTTGACAGGTAATTTCATATGTACTTACTGGCATATACTAGTAAGAAGATATTTCATGTTTTAGTTACGTTAGGAAATAAAACAAGGATAAAGACGAGATGCCATAATAACGGGTTCTTCACTAAGTATATTTATGCGCACATCTCTAGTGTTACCACTAAACATGGGATCTCATTTCCCCTTTTTTCACTTATTTCTATGTGCAGTCTATTACACGAATAATTTGAACAAAATTTCTTCCTAATGCTATTGGGATCTTTCTAAAATGAGTGGTTGGAATACTACCTTTGTTCTTTTTTACCCTGGTGGGTATGTATACCATATAGGTTTTTAATACTTGTCTTAAATGTTCTTAGTGGTGGCTACAATATCAAGACTGGACCTGGTTGCTCAATTGATGTCATGAAGATAGACATGGGAGGTTCTGCAGCAGTTCTTGGTGCAGCCAAAGCTCTCGGGCAAATCAAACCTCCGAGAGTTGAGGTATGTCATTTGCTTGGTCTCATTTTGCTATTATTCTGCTCCACTACTTTCGCTGTATCCTTTTGAAAGTTATATTTTAAAAGGGTGGGGGAAGGATGAGTACTCTTTTCTTGTGTTTTATTTATTCATTCATGTTCGTATGCTTTTCCGATTTCTTCATGGAACCTATGTTGTCACTTAGTAAAATTATCCTTACATGCAGGTTCATTTTATTGTTGCATCTTGTGAAAACATGATAAGTGGAACGGGTATGAGACCTGGAGATATCCTCACAGCATCAAATGGAAAGACAATTGAGGTAATACTTTGTTTGATTTGATTAAAAGAAAGGAAAATCGAAGTATTCATAAACTATTTGGTGCTGTGACATTTATAACTGCAATAAGTGGCTTGTTGCTCACTTTGCTGATTTTCAGGTTAATAACACCGATGCAGAAGGCAGGCTTACACTCGCAGATGCTTTGGTATATGCTTGCAACCAAGGTGTCGAGAAGGTAAAGCCAAATGATGCACATCCGGTTTTTGTGATGACAGTTTTAAACCTGATCTTTTATGGACGATTAGAATTGTATTCTAAGACTACATTTGCTTATATTGCAGATTGTTGACCTGGCAACACTAACCGGGGCTTGTATTGTTGCTCTTGGACCGTCGATTGCAGGTATGTACATGACATTTGAATTCTATAATTGCTGGAAAATAGTGTTATGCGTCCTTTTTGTTAGTTTTGGAAACTTAAAGATTTTGTTATTTTTTAATAATTATGATGATCACTTTCTCGATGACAATTAAGCTTGGAGAAGCAATAGGGTATCTGAATGTTTTGCACACTTAATCATGCATATGGTAGGGATAACTACAAAGAATTTCCTTCTTTCCGTGGAAAGTTTTTTCTTGATTCATAGTTCAGAAGGCCATTGCATTTTCATTTGTTGTTGCTCAATTGTAAGCAAAAGTTCCCTATGTTTGATTCATCGGGATTCTATTTCTTTTTTCAGGCGTCTTCACACCTAGTGATGAACTTGCAAAGGAGGTATTTGAAGCTTCAGAGATCAGTGGTGAGAAATTTTGGAGGATGCCACTAGAGGAAAGCTATTGGGAGTCTATGAAATCAGGAGTTGCTGATATGGTAAATACCGGTGGTCGCCCAGGTGGTGCCATCACAGCTGCTCTGTTCTTGAAACAGGTAAGTGATCATTTTGACATTTTTATCTGCACTTTACACACTTGAATATTTGAATCCCTTAGTTACACTGGTTGCTAAAACTTGATTATTGAACTATGGTTTCACAGTTCGTTGATGAAAAAGTACAATGGATGCACATTGACTTGGCTGGCCCTGTCTGGAATGAAAAGAAGCGCGTAGCAACCGGCTTTGGCGTCTCGACTTTGGTGGAATGGGTGCTGAAAAACTCCTCTTAAATGAAGAACTTGGTCCATAACTATGAGGATGGAACAAAGAGAAGGATTGAAAACCTTTGTTTGTTGGGTACTGTGAGATCCATTTCATGAATAAAACATTTGGTAATTAAGGGGGGAAGGAAAGGGAAGCTAGATATATACATATATACGTGTGTGTATATATCCTTTGAGATTGTTTAAAGTAAAATTATGGAACCAAGTCTTTTTCATGGTGATTGTGTTCTACCTTGATGTTTGTGATATTTGGTGAAGTGAAGAACTTGGATAAACATAAGTTTAAGCTTAATTGTTGGAAAGGATAAACACAAATTTTGAAAAAAATAATTTTTTATAGATCATAAAATAGACAGAAAATATCTTGGTAGATGATACTTGTTCTTCTATTCACACATTAGAAAAGTACTATAAATTGAAAACTTTCTCCTCTGTGAACAAGTTTTTATATTTTCTTTTGGTACATAAAAGATGAGAAAGAAAAAGTGCTTTTACCACAAGCATCACCTTGTAGCAAGGCCTAAAAGGGACTATAGTTGTTTATCTCACAAATCACATCATGAGTTTTTTTAGGCTTAGACCTATAGGTGTTTGTCTCACAAATCACCTCATGAGTTTGAGGTGTAAGAATTATCTACTGCGGTGATAAGTTGTACAAGAAAAGACTGTCCAAATAAGTAACCCCAAAACAGACTTGTGACAGATAGCTGTGTGTTCGACACATTGGCTAGCTTCCCTAGGATTGGAGCAGGCTTGCTTCAACTCTACTTGTTTTAGGTGCTATTGGATTGGACCCAAAAAGCTACCAAAGACTGAAATAAGGACGATTAAGTTAATTTTAGCAATTGATACATATTTTTTATCCACTTAAATTAACAATTAAGTCCATTTCAATCTATAAACTTGTCATCAAATTTTGATCTAACTAGCTTATAAACAAAACAATATTTTAAGTTGGTTGGAGAAATGATGATTTTACTTGCAACTTCGTTGAATGATTATTGTGCATAAACAAAATATCCCACCCCTTTCATGTCTTAAAGGTTTGATGATGAGCTTATGTCTTCCTCTGTTAGGAGATCACTCTCTCACCATCCACATTGCTTCCCATTGTTTGTTTTACTACACATTATAGAGCAGAAAAGGGGCATCAAAATCATACATGCTTGAGAGGTCTAAATCATTTTCCTTTTTTTTCTGGGAAAATATGATAGAAATGATAATAAATGGGTTATTCAATCTGCAATTATTATTCCTTTTAATGTTCATTTAGATAGAGACTGACAATGAGCTTGAAACCAATTCTAAAAACATGTAAACTCATCTTCTTTTTGGTTTAATATTCTTTTGGTACCCTCATATTTATTTTTAATCAATATGATACTTATATTTGACAAAATTATACACAAGATAAAGGTTTATTTAGGGAGATCGAAATAGAATTATAAATTTTTGGAGGTATGAAAATTGCATTATTATTTGTTTGGAGGTCAAAAAATGAAACCCATTCAATTAATAACTAAAGATTTTAAATAGAATGATTTAAGGGGGTAAGCTTGGCTACACAATTTTAGTCTTAAAAGATAATCATATCAAATTTTTAGTATCTAATTTGGGTTTTAAAGTTGATTCAATGAAAGTTAAATATTAAAAAAATTAACATTATTAATTTTAGCTAGACCTGATCATGAATCGGGTCACTCGGCCCGGCCCGGCCCGAAGGCCCGCTCGAAATGTAGGAGGGTTTGGCAAAAATATAGGCCCGAAAAATGGGTTTGGACAAAAAAATAAGGCCTGTTTTAAAAATGGGCCGGGCTTCGTGTAAGGTATTTTTGGCCCGGGCCCGGGCCCGGCCCAAATTCACTAAAGGACAAAAAAAAATTGCTTTTTTTTTTTGGAATGTTATTTTCTTGTTGCTTTCTCCATATTTTGCTACCATTTTACTATTATATTGCTACTATTTTGTTGTTATTATTTGGATATTGTATAAAACTTATTTTATTGTTAATTTTGTTATTATTTTAGAGGCATTTGCTTGTTAAGTTGCATTTATCTTAGTGTTATTTAAGTCTACATATTTTTTAAAATTTATTTTTTATTTGTTGAGAAATATTTATTTTGATGTATTATATATATTTAAAAATTATATAAAAATAATATAAAAAATTAATACGGGCGGGCCGGGTCGGACCCGACCCGAGTTTTAGCTTTTTATCCGGGTTGGGCTTGGGCAAAATTTTAGGCCTATTTTTCGGGCCGGGTCAGGCCCGGGCCTAGTAAACGGGCCTAAATTTTTAGTTGAGCCCGACCCGAACCCAGCCCGACCCGGCCCATGAGCACCTCTAATTTTAGCTATTAAATTATTTTTTTAATCAAATACTAGTATTATATTAAAAAATACCAAATTGAATATGAAATTATGTATTATGCCATTCCTTTTTTTGTCAAAAACTTGTCTCTCCTCGTGATTTTTACTACATACTAAGGGCTTGTTTAGATAACATAGAGTAATTGGATGAAAATGTAATTATTAGGGTAGTAATTACATCTTTTTGTAATTACAAAAAATTGTAATTCTGTAAACTTATTTGGTTGACAGAGAGTATTATATTGTATTTCCCATGTATCTTTGGTAGTACAAAATTGTAATTACATAAATTATACTTTTCAAAAGAATATTAATTATTATAAAAAATTATCAATACCATAATTTTTTTAAATAACTAACAAAAATTAAAATTAAATCATCATATAAAATGTATTAATCCAATAAAGTAGTCGGTAATATGATTACTAATAAAATAATAAGAAAATAAGCATCATATTCAATTTACACTCAACATAAATTCTTTATCATTATCTATTGGTCATTGACCGAGTTCATTATTTGAATCGAATTTGTATTGTTAAGATTATCAAGATCTCTTTCTTCCATGTATAATTCACGGTGCAAACAATTTGCACCTCTGATTATAAAAACTTACATAATACTAATTTGGAGAAAGACTTATACTACATAATAACCCTTGATTCGTAAACTAATTTAAAAATAATATATGTAACCTTTATAATTTTTTTTTTATAAAGTGTTGAATGATGTTTATAAATAACATAATAATTTATCATAACTCTAAAAAAGTATTTTTATAAATAAGTTATGATAAAAAATTATAATAATTTTTAAAAATAAGTATATTATTTTTTATAATATAGATAATTAACATATAAATAATGTATGTTGATATTTTTTTAGCCATAATTTTAGATTTTTAAGATTTAAACAATATAATTATTGGTTATAACTTTATAAATACATATAGATTATTTTTATAATATATATTTTTAGGATTTATAATATAATTATAGAAATTTTTGTTATAATCATCTCAAATACTCATATGTATTTATACTTATAATATAATTTTCATAACTTAAAATTGTATAAAAATAAATTTTTTATAAATTAAATCATGTATGAGTATTTAAAAAGACATAGAATAATTGGATTTAAGTGTAATTAGTTGCGTAATTATTTCGATTCTCACCCTCTATTAAGAAATGAAAAATATAATTGGGTGCTTCAATTACACTCAATTCAGTAAGATTTACAATTTAAAATGGTTAACCAAACATACGATCATTGTACAATTACACTCAAATACAGTTACAAGTAACTTTCTAAAAACGAATTAAACCCCAAAAAAAATGATTTTTCTTTTTTAAAAACTTCCAATGAATTTTTTTAAAAAAACGTTACTAGAAAACTGTGATAATTGTACGATATTCGGATTTAAAAATGTTCGATGAGTCTTTAAAGTATAAATATCTTTTTATTTAGTTTTTTTACATCAATTTAATCGTTAATTCGAATGCTTAAATGTGAGCCACGTGGATTATAATTAGAATATGGAATTAAATTATAAGTATTTACTATTTCAACAATTTAAATATGTTTTGTTTTTATTTGTTAAAAATTATATTTTTGGTATCTGAAAATAATGGGTTAGTTTTTTTTATGTTTAATTTGGGTTTTAGGATTAATTTGATAAAAATTCATTATTAATTTATCAAATTAATCTTAAAATTTTGAAAAATTCATAGCCATCAAACTATATTAAATAAATTCATAATTAACACCAAATCTATTCTATTAATAAAATCATAAAGATTTAAACAATTAACTTTCATTAAATTAACTCTAAAATTTGTAATCAAAATTAAAAAAAAATTAATACATTTACTTTTGAGTACTAAAATGTATAATTTTATAAAATATAAATAGCACATTAACATAAAAAAAAAAAACACAAGGCATGCATTACGTTGAAAAAGAGAGAGTTAAAGTCAGGTACCAATATATTAACATTTTGTCAGTGTTATTTTAATTGGGATGAATTGGCCGGTTAGATTAAAAATTAGTTAATATACTATTTAGATAATAGGGATTAAACTAATCTTTAAACGAACTATTTGAAATTGTTAAAAAACTAGAAACCATCCCATTATATATATATATATATAAATTTTCATGAATCTTAATTGTTTATTTAATTATTGTTAAACCGATAGTTGAATCGATCAGTCTGATTATTAAAGCATTACATTTAGCGATACAATACTAATCAATTAAAAATTTAGAATTTAGAGACTGGTTTGAATTAAGCAAGATAGGTTGGGGAGGTATGCTAGAATTTAATTTAACCATGTATATATAATCGGCCTGCCTTTTCTTCTTGTTCCCAACTGAGAACCCTTTCTCCCTCTTCTTGTTTCTTGCTTCACAAACAAGAAAATTTAAACTTAATAAACACCAAACGCAAAGCAAAACATAGCATAGCATAGCAAAGCAAAGCAGGCTGTTTATATATATATATATATATATAATTAGTACCATTTTAGATAGAGGGTGGAAAGTGAGAATTCGGGTAATCGGGTCTAGATCCGAGCATAACCCATGGAGGGTCATAGGTTTCAGGTGGGATGGGTGTTCTCCGTTTTTCCTCTCTGCTTCTTCTTATTCTTCTTCCCTGCCCATTGCTTCTACCTCCCTGGTGTTGCCCCTGAAGATTTACAAAAGGTCAGTTTCTTCGTATGCATGCATGCATAGTTGATGTAACATCATCATCATGCATTTTGACTTGTGTTTTCCATTCTGTTATTGGATTTTGTTTAGATTTGCGTTTTATTATCTCTAGAATCGCCATTTTGGTTTCAATGGTTATGAATAAGATTATCAAACATATTTAACAAAAAAAAGTACTTTATTGTCTATACAGAGAATAGGAAAAGTTTCGAATCAATTTGTTACCACATAATTACCCTAATAGAATAAGAGAAGATTAAATTATAATTAGCTGTTGATTACTTGGCTAAAACTCAAAAGCCTAAGCTAATTTTAAAATTTACGGTGCACTGCTAATCCCACACCGCCTAGCGAGACAAGCTATGAGCTAATATCTCCTATAAAGTAGATGCGCGAATCCGGTCAAAGGTATGATCCTTCAGGCAGTAACGGGATATGATGAGTGGTTATTTCTCACAATCGATGTGGGATGAGTGTCCGCCCCAAAGCCTGGTTACGACACTCGGGCGCTCTCCTTCTTACCACCTGATCCCAATCTTGAAGGAATACTATAATTAAAACAAGAACAAATTTTAGCCCAGATTAAAGCCTGGCTGGTTAATGGTGGTGTTGTGGATAGCTAGGCTCTTGTTGCTGTTTGCTGACCCAGTTCAGATTGATCCCCTTGTACCTTGATTGCCAATTCCCAATAGGTTTTTACCAATTGAACCCTTAAGCAAAACCATCCAAGAAACTCTAATAGTCTAAAATACCAGTTTTTGAAATTCTAGCAATGGAGGAGAAGACATGATCCTTCAGAAATTCATTTTGAATCATTAAGTTTGTTTACCTTATATATTATTGATTGCAGATTATTTGCCAAATCTTAGGTTTTTCCTCCACGTATCTAGTATGCCATTGGAACAGAATTATGTCCTTTTGACTAAAATATTGAAGACCTGAAATTTCATGTACATTGACCAGAGCTTCGAATGTCCAATGATCTTTTATGAAATGAAAAGGCTCTTTAAGCCCCCTGAAACATGATCTTCCAAGCAATACTTTGGAGATTTCTTCCGATTGTTTATTACTTGGATAAAAGGCAACTATATTCCTACTTTTTGCAACTTGAACACTTAGCCCTAACTCACCATCAAGCAACCTTTCAGTTGTGCCAAGCCTGAAATGCTTAAGATAAGTGGATTTCATATCTCAAGCTTTAACAATCTTCAGTCTGGATATGTTCATAGTATAAATGATGCTGGAATAAGTATTAATCTCTTGAGAGCATAGATACATGAAAAGGAATTCATTTTATTTCATGCTTAAAAATTGAGGAACATTTACGAAATTTAAACGTTGTTACGTTGATTAAAGATTATGGATCTTTGATGCTCAATAATCAACATTGGGGATTTTCGAATTAACCCAAGTGAGGGTTTAATGTACTTTTATCCTTATCTCCTTTTATGCAGGGGGATCCGTTGTATGTAAAAGTGAATAAGCTGACTTCAACTAAAACACAACTCCCATTTTCCTACTATTCCTTACCTTATTGTCAGCCAGAGCGTATAGTTGACAATGCTGAGAATCTTGGGGAAGTCCTTCGAGGCGATCGAATCGAAAACTCCCCTTATGAGGTGAGTTTTAACTCCTTAGATCACACTTGTGTATGTCTCTTTTATGTATTTTTGTTTCCTTAGAGATTTATAGGATTGTTTGTTTGCAGTTCAAAATGAGAGAACCACGAATGTGCAATTTCGTATGTCGTAAAGTTCTTGATAAGAAAACTGCAAAGGCATTCAAGGAGAAGATCGATGATGAATATCGAGTTAACATGTGAGGATCTCATTATGAAAATCTTAATTGTAGTTTTCCGTTTATTCTTTGGTTAATGACTGATTTTTACTACGTGTTATTGATAGGATTTTGGATAACCTTCCATTGGTTGTTCCCATAAGAAGGTTCAACCAGGAAAATGGTGTAGTGTATCAGCATGGATTTCATGTCGGTCTCAAAGGACGTTATGCTGGTGTAAGTTCTTGATCGATCGGCATTTCGGCATATTTTTAGAATTTACTGGTCAGAATATTATTTCCGTGCAAGCAATGCTTGTTTTGCTGTTCTTACTTGCAGAGCAAGGAAGAAAAACAGTTTATCAACAATCACTTGACATTTACAGTCAAATATCACAAGGATCCACATGCGGATTCGGCTAGGATTGTCGGATTTGAGGTCAAACCATTCAGGTTAATTTTTTCTTATTTGTTACCTTTACTTTCTCCTACAAATGGTGTGTTTATTTTTATGCTTCTTGGCAAATCATTTTGATGAATGCAGTGTTAAACATGAATACAAGGGTGAGTGGAATGAGAAGACCCGTCTGACAACCTGTGATCCCCAGGCAAAACGTGCAGTTACTAGTTCCGAATCTCCTCAGGAGGTTGAAGAAACAAGGGAAATCATATTTACATATGATGTCGAGTTCCAGGTAAGGCATTGTATGCCACTCCGTAAAAAGAGAATGCGTGCTGCTTTTTACAGCTTGGTTACTCTACCTGATGTTATTTTATTCTAATTGACTTGGTTCTTGTTGTCGTCTTGCAGGAAAGTGATGTAAAGTGGGCGTACCGATGGGATACCTATCTTCTGATGGCTGATGATCAGATCCATTGGTTCTCAATCGTTAATTCATTGATGATTGTCCTTTTCCTCTCAGGAATGGTGGCTATGATCATGCTGCGAACTCTTTATCGGGATATCTCCAAGTATAACCAACTCGAAATGCAAGAAGAAGCCCAAGAGGAGACAGGGTGGAAGTTGGTCCATGGAGATGTTTTTAGGGCTCCAGCAAACTCTGACATGCTCTGTGTGTATGTCGGAACCGGGGTTCAGTTTTTTGGTATGATTCTTGTTACCATGATCTTTGCTCTCCTAGGCTTCCTATCACCCTCAAATAGAGGTGGATTAATGACAGCCATGCTTCTACTCTGGGTCTTCATGGGCCTGTTTGCCGGATACTCCTCAGCTCGTCTTTATAAGCTGTTCAAGGGAACAGAATGGAAGAAAATTACACTCAAAACGGCTTTTATGTTCCCTGCTACCGTCTTTTCCATGTTCTTCGTCTTGAATGCTCTGATATGGGGACAGAAATCGTCTGGGGCGGTGCCATTCGGAACCATGATTGCTCTGGTATTGCTATGGTTTGGTATCTCAGTCCCCCTCGTTTTCATAGGTAGTCATATCGGTTTTCAGAAGCCAACAATTCAGGATCCAGTGAAAACTAGTAAAATCCCAAGGCAAATCCCGGAACAGGCTTGGTACATGAACCCAACATTCTCCATCTTAATTGGGGGCATACTTCCATTCGGGGCTGTTTTCATCGAGCTCTTTTTCATCCTCACTTCGATATGGTTGCATCAGTTTTATTACATATTTGGCTTCCTCTTCATTGTCTTTGTCATCTTCATTGTCACTTGCGCCGAGATCACGATTGTGCTCTGCTACTTCCCGCTATGCAGCGAGGATTACCGATGGTGGTGGAGATCCTACTTGACTTCAGGTTCTTCTGCTCTCTACTTATTCCTCTACGCTGCCTTCTACTTCTTCACGAAACTCGACATCACCAAGCCTGTATCCGGAGTCTTGTACTTCGGGTACATGTTGATCGTGTCTTACTCGTTCTTCGTGCTGACGGGGACAATCGGTTTCTATGCGTGCTTCCGGTTCACGAGGCTCATATACTCATCAGTGAAGATTGAATGATCTATTTGAGGGGAAATTGCAAATTTGTTTCATCAAAAGTATTATCCCAAACAGAATCAGAAATGCAGGAAATCATTGGCCATGGAGATTGCCATTTGAGTTCAATTTTTGAATCATTGATCATACAAATTGTTTAATTATTTTAGCATTACAGGTTCATTGGTGTTACTGGTTTTCCTATACTCTTTTATATAAAATAAAAGGACAGATTTGACACAAGAATTTTAATAATGTTATAATTGAAGTTATATATTTAAATCCAAAAAATTGAGGGATTAATTCTTAAAAATAAAAGTGAGATTAAAAACATATTTTAACTCTAGTGTTTTTCTCCTACTTGTTTAATTGGATCCATTACATTTACTTTTTTTTTTTTAATTACAGTTACTGTTTTTTATGAAGCAATTGAGTGGGTAGAGGATTCAAGCATATAGAACATAGAGTTAATAATAATGACCCAAACATATTCAGGTCGGATTCATAATATCCAGATTGTAATTTCGTTATATTCAAGCATACGAAACTTATAAAGGCTTTTGAATGTTTAGACTGAATCTAAATTTGATTATAAAAAATTAATCATTTAAATATGTTTAACTTGAATTCGTATTAATCTGAATATAAATTGATTCAAACTCAAAGTGACATAAAATAACTGAATCTAAATGACTCAAATAAGTAACATAAAATAACTTGAAAATGATCTAAACCCATAATAGTCTTATTTTAAAAACCCGAATGATTTAAACTCAAAATCATCTAAATTTAAAACTGATTCAAATCAAAATGACCGAAATGACTCCATCTAGATTGGCTTGACACAAACTAACCCTATTGAATGATAATGAACACAAAACTAATCCAGACCGTTTGAAAATTCCAAAGCAAAAGTGACTAAAATCATTCAACGCAAAAGGACTGAAAGTGAAAATTCGGGAATTGAACCCGACGTGAATCGAACACGCAACCTTCTGATCTGGAGTCAGACGCGCTACCATTGCGCCACGGATCCCTTGTCTTTTTAATCTACAAAATAAATATTGGTGTTATCTTATTAATGTAATTGTAAAAGAAAAAAGTCCGGTTTGATTTGATTTCATAGTTTCTGGGGAGATTGAGTACTTTTTATTAAACCATATATCTTACTACGTGAAGTGAATCTCACTACATATATATAAAATTTGTCCAATTCAGATTTATTATGAATCGATATGAGTATACTTCATTCATTTCCTTCTAGGGCATATCCATATCTGCATCTACAGCTGTAAACTAAGCTCAGGAGGCTTTTGTATTGTCACCAACCTAGGAGAGTTTGTAACATCACCCAATTTGTGATAATTTTTGTACTTCATCCAACAATTTTCATCAAATATATATTTTTTAAATTTTATAACGCACAATTTGAAACGAATCAATCCAAATTTAAGAGTTTAAGTTAGGATTATACTAGTAAAGACAACATAAGTATAAACTTCAATTCCCATATTTTTTGAGTTCAAAACTGTCTTTTTAGTAGAAGCCTTTAGATTAGAGTTTTATATTACTTAAAATTTTATTAAACATTTAATTAAAAATCATAAATTACACTTGTAGTTTTTCAACTATTGATAAGTTTCTTTTAGGTCATCCAACTATTCGATTTTTTCTTTTTTAATCACCAATCGTTAAATGACGGATGAAAAGATGATGTGGCAACTTTTAAAATTTACATAATACCAACTTCAACACTCAATATTTATATATCGTGTCAATTTAGTCTTGATTCTAAAATATTTAACCCTCAATGTTTACACATTGTGTAATTTGTTTTTTATTTTTTAATTTTGCTTTTTTTTTGTGACAATTTCACCTAAAAAGCTAAAAAAACAAATCTATCAACTAAATTTGATCGCAAATATCCCCAAAACAGAAACACCTAAAATCTAAGATAATAAATTTCATTTTTTTCTCATTCTTTTAAAATTAACCCTCCATGTCACAAATAGAAGTAAAACTGCAAAAAAATAAAATAAAATAATATGTAAATATTAAGGGTCAAAGTTGTTATTATGTCAATTTTAAAAGTTGCCAAGTTATCTTTCCATTAGTAAGTTAACAAGAAGTGATAAAATAAAGAAAAATTCAAATAGTTGGATGATCAAAAAAGAAAAAAGTCAAATAGTTGGGTGACCATTTTGTAACATTTCATAGTTAAATGACCAAAAAAGAAATTTACTAATAGTTGGATGATTATCGGTGTAGTTTACCCATTAAAAATTCGATTATAAAACTTGTAAAACTCAATATTTAATTAGAATATTTACTAACTTGTTAGGGTTGAACTATAGATAAATAGTTAATACCAAAATTTACATTATTTTCTTAAAAAAAATATATTTCATTTAAATATTAACATATAAATAATGAAGATGGGAGTTTGTTAATAAACTTAGCCGTGAGCCTAACATGACAGTTGGTAACAAACGATAACTTGTATTACTTAAGTTGTTGGACAATCCTTCAGTTTTCAAATTTATAAAACCTAACCAACATGTTGCTCTCGATATTCAATTTTTCAAATGAGATGTTTGAAACCGAAGGCCAACTTGATAATTTGTGACGCCAAAATCCTTCTACAATCTTACAAGTATGTTGGGCATATATGATGAACATACCTTTTTTATAACATGAAAGCATATGTGAAACTATTTAATGATTCGCTACCAACTAAAATATTATTCATGAGAAAGGATTGTACGAAACTGTGATTTCACGTCATTTCTATCCCTTTCTAATAGGAGAAAGTGTTTTCCTCCTGACAAAATTCAAATTTAACTAAAAATACTAAAAATAAGGAGGAAAAAAATTAATTTGTCATTTTCCTATTAGAAATGAATAAAAATGACGTGGAATCACAAATTCATACAATCTCTTCTCATTATTCATCCTCTAATTTACACTATTAAATTTCAAATTTATCAACTTCTCATCTCCATCCTCGCCAGCTTGATTTCATAGAAAAAGGGAATTGGTTTAGTCCAAATGACAGATGATGGATAGTTTTTTAATTGATAGATGGTTATGAGCTTATGAGAGCCGTTTTTTTTTTCTGAGCCTCGATGCTTAAGGTATCTAAAATGGTGTTTCTAGCTAGTTGGCGTAAAATTTCGGGATCGTTTCCTTTGATGGGTTTATGAATGATGAGTTTGACGGAGCCTGAGTTGACGACATGCTCCATTCCTGCAGGCATGATTTCGCCGGTGCCGATTAAGGTCATAGGTATTACAGGCACTCCGGTTTTTGCTGCAACAGTGAATGCACCTTTCTGCGCAACATGATAAAGCATGATGATGATGATGATGATCCAAACAAATGGACCTACATGCATAGAGTATTAAGTTTATGTACCTTAAAATCACCTAACTTGCCGTCCTTACTCCGGGTGCCTTCTGGAAAGAAAAACACGGAGGCACCATTCCTTACCAGATCCATACATCTCCTAACAGCCTCCTACATGCCCATACCATTTCAAATCCATATACAACAACAATACAATAATAGAGAAATCAAGGTAAATTAATATACCAATTGGCTTCTGATATCCATGCGCTTTACCGGAATCATACCCAGAATATACATGGCCCACCCGATTCCAGGATAAAGAAATACCGTATTCTTGCCGATGAACTTGAAGCTTCTTCCCAGAGTTAACAGTGGATAGAAGTCTATGATACTCTGGTGGTTCGAAACATACACCGCAGGAGCATTCTGCGGGGGCAGATTCTCCAATCCTTCCAACTCGATATCGAAGAAGGGAGCAATACTTGCGGTTGCCCATAGTTTTAGAATAAGATTGTAAAATTTTGTCTTGTAGGGATCAAAGATGAGCGCCAAGGGATGAGCCACTATCAGGATCCCAAACGGTAAAACGCCTGCCATAACTGTCATACCAAAGAAGCATACTCCTCTAAATTTCGGACTCGGCTTAATTTCTGCACGTTAAAAGTTGGGAAAATTAATAAAATGGGGAAGCAGCAAGAGCTTAAAGAAAAAGGGTCAGTGACTAAATAAAATAGCTCTTCAATGAAAACCTGATAAAGAATTGGTAGCATCAAGGATCCCAGTCCCAGCAAGTTGAGATCTTGTAACTATGTATCTGGACAATTTGTTTGATCTATTGAATCCCTGATTTAGAGTAAAATAACACCGAGATTCACCCTCACGGCTCGCCTTAATATGCAGAAATTTGGGAACAGCTGCCAGAACAAAGGAGATCAGAAGCTAATATGTAAGCCCTCAAGTAACCATTTTTAAACATTCTAAAAAGTACAACAAATGAACAAAATAATCACTTTTGCATAAAGAAGAAGATAGGATTAGGTAGATGGGAAAGTGTATAGAGAGAGTGAGGAAGTTACAGAAAGGGAAAAGAGAAAGTGTAGAGAGTTGCATGGCGAATGCGTTGTGATGCCCCCGATTGTGGGTGTCTTTACAGATCCCAAATCGGTAGTTTAAGTGTGTGTTGTTGGATTTGTTTTAGATTTTGGCCTTTCATGCATTCGGCAAGGTGAAAAGGAGAAGCTTTTGGGGCATGGCGTTTTAGAGTTTGCCTATTTCAATTTGAAGGGACTGTGCCAGCCTACTCCTAAGTTCTTGTCTTTGTATTTTGTTCATTTGCATTTATGCTTTTTTGCGCCGGACTTTAATCTTGCTTGTCCCGACATTAGTTGGGACAGTTTTTTTATTTTATTTATTTTTATCAAATTATAAAGAAAAAAGTTTTAAAAGTTATTATAGCCGAAATTAGTGAAAAATATCACCCCTTTTTTTTTTTTCCAGAAAAGAATTTATGCCAAACGTGATTTCTTTTTGACAATTTAGCTTGGTCGGTTAGTTAAATACTTCGTTCTTGTATTTTATATAATTATTTAAAATATTTTCACATATAAAAATAATAGTACTTGAAATATTTATTTTTATAATATCATAATTTATCATACCCACAATGTAAATCAAAATATAATGATATTTGTTATAATTATTTGAAATATTTCACATATAAAAATAATTATATTTGAAATAATTATTTGATCTAATAATATTAGATTCTGCCATACCCACAATGTAGGTGAAAAACAAAAGTTTCACGTATAAAAAATATTTAGTAAAAATAATGATATTTGAAATGGTTATTTGATTTTTTATATATTATAATTTATCATACCCAAAATGTAGGTGAAAAATAATGATATTTGAAATAATTATTTAATATTACAATATTAAATTTTACTATACCCACAATGTATGTAAAAAAAATTGACATATACAAGTTACATATAAAGAAAAATATATAAAAAAAACTTAGTTGATGTTTCTCAAAAAAATATAATCAAAATAATGATGTATATTCATTATATCGGTAATATAGGTGGAGAAATAATGATATTTGAAATAATTATTTTAATAAAATTAAAATTTACCATCCCATTGCTTCAAAAAAGAAAAAAAAATTTGACATAAAAAATTATATATAAAAAAAATTGTTGATGTTTTTAAAAAATAAAATATATTTAATATAATGATATATAAAAATAATTGTTTTCATTATGTAATTATATATATATATATATTATAACTTGAAAATAACATGCTTACTAATTAAACATTAATTAAAATTTTAAAAAATAAAAAAGAACTTGAAACAACATTAGTTAGAATAAAAAAAATTAAATAAACATGGGAGGGAATCAAACGAGAAATTATAAGTAGAATATGAAAAGTATTTAACCAACCAACCAAAAAAATTAATATATTAAAAAAAGCGCGTTTGGTATTAAGTGCTTTTTGAAAAGCGTTTTTTACATGATGCACTTTTTGCCATGTCAACTTTTGACTCTAAAAAAAATAGCTTGTTTTTCTAAATAATGTAAAAAAAAAAAACACCTTAAATGACTAATTTTTACTACTTTTGCTAAGGTTTTTTTTTTTGTATTTAAAATTTATTATTCGTATTTTTATTTTTAAAAATTTAGTCTGAATTTAAAATTTTAAATTCATTTAATAACATTGTTAAAATTGTTAGTGTGACATTTTGAATTTTTTTAAAAAACCTCACTTGGTATCCATGTAAAAAAAAATGACATTATTTAATAGAAAATTTTAATGACATTAACAATTCTTAAAAAATTACATCAGTATTTTAATCAGAATGTAAGAGATTTAACCCGTATATGCAATGAACAAGTAATATAATAAAATTGAGAAGATTGGATACACAAATTTTACGTGTAAAAACTCCTCAAAAGAGGATAAAAAATCACGAGTAAAAGGAGATTTCACTATAATAAATGAGAGTACAAAAGATGAAGAGAATTAAAGGAAAACTCGAATCCCACAAGAAAAACCCTTCAAAACAAAAAACATAATTCTCTCAATCTCAATATTTATGTTATATGAAACCTAGAGTAACTAAGACATATTTATAAGTTGAAAACTATAGCATATATGACTGTAACAACCCTGGTTAATTGGAGTTTAACAGAAACCTAGAGTAAAAACCCTGTTATGGGCCTAACTGATTAAAAACCCTGTTACGGGCCTAACTGATTCTTCATCTGATACTTACCAAGTTCAAGCAATACTCGAACTTTGAAACTAGAAGGCTCTTTGTCAACATGTTGACCGAATTGTGTTTTGTGCCAATTTTAAGAATTTGAACATCCTCTTGAATGATCACCTCTCGAACAAAATGATAACGAATGTCTATGTGCTTCGTTCTTTCATGATGAATTTGATTTTTGGTGAGATGTACGACACTTTGACTATCACAATATACAACAGTTGTCCCTTTTTCACTTACCAGTTCACTAAACAGACCCCTTAACCAAATTATTATTTTTTTACTGCTTAAGTAATTGTCATGTATTCCACTTAAGTTGTAACATCCCCAATTTAAAAAAAAAAAAAAAGAGAAGATGGTAGAAGTCCTTTAATAAGTGATCTATAAATAAATAGTAGTATAAGAAATTGTAATTGTTTTTAGAGAAAACCGTCAGATATAAAAACACAGAGGATTATCAGTAGGAGTATGTGGTTAAGTTAAAAATTTAATATCGAGTTCAGGGATAAGTTAGAAAAATATAAAGACTAAAGTGCAATTATCCTATTTTTATTTTGATAGAAATGACTTAACGACAATTTTTTCATTACTTAAAAAAAATCAATGGTTTTATGATGACTTTTAAATGATTTTTTTATTAAGTAATAATATTTTAATAAGTAATAATATTTTATTAATTAATATTATAATACATAAAAAAGAGAAAAAGAGAGAAAGATGCTATCTTTCTCATCTTTCTTTCTTTTTCACGTCAAAATAAGGGGGAAAGAAAGAAAAAAATTCCTTCCATCATTTTCCTTCAAATTCAAGTGTAAGGTATGGTTTTTCTTCAATTTTTTTTTTTTAGATTTTAAATCTTTGAAGCTTGCTTTACATCTATATACCAATAATTTTTTATTTTATCAAGTATTTTGGAAGTTGCCATTAAAGGACATTGATGGAAGCTTAGAAAACTTAAGTGAAATAGATATATTTTTGGATAAGAAATTATTAGAAGATGAGTTCTAGCTTGTTAGAAGTGTGAAAAAGAAACAAAAATGGATGAAAAGTTTATTTGGTATATTTGGTCATGTTAAAGCGGAAGTAGAGAATATTGACCACTTTGTGTAATATTGGTGCTAAATGATAGTTTGTGAAGCAGTGAGTACTCTGGTGAAGACAGAATTGAAAATGGATAATCGAGTCAAAAGATATGCGAATTTCGGACTAGAAAACTTAAGTTGTCAATATGAATAATCATGCATATTTAAGTTTGTTTTTATTAGTTTTAGTTTTAGAATGGATAAATGATGTTGTTTCGTATTGAATTGCTCCTATTGTAGCTAAAAACGAAACGAAAATCTTGAAGGAGAAAAGCAAAGAAAAGGAGTAAAGCGATTAAAATTTCGATTTGTGCTAATATCTTACTTTCATTACATAAAACTTTAGAATATTTAATTTAATATGACTAGTTATATTTATTTTATTTTATTTTTATGAGTTTTGGATGAGCTTGAATAATTTAGTTAATATTTATAAAATTATGTTTCGAGATGAATACTATGTTTTTCATAAGACTAAATTAGCGAATTCATGGTTATGATTTGGATTTGAGTATTATGATTTTAGATGATTGTGTAAGAAAATATTTAATATGTTTCAAATTGGAAGCCTATTTTACATTAGGCGATATGTGATTTGAACATGAAACGATATTGAAATGAGAATTATATGAAAATGGAATTAAAATGGATCAGGAAATTTGGTTTTTACCCCGTTTCACTAAGTTAGACTAAATCAGATATAGTTGGTGTAGAAGCTCAATTTTGCCCGGGCCCAACCAAACAGAAACCAAACCAAAATAAAAATAAAAAATAATATGGCCTAGAGTCCTTTTACAAACAGCAGACCCAAATTTACAATGGCCCAAATAAATTTAAAAACCCTAACGGCCCAAATGGCCCAAAAACCTAAACTGTTTTCAGCAAAAAAAAAAGGAACAGAAATCCTAGCCGCCGCACCCTAAATCCCTAGCCAGCGCCGTCGCCGCTCCTAGCCTCTACCACCATCGACTCCTCTGCCACTGTCATTGACTCCAGAGGCACCTGCAAAAAAGAGAAAGAAGCACAGACACGCAACAAGAACAGTAGAAAAATAGAAAAAATAATATTGTAATTCAGCTATAAAAGAGCCTAAAAAAAAGATTGTAGAGGGATTTTTTTTTGAAAAAAAAAGCAATCAAATACAAAAATAAAAAAACTTCAAAGGTGATATATATATTTTTTGTGTTTATTTATTTTTTTTGAAAGCAAATATATATATATATATATATATATATATATATAAAGACGAACAGAAAAAGAAAAGATTGAAGCTTTTTTTGTTTTTGTTTTTTTTACCTTTTAAGGCTTTTGGCCTTTAGATCTGGACTGCGGGAGTCGAAAGGTTGAAAAATAGGTCTTTTTGTGATTCCAGCCACTGTGGACGGCGGAGCCTTCGCAGGCGACCGGCGGCCGTTACGGCGGAGGCTTGCCGGAGTCAAGGCCGCCCGAAGGATGTGGAGAGAACAGATGAGAGCTTTTTCAGAATTTTTTTTTTTTAAAAACAGGGCTGAAATGAGTTTTTTGGAAATTTTTTTTGTTTAAATAAGATACCAAAATGGCGCCGTTTAAGAAGGGTCTGAAAGGCTCCCGAACGACGTCATTTGGGGCCAAACCCGATCCGACCCAGTAGATCCGCGCCTTTTTTTAAATGGTCTATTTATGCTTTCGGGCCTTCCGCTTTTTAATGACATTTCAATCCAATCCTATTTCGCTTCTTTTTCCTTTTTTTTAATTTTACCATTTAATTTTGGTTTTGTTTCATTTTAGTCCCTCGTGGAACGGCGAGTTTAGGGAGTTTGGGATAATTTCCCATTTAGTCCCTATTTCTTCTAGCGCATTTTATTTCGATCCTTATTTCTGTTTTATTAGTTATTTTTATTATTTACAATTTATACTCCTTAATTTTATTCTGATTTCAATTCGGTCCTTGGTTTATTTAACTTCAAATTTTTTTTACAAACTGTTTTTATTATTATATTATTTTTTATTTTTTTATTTTCAACTTTTAATCAAATCTTTTTTATTTACTTATTTATTTACTTATTATTCCTTTATTTTTTTTGATGTTTAAAATTGGCTTTTTTTGTATTTTCTTTTTATTGTGCATTTTTATTTATTTATTTTATTTTTTTGCCTTTATTATTATTATTTATTTATTTATTACTTTTTTATGCTTTCAAAAAATTAGATTGTTTATTTATTTATTTTTACTTGCACATTTTGTTATTATCATCATTATTATTATCTTATTATGCATATTAGTATCATGATTCATTATTACTATTATACTTTTATATTTTATTGTGTATATTATGTCTGAATAAGTAAAATGCATATCATTTTAAGTATTATGTTTGCTTTTTTTTTTTTGCACGATGCATAAAAAAGGTAAAATTTTTAATTCATGGCAATGTTCGTTATTTTTGGAATTAGAAAAATCATGTTCCTAACTTACGGAATATGGCTTCTTTCTAAAACCAAAATAGTCGATTATCCACTTCAAAAAATAAAAATAAGATTTAAATAATGATTTAAATGGCGATTATTTTGGTTTTTAAAAACTAAAAGCATCTTGTCCTAACTCACGGGGCATGATCATTCTTTTCATTAATTCAGAATAAAGCCTTTTCTATTAAAATATCTTAATACAAAGGGATCGCATTTTAAATTCTCTTCAAATTTTTAATTTTCGACACTAAGATATAAAGTAATCAATTAGGTACCAATTTTGGGCGTAACGAGGGTGCTAATCCTTCCTCGTGCGTAACCGACTCCCGAACCCATTTTTTGGATTTTTGTAGACCGAAAAATATTGTTTTAATAAATCAAACCTCTTATTAAAATGATCAAATTACGAGGTGACCCGATCACGCCTCTTAAAAGTGATTGGTGGCGACTCTATTTTCGTTTTTTAAATAAAAAGTCGATTTCAAAAAAAGGTTTTGACAGTTTGGCGACTCTACTGGGGACTAAAAATAAGAGAGTCAAGCCACGGGGTGATTACTTTTGGTCTTTTTGTCGAAAATTGATAATTTGGTTTAAATTTATGATCCATTTATTGCATTTTATCCTTCATGTTTTGATATCTCGGGTTGTATAGCGATCTAGTATATCTGTTTTATTGGTTCGAAAGTTTCTTTTGTGTGTTTTCCGCATATTGCATTTGCATAACTGTTCGATTTTTCCCTTCTTAAGTGGGAGTGAGAAACTATTCCTTCGTGAGGTCTTCACCTCCATACAGGATAATGGATCACTTTCGGGATACATCCGTACCTATGTCTTCGTGAGATCTTTATCTCCGTATAGCCATAGGGAAATGTATTCTCCTGAATTTAACTCGGTCTGTATGAGCCTATAATGGGTGAGGATCGAGGAATCTGTTGGTTAAGGTACCCTAACTTTAGAACCAAACCGCATATAATGAGCCCTAAAAGCCTACCCTAGGTAGAACCATACCAAACCCTAGTGGTCACCCAAATAGGTGCTTTGTATATTATTTCTTGCTTGCTTTATATTCTAGCTTTGTATAAAATGTACTGACTGGTTTCGTTTTGTTTTGACTGTGATTGCATTACATTTTCATCATAGAAAAGGATGTTGATTCATGTTCAGTTGCTAAATAGAGAGCTTGTCATGGAAAAAGGGGTTTCTTGATAAAGTGGAAGACAACATGTCCGCGCGAATATGGTCCAAGAAAAGGCAACAAGAGAAAGGTGAAAACCTGTGAGAGGGGCAGGTTAGAGATATGGACCACGTTATGAGCGAAGCTTTGGTCCAAGTACGAGAAGTGGCTGACCACTTGCGGACCCCAACCGTTCAAAGCCTGAAATACGAATCGGAATCGAATCCGGGCCGAGAATTAGCTTGGCTTCGTAGGAAAGTTAAGGCTTTGAGTATTAGGGTTAGGCCATATTTGTAAAATGTATCCGTTTTATGTAAAGAGATTCGTTTTCTAGTAAAGTTATTCTAATAGAATTGAATTAGAATCAACGCCCTTTTTTGTGCATTCATTTTTCATTCATCAACATTACATTTCATTATATGCATTAAGTTCCACAAAAAAGACCCTAATTAATCAAAATTATGACAGTTACCTTGGAAACCAACAAGAATTTGCCAACTGAATATCGTTACGGTACCCGAGGTAAAACCAGAGCCATGGATCAAATGTTAGAAAGATTGGAACAAATTCAGAAAGACATGCAAGATCAGTTGCAAGCCCATTTGTAGGAACAATTAGCTAAGGTACAGCAAGACATGAGGGATTAAATACAAGAATCCTAACGAAGCATGATAAGCCAGTTGACCTAGTTGCTGGCCGGAGGGTCTGAAAAAGGGAAAAGTACTGTGAATAACTCTGGAGATGATAATGAAGACCCTATATACCCCTAGGCTTCACCCGAGTGAATGTCCAAGCCCAACCAGATACATATTCACCAAGGGTGCCCGTTACCATAAGACCACAACAATACCAAGCCGGCACCTCAACATCGTTGAATTGCCCTACGGGTTCAGGTTCCAATCCCAGGGATAATCTAACCAACCTCATCATTCCAGATTTAGACGACATGGTGAAAATAGATAGAGCAAAAGTAGAACAGCCGAAACAGTTAGAAGACAGGTGTAAGTGGTTGGAGGAGAAATTCAAAGCTATGGAGAGCGCTGACTACCTTTGTGGGGTTGATGCTAAGGAGTTGAGCTTAGTTCCAGATCTGGTGCTCCCACCAAAATTCAAAAATCCAGAATTCGAAAAATACAACGGGACTAGTTATCCTGAAGCCCATATCACAATGTTCTGCAGAAGGATGACGGGATACGTCAATAACGACCAATTGCTAATTCACTACTTCTAAGATAGTTTGATCGGGTCAGCTGCCAAGTGGTACAACCAAATAAGTCGTGCCAAAATCAACTCATGGAAAGATCTGGCACAGGCTTTCATGAAACAATACAACCATGTGACCGACATGACACCCAATAGGATTACACTGCAAACCATAGAAAAGAAGAAAAAATGAAAGCTTTAGGCAGTATGCTCAGAGATGGAGAGAGGTAGCAATACAAGTTCAGCCACCTCTTCTGGAGAAGGAGACAACAATGCTTTTCGTAAATACTCTGAAAGCCCCGTTCATTAACCATATATTGGGAAGTGCTACCAAGAGCTTTTCAGATATAGTAATGTCTGGAGAAATTATTGAAAATGCAGTAAGGAGTGGGAAAATAGACGCGAGAGAAAACGCCAAAAGATCAGCCCCGAGAAAGAAAGAAAATGAAGTGTATAACGCGAGTGTGTATAATAAAGGTTATTCAAAACCGGTCACTGTAAGCCAACCAATGACCGTAACAACCTGTCATCAAGGCCCCTCAAGGAAAGAACCTAACTCAAGACCAAACACAAAAAAACTCTAGTTCACACCAATCCCGATGACATATAGGGAGTTGTATCAGAGTTTGTTCGATGCGCATGTGGCATCCCCATTTTACTTGAAACCCATGCAACCGCCATTCCCAAAATGGTATGATGTGAATGCTCAATGTGAGTACCACACAGGAATAACGGGACACTCAATTGAGAACTGCACTGTATTTAAAAAGTTGATTGAAAGGTTCATTAAGATGGGGATCTTAAGGTTCAATGATCCATCGGGACCTAATATGGCAGGAAACCCATTACCCAGTCATTCAGACCAGGGGGTAAACGCGATAATTGAGAATGGAGGAAAGATGACCAAAATTGATGTAGCGAAGGTAAAAACCCCACTAAAATGGGTTTGGAAAAAGATGATAGATGGAGGATTTATCATACAAAATTTAGAGGAGAAACCAAAAGGGATGAGGAGCTACTGTGAGTTCCACACTGAAGAAGGTCATGAGATCCAAGAATGCACTGAATTCAGAGCTTTGGTGCAAAGTCTGATGGATAACAAGGAGCTAGAATTCTTTGAATATGCCAAAGGCTCGGAAGGAAAAGATGTGTGCGCCTCAGAAGAAGGGTCAACAGAGAAGGTCTATAAGTTTAACCACCCAGTGGTGATTATGTCACGGCCGAGAAATAATGAAGCAGGGACACAAGCTGCACCGAGAGTCATTATTCAGAAACCCATGGCTTTTCCCTTGAAGGATAGCAAATGGGTTCCATGGAATTATGACTGCAACGTGATGATCCCGGGAGAGGAGAACCTAGTTAGCACTTCATAGGAGGGCCAAGATATGGGTTTCTACACGCACAGTATGAGGCGCTATGATCTTGCAAATACAAGAACCGAGCCTATTAAAGGAAAAGCCTTAGCGGTCGAACATAAGAAAGAAAAGACGGCTAGACTTGAATCACCTATTAATGAGCCGACAACTGAGAAAGAGGCTAAGGAATTCTTGAAATTCTTAAAGCATAGTGAGTATAGTATTTTAGAACAGCTACACAAACAACCAGCTCGCATATCAGTACTAGCTTTGCTCTTGAGCTCAGAGACACATCGTAGCGCGTTGATGAAAGTGTTAAATGAAACTTATGTCGTTGATGATATCTCTGTAAACAAGCTAGACCGTCTGGTTAATAATATAAGTGCTGACAATTTCATCTTTTTCAATGACGATGAAATACTACGGGGGCATGGGATCTACGAAGGCCCTACATATCACTACCCGCTGCAAAGGATATACATTGCCAGGGGTACTGATCGACAATAGATCTGTGCTGAATGTCTTGCCTCTATCTATACTGAACAGATTACCAGTGGATAACTCTCACATGAAGACGTGCCAAAAATATAGTGAGAGCATTCGATGGTACAGAAAGGAGGGTGATGGGAAGGATTGAGATACCTCTTTTAATTGGTCTAAACACATATGAGGTAGACTTCTTGGTGATGGATATCAAACCCTCTTATAACTGCTTGTTGGGGAGGCATTGGGTTCACTCAGCTGGGGCAGTGCCACCATCACTACACCAAAAGCTAAAGTTAGTGACAAAGGGTCGACTGGTAATGATAAACGCAGAAGAAGATATTATTGCATCCGTAACCAGTGACGCACCATACATAGGAGTAGATGATGAGGCAATAGAATGTTCCTTTTGATCGCTGAAATTTGTCAATACAACCTTCATTGTTGAAGGAAACATGATCCCAGCACCTAAAATATCCAAAACTACGAGGATGGGCCTGCAGTTGACGGTTGGGAAATGAGTCTTACTTGGGAAGGGACTCGAAAAATACCTACAAGGAAGGGTCGATGCACCAATATTGAGAGACAAACGAGACCGCTTTGGCTTAGGATACAAGCCAGATGTGAGGCAAAAGAAGAGGGAGCTGGAGAAGAAACAAGAAAGAAGAAGAGCGCAACTGAGTGGAGGAGAGGTCAAATGGGAACCGATGACCTTTCCCCATATATCCAAAACATTCGTGTCAGGAGGAACCATTTACCCTGAACGGAAGATGTCAAAGAAAGAAACCGCGGAAGAAATATTGGGAAATCTGAACATCAATGCTATATCCGAAGAAGGAGTTGGGGAAAACTTATCAGGCATTTGCCTTTATATCCCTGGAAGTGTTCTGAACAATTAGACTGCAGAAGAGATCCCTGTAATCTTTAGAACTAATTCAGAGTAATGTTTAAAACACTATTATTACTCTAAGCTTGGGAGTAATAAGAATCCTTTTGTGAGAAGACACATGTCCAATATTTTTATTTCAATAAAAATGCATCTTTGTGTCTCATTTTGGAAAATATTCTTTTATTTCTTCCATTTAATTCATACTCATACCACGCAAATAATTATTCTTAGATTCATTTGTTCTTTGGGTCTTCCTTCGTTCCTATAACAGGTCCCCGGATATCAATGATATGAACGACGCTGCTACTGACTCAGAGTCTCCTTTTGACAACATATGTGTCCAGAGGAACCACATGACTTTAAAGAAGATCGAGATTGTAACCTATCTTCCGATCTGTTAAGAATGGTAGAACAAGATGAGAAACAAATCCTACCTTACAAAGAGTCAGTAGAAATTGTGAATTTAGGAGAAGAGAAAGAGGTGAAGATCAGAGCTTGCATCACCGCAGAGACAAAGCGAGACCTTATTGAGTTACTCCAAGAATTCAAAGATGTCTTCGCATGGTCGTATCAATATATGCTTGGGCTAAGTACTGAGATCGTTGCACATCGGCTCCCCATAAAGGAAGAGTGCAAGCCAGTTCAACAAAAGCTCCGAAGAATGAGGCTCGACGTCTTACTGAAAATAAAAAAAAGAGGTCAAGAAGCAATTCGGTGCTGGTTTCCTACAAGTGGTTAAATACTTAGAATGGGTAGCCAATATTGTCCCCGTCCCTAAAAAAGATGAGAAAGTACGAATGTGTGTAGACTACAGAGATTTAAACAAAGCTAGCCCGAAGGATAATTTCCCATTGCCTCACATCGACACCTTAGTGGATAACACAATAGGTTATTCACTGTTCTCCTTCATGGATGGTTTCTCCGGTTACAACTAGATAAAGATGCATCCTGAAGACATGGAAAAGACGACATTCGTAATCATGTGGGGAACATTTTGCTATAAAGTGATGCCATTCGTACTGAAAAATACGGGAGCAATGTATCAAAGAGCCATGGTAACTTTATTTTATGATATGATGCACAAAGAAATTGAGGTTTATGTCGACGATATGATTGCAAAGTCTCGAACAGAAAAGGAGCATATACAAGTCCTGAGGAAATTGTTCTTAAGGTTGAGAAAATTTCAGCTAAAGCTCAATCCGGCAAAATGTACCTTCGGGGCTAGGTCAGGGAAATTGCTAGGATTTTTAGCCAGTGAAAAGGGGATCGAGATTGATCCAGACAAAGTCAAGACTATATAGGCATTGCCTCCGCCGCGCACTCAAAAAGAGGTCCGGGGTTTTTTAGGGAGATTTAGTTACATCGCTAGGTTCATTTCAAAATTAACCGAGAAATGTGACCCCATATTCCGTCTCCTTAAGAAATACAATCCAGGTGTATGGGATGAGGAGTGTTAGAAAACTTTTGACAAGGTTAAACATTACTTGTCCAATGCTCCAGTACTGACCATCTAGTCTAGATAAGCCACTGATACTGTACTTGGCAGTGTTTGGGAATTCCATGGGATGCGTGCTTGGTCAACATGATGAGTCAGGAAGAAAAGAAAGAGTAATATACTATCTCAGTAAGAAATTTACTGAATGTGAGACAAGATATTTGCCAATCGAGAAGTTGTGTTGCGCCTTGATCTGGACAACCCGAAGACTGAGACAGTACATGTTGTAACACACAACTTGGCTTATCTAAAAAATGGACCCTCTAAAATACATGATTGAGTCAACTACTTTGAATGGAAGGATGGCCCGATGGAAAATTCTGCTTTCCAAATTTGATATAGTCTATGTAAACCAGAAGGCAGTAAAAGGGAGTGTAATAGCAGATTTTCTAGCCAATAAAGCTCTAAAAGATTATGAGCCTTTAAATTTTGATTTTTCAAACGAAGATCTAATGCATATTGCGACTACTGAAGAAAGCGCTCAAGAAGAACATCCTTGGATACTAAATTTTGACAGAGCTTCAAACGCTGTGGGTAACAGAATCGGGGCAGTTCTGGTATTACCAAACAGAGATCATTATGCCTTTACTAGTAAATTGGATTTTGATTGCACGAACAATATGGCAGAATACGAAGCATACATCATGGGCATCTATACAACCATAGAACACAAGATCAAAGTACTAGAAGTATATGGGGATTCTGCATTAGTGATCTATCAACTCAAAGGTGAATAGGAGACGAGAGACCCCAAATTGATCAATTATCGAAGGCTGGCTCTTGAGTTAATTGAGGAGTTTGATGACATCACCTTCTGCTACCTCCCGTGAGATGAAAACTAGATGGCTGATGCCTTGGCTACTTTAGCTTCCATGATCAAAGTGAACAAACAAGAGGATGTAAAACCTATCTAGATGAGTATATATGAGGCTCCGACTTATTGTTACAACATTGAGGAAGAAGAAAAAGACGATCACCCTTGGTGCCACGATATACTACGATATGTGAAGAATCGTGAATACCCTGACCAAGCAACTGAGAATGATAAAAGGACGTTGAGAAGACTGGCCAATGACTATGTCTTAAATGGGGAGATCCTATACAAAAGAAGAAAGGATCAAGTGCTACTAAGATGTGTGGACGCTGTTGAGGCTAAAAAAATCTTGAAAGAAGTCCATGAGGGTGTTTGCGGAACACATGCTAATGGTTTTACAATGGCCATGCAAATCATGAGATTCGGATATTATTGGTCCACTATAGAAGGGGATTGTATCAGTTATGCCAAGAGATGTCATAAGTGCCAAATGTATGGAGACAAAATTCATGTGCCTCCTTCACCTCTTCATGTTATGACTTCCCCATGGCCTTTCTCTATGTGGGGCATGGATGTCATTGGGCCGATCTCACCAAAAGCTTCTAATGGTATCGATTCATCTTCGTAGTCATTGATTACTTCACTAAGTAGGTAGAGGCCATTTCTTACGCCACTGTCACGAAATCGGTAGTAGGCAAATTCTTGAAGAAAGAGATCATATATCGGTATGGGATGTGCATTGAACTTGAACAACAACACGATAGCGAAGGTCTGTAGTCAATTCAAGATCAAACACCACAACTCGTCACCATATCGCCCAAAAATGAATGGTGTGGTAGAGGCAACCAATAAGGACTGTAACAGCCCAATTTAGGGCCTAGTCAGAATAGTGGTTGCGAGACCACAAATCCAAAATAGAAATATGTGTTTTGTAATTTTTATGAGGCTTATGATGTGGTTGCATGATTGTGTGAAAATTTTATAAGAAAATTTTATTAATTAGTGATCAATTTGTCCATTAGGACTAAATTGCAAAGATTAGAAAATATGAGATTCTAGAAGATTCAAGTATGAAATAGAATTATAAAAATTATTAGAGGTCCTTACTTAGAAATTAAACCATTATATTTGATGATGGACAAAAATGGGCATGGGAAGGAAAAATCTTAAGAAAGGGCCTTAAGGGCATTTTTTTCATTTGGTTAATAAAAGAATTAAAAGGGAAAAAGAAGTCAAAATTCATGTCCATCTTCTTCTCTGTAGCCGAAAATTACAAGGACTCCATAGCTAGGGTTTCTTCAACTTCCAAGCTTTATAGTAAGTGTCTCCTAGCCCCGTTTTTAATGTTCTTCGTATTTTTGAGATCCTCGTAACTCGATTTAACTATTTCTAGCTATATTTTGAGCTAGGGTTTATGTTCAAAAATTTACCCATGTATGACATGCATGTATTTTGATGTTTTATGGAAGAATATGAAAGTTTGATGTATGATAAACATTTTTTTAAAGTGATTTTCATGAAAAATACATAAAAGGACCAAATTGAAAAAGTTATAAAAGTGGTCATACATGGGTGAAATAGTGGAAATTAGGGGATGTTGTAGTTAATAATTCGGCTAGGCTTAAAATACAAGAAAGTTGAATAAAAATCATTTTATGAACCTAGGGGCAAAAGTGTAGTTATGTGAAAGTTTAGGGGTAAAATCGTCATTTTCCAAAGTATGATCCATGAGTCAATTTAGTCAATGTGAGTATTAAACATGTGAAATTTTTATTATAGATCAAGAAACACGAAGCCCGGACCAAAACCGAGGCAAGAACAAAGTGTTGGACTAAATGAACATCTACGCACATTTTGGGTACCGAGGTAAGTTTGTGTGAAATTATAGCTACATAATGTTTTTATGTTTTTAATTGTTTGATATTATGAGAAATGAATATTATTTCTATGTAATTAACTAATGATGTCTTGATGAAGATTTGATGAAAATGTGTTAAGATGAAGTCTCGGTTGAAGATTCAGAATACGAGGATACCTATGTTACGACATGAGATAAGGACGGTCCCGTATAAGACCATGTCCAGGACATGGCATCGGCACCGAATGTAGGTCTTGTATAAGACCATGTCTGGGACATGGCATCGGCACCGAATGTAGGCCCCGTATAAGACCATGTCTGGGACATGGCATCGGCACCGAATAAGGAAGGTCTCGTATAAGACCATGTCTGGGACTTGGCCTCGGCACTAAAGGAAGATCTCGTGTAAGACCATGTCTGGGACGTGGCATCGACATCGAGTTAAGAGATCCCGTGTAAGACCATATCTGGGATTTGGCATCGGCATCAAGAGGTGATCCTATGTAAGACCATATCTGGGATATGGCATTGGCATCGTGATGCATGTATGATGAGATTGAGTATCCTCCGATATTCCGAGTAGTTCAACGGGCAAAAGAGTTAAGTATGCAAGATGAGAAAGAGCTAAGCTATACAAAGATGACAAAGAGTTACATTTAAGTTAAGGATGATAATGATTTAAGTTTATGTTCATGATAGCATAAGTGCTAAATCATGTGATGAAGTGACACAGGTACCATGAGTAAAATACGAGTTATGAAACCGTAATGTGATATGTGATGGGTAAGCGTAAGTATGAGTAAGTATGTCATAGCACTTAAGAACTTGTGTTGTTATTGTTCTATAAGATGAATGGATTTTACCATGAGTAATTATGTTGCTATTTTAATTCATGCAAACTTACTAAGCTATATGCTTACCTCTTTTCTTTTCCCTTTTCCTTGTAGTATCGCCAAGCTAACTCGGGGATCGTAGAACGTCGGAGTTCGGATCACACTATCAACTATTCTTTTGGATTAGTAAAGCTGATTCATTTTGAGTATGGCATGTATAGGAACTTGGTCATTTTGTGTTATGTCATATTTGAAAGCCAAAGTGTTGGCTATTAATGTTATACACTCATTTTGTAAATGGCCATTAGGAATTGGCCGATATATGCCAAATTTCGTATTTTTAATGATGATGAGTTTCATGAAGTGAACCTTCATGAAATTGATGGAGTAAAATGTGAAGTGTATGAATGATGATTAGTGATTCTTCATAATGTATATTTTCCATGTTATGTGTTGCTTGTGTTGGCATATACGTGTTTATGTTTCAAGGTGGCAATTGGCTTGGTAGATAGCCTTCTAATTGTCCACACGGGTAGACACACGGGCGTGTGTCTAGGTCGTGTGTGACACACGGCCAGCCCCTTGGGTGTGTTGATAGGCCGTGTGTCTCCTGCATCAAATTTGCGTGAATTCGATTCACCACTAGGGCCAGCACACGGGCGTGTGCCTAGGCCGTATGCCCCTTATGAGCCTGCTGACGTCATAAATAGAATACCTAGGTTTTCACACACGGGTGAGGACACGGGTGTGTCTAGGCCGTGTGAGGGACACGAGCCACAGACACGGGCGTGTGACCGGCCGTGTGAAAACCCCTGTAGGTTTGAAATGAGAAATAAATTCCACACGGATTAGGAACATGGGCGTGTGTGACCACACGGCCTGCCCACACGGGCGTGTTCCATTACACACGGGCGTGTGACCCTATTTTAGGCAAAAATTTTCTAAGTGCGCCAAAGTTTCCGGTTTAATCCCGAAACCTCCTGTATGTATGCTTAGGGCCCTGTAGGCCCATCATAAGGATATTATGGATATGAATGAAAAGTTTTAAGTTGAAATGAAATTTTACAGCCTGATGTTGTATGTTTAAGCAAGATAAGTCTGGTAATACCTCGTACCATGTCCCGACGTCAGATACAGGTAAGGGGTGTTACATTTAGTGGTATCAGAGCTACAGTTTATTCGATTCTCGGACTAACATAGCGTATGCATGAGTCTAGCTATACATGCCATACATATGAGTATTTATGTAATCATAGTGTGACGACTCCTGACGATTTAAATTGTGTTTTCATATAGTAAATGGATCCCGATAGAGCTGTGGCTGATGATGTAGAAAGTAACGCGCCGGCTCCCGCCGAAGGGACGGTGCCGAATGAAAATAAAAATAGACCTACGACTGTAAGTTAAAGAGGAGGAAAAGAGGCTAGGGAAGCCTTTCTCCACATGATGAATGCATGGTATACGGAGTTCGTTCGTGCGAACCCGAATGCACAACCCCCTCCACCCCCACCTATTCCTCAACCTATCCTAGTAGCTCCCCAAGTGGGAGAAGTGGTAAGGAGAGAAAAGCCCCCGGTTGACAGAATCTAGAAGCAAGGAGCCGAGGAATTTCGAGCTAGTAAGGATGATGATCCGGAAAGAGCAGAATTTTGGCTTGAAAATACCATCAGGGTATTTGATGAATTATCTTGTACACATGAAGAGTGCATGAAATGTGTAGTGTCTCTTCTGAGACATTCTGCTTATCAGTGGTGGAACACCCTTGTGTCGGTTGTACCAAGGGAAAGGATCACATGGGAATTTTTCCAAGAAGAATTCCGGAAGAAGTACATTAGCCAAAGGTTTTTCGACCAGAAAAGAAAGGAATTCCTTGAACTGAAACAAGGTAGAATGACAGTAACTGAGTATGAGCGTGAGTTCGTAAGGCTCAGCAAATACGCTCGAGAGTGTGTATCCACTGAAGCCATTATGTGTAAACGGTTTGAGGACGGATTAAATGAAGATATCAGTTTATTTGTTGGTGTCCTTGAGTTGAAAATTTTTTTTGTGCTAGTGGGTCGGGCTTGTAAAGTCGAGGAATTGGTGAAAAAGAAAAGAAAAGCTGAGATAGAGTCTCGTGACTCAAGAAAGAGACAAATGAATAAGTCGTTTCAATCTTCATCCAAGAAGTCAAGAGACTTCCCTACCCGATCAGCTACCTCAGCCGGGTTTTCAAACAGAAGTAAGAGTAAACAGTACTCGGGAATTAAAGCTCAGACTACCTCAGTTGCTAGTGTTGGGAACACTCGACCTAATAGACCGGAATGTCTACAGTGTGGCCGACAACATCTCGGTGAGTGCCGAGCCCACGAGAGAGCCTATTTTAAGTGTGGTTCCCAAGATCATTTCATTAGAGAATGCCCTGAGATGGTTAAAAAAGAGAAAATTTAGAGTGCCAGATCGGGAAGCACTACTAGAGGGAGACAACAGAGAAACCCGAGAAGTGGAACGAGTAGTAAGAGTGCACCCAGAGAGCAGGCTGCAAGATTTGAGGGTAGAACGCCTGCAAGGACTTATGCTATTCACGCTCACGAAGAGGCGTCATCCCCAGATGTAATTACGGGTACATTTTCTCTCCATGATGCTAATGTTGTTGCTTTAATTGATCCGGGATCTACCCACTCATATATTTGCATAAAATTAGTATCTAGTATGAGCATGCCCGTAGAGTCTACAGAGTTTGTGATAAAAGTGTCCAATCCCTTAGGAAAATGTGTATTAGTTGATAAGGTATGCAAAGATTGCCCATTGATGATTAGAGGTCATTATTTTAAGGCAAATCTCATGCTATTGCCATTTGATGAATTCGATATAATTCTTGATATGGACTGGTTAACCGCTCATGATGTGACAGAAAATTGTGGAAAGAAATACATTGAATTGAGATGTGAAAACAGGGATACTCTTCGTGTTGAATCAGACGAGCATGCCTGTAGTGATTTCTCATATGTCCGCCCAGAAATATGTAAGATAAGGGTATGAAGCCTATCTTGCCTTTGTGATGAACGCCAAGGAAACTGAGTTAAGAATTGAATCAGTGCCGATAGTATGTGAGTATCCAGATGTATTCCCAGAGGAATTGCCAGGGTTACCTCCAGTTAGAGAAATCGAATTTGGCATTGAGTTAGTCCCTAGTACTGCACCTATATAGATTGCTCCATACAGAATGGCTCCAACTGAGTTGAAGAAATTGAAGGCACAGTTGCAAGAGTTGACGGACAAAGGTTTTGCTAGACTGAATTATTCTCCGTGGGGTGCTCCAGTGTTATTCATGAAAAAGAAGGACGGTTCCACTGAGATTATGTATAGATTACCGGCAGCTTAATAAGGTTACTGTGAAGAATAAGTATCCATTGCCAAGAATCGATGATTTATTTGATCAATTGAAGGGAGCCACTGTATTCTCCAAGATAGACTTGAGGTCCGATTATTACCAATTGAGGGTTAAAGACTCAGATGTGCCGAAAACTGCATTTCGGACAAGGTATGGGGACTATGAATTTTTAGTCATGCCATTTGGCTTAACAAATGCCCCTGCTGTGTTTATGGATTTAATGAACCGTATATTTCGGCCATACTTGGATAAGTTTGTTGTGGTTTTTATTGATGATGTACTGATTTACTCTCGTGATGAAAATGAGCATGCCGAACACTTGAGGACGATTTTACAGATTTTACAAGATAATCAGTTGTATGCCAAGTTTAGAAAAAGTGAATTTTGGCTCAAAGAGGTTGGGTTTTTGGGGCACATTGTCTCGGGAGATGGAATCCGAGTAGACCCAAGCAAGATTTCAGCTATTGTTGATTGGAAGCCGCCAAGAAACGTATCAGAGGTTAGAAGTTTTCTGGGCCTAGCTGGCTATTACCGGCATTTTGTCAAGGGATTTTCTATGATAGCCACTCCGATGACGAGGCTATTAAAGAAAGATGTAAAGTTCGAATGGACAGAGAAATGCCAACAGAGTTTCGAGAAATTAAAGGCATTGTTGACTGAGGCCCCAGTTCTAGTGCAACCTAAACCGGGAAAAGAATTTGTGATCTACAGCGATGCATCCTTGAATGGATTGGGCTGTGTGCTTATGCAAGAAGTCAAGGTGATAGCATATGCCTCTAGACAGTTAAAGCCTCATGAGAAGAATTACCCGACACATGATTTAGAGTTGGCTGCCATTGTGTTTGCTTTGAAGATATGGAGACACCATTTGTATGGTGAAAGATGTCGGATATTCACCAATCATAAGAGCCTAAAGTACTTGATGACTCAAAAGGAATTGAATTTAAGGCAACGAAGATGGTTAGAGCTGATAAAGGATTATGAGCTAGTCATTGACTACCACCCGGGAAAGGCGAATGTAGTCGCCGATGCTTTGAGTAGAAAGTCTCTATTTGCATTGAGGGTTATGAATACATGGGTGACCTTGTCAGATGATGGTTCCATTCTAGCCGAGTTGAGGGCTAGACCGATGTTCCTTCAAGAGATTTATGAGGCTCAGAAATATGACAGTGACTTGCAAGCCAAAAGAGTTCAGTGTGAGTCACGAGTTGAGTCTGACTTTCGGATAAATTCTGATGGATGTTTGATGTTCAGAGACAGAGTCTGTGTATCGAGGAATGATGAGCTTATTCGAAAGGTTTTACACGAGGCACATAGCGGATGTTTATCTGTACATCCGGGCAGTACAAAAATGTATAATGATTTGAAGAAATGGTATTGGTGGCCGAGTATGAAGAAAGATATTTCTGAGTTTGTATCGACATGCTTAATTTGCCAGCAAGTGAAGGCTGAACACCAAGTACCCTCGGGTCTACTTCATCCTATTATGGTTCCCGAATAGAAATGAGACCGTATTACGATGGACTTTGGGACGGGTTTGCCGTTGACACCGAGCAAGAAGGATGCCATATGGGTTGTGGTAGATAGACTTACGAAGTCGGCCCACTTCATACCGATACGTGTTGATTACTCGCTTGATAAGTTGGCAGACTTGTATGTTTTTGAGATTGAAGACTTCATGGAGTGCCTTTGTCGATTATATCGGACAGAGATCCGAGATTCACATCCCGATTTTGGAAAAAGATGCAAGAAGATTTGGGCACAAAGTTGAGTTTAAGTACGGCTTATCACCCACAAACTGATCGACAGTCAGAGAGATTAATATAGATACTTGAGGATATGCTCCGGTGTTGTGTTCTTGAGTTTCAGGGCAGCTGGGAAAAGTATTTACCGTTGGTAGAGTTTGCATACAATAATAGTTATCAGTCGAGTTTGAGAATGGCGCCTTATGAGGCTTTGTATGGGCGTAAGTGTCGAACGCCTTTGTATTGGACTGAACTCAAGGAAAATTAAATTCATTGGGTCGATCTGGTTAGAGAAACCGAATAGAAAGTAAAAATAATCCGTGATTGTTTAAAAACTGCTTCTGATAGATAAAAGTCTTATTCAAACTTGAAACGGAAAGAGATCGAGTTTCAAGTTGGTGATAAGGTATTCTTGAAAGTGTCACCATGGAAGAAAGTTCTCAGATTTGGCCGGAAAGGCAAATTGAGTCTGCGTTTTATCGGACCATATGAGATTATCGAGAGGATATGACTAGTAGCTTATCGATTGGCTTTGCCATCTGAGTTGGAAAAGATTCATGATGTGTTTTACGTGTCGATGTTACGTCGTTATCGATCAGATCCTTCGCATGTGATTACACAGACAGAGGTTGAAATTCAACCCGACATGACATATGGCGAAGAACCGGTTAAGATTCTAGCACGGGAAGTTAAACAACTAAGGAACAAAAGTATAACTCTCGTGAAAGTATTATGGTAAAGACATGGGGTAGAAGAGGCTACATGGGAGCCCAAGGAGGCTATGAGAAACCAGTACCCAAACCTTTTTACCGGTAAGATTTTTGGGGATGAAAATCCCTAAGGGGGAGAATTGTAACAGCCCGATTTAGGGCCTAGTCGAAATAGTGGTTGCGAGACCAAAAATCCGAAGTAGAAATATGTGTTTTGTAATTTTTATGAGGCTTATGATTTGGTTGCATGATTGTGTGAAAATTTTATAAGAACATTTTATTAATTAGTGATCAATTTGCCCATTAGGACTAAATTGCAAAGATTAGAAAATATGAGATTCTAGAAGATTCAAGTATGAAATAGAATTATAAAAATTATTTGAGGTCCTTACTTAGCAATTAAACCATTATATTTGATGATGGACAAAAATGGGCATGGGAAGGAAAAATCTTAAGAAAGGGCCTTAAGGGCATTTTTTTCATTTGGTTAATAAAAGAATTAAAAGGGAAAAAGAAGTCAAAATTCATGTCCGTCTTCTTCTCCATAGCCGAAAATTACAAGGACTCCATAGCTAGGGTTTCTTCAACTTCCAAGCTTTATAGTAAGTGTCTCCTAGCCCCGTTTTTAATGTTCTTCGTATTTTTGAGATCCTCGTAACTCGATTTAACTATTTCTAGCTATATTTTGAGCTAGGGTTTATGTTCAAAATTTACCCATGTATGACATGCATGTATTTTGATGTTTTATGGAAGAATATGAAAGTTTGATGTATGATAAACATTTTTTTTAAGTGATTTTCATGAAAAATGTATAAAAGGACCAAATTGAAAAAGTTATAAAAGTGGTCATACATGGGTGAAATAGTGGCAATTAGGTGCTGTTGTAGTTAAGAAAATAATTCGGCTAGGCTTAAAGTACAAGAAAGTTGAATAAAAATCATTTTACGAACTTAGGGGCAAAAGTGTAATTATGTGAAAGTTTAGGGGCAAAATTGTAATTTTGCCAAAGTATGATTCATGAGTCAATTTAGTCAATGTGAGTATTAAACAAGTGAAATTGTTATTATAGATCAAGAAACACGAAGCCCGGACCGAAACCGAGGCAAGAACAAAGTGTTGGACTAAATTGAATATCTACGCACATTTTGGGTACCGAGGTAAGTTTGTGTGAAATTATAGCTACATAATGTTTTTATGTTTTTAATTGTTTGATATTATGAGAAATGAATATTATTTCTATGAAATTAACTAATGATGTCTTGATGAAGATTTGATGAAAATGTGTTAAGATGAAGTCCCGGTTGAAGATTCGGAATACGAGGATACCTATGTCACGACATGAGATAAGGACGGTCCCGTATAAGACCATGTCTGGGACATGGTATCGGCACCGAATGTAGGTCCCATATAAGACCATGTCTGGGACATGGCATCGGCACCGAATGTAGGTCCCATATAAGACCATGTCTGGGACATGGCATCGGCACCGAATAAGGAAGGTCCCGTATAAGACCATGTCTGGGACATGGAGTAACACCCCTAGCCCGAAACCGTCGCCAGTCTAGGGTTAGGAAGCATTACCGATCAATCCGGAACATTTAATAACATCTTACAACACAAAGTATATCATCATTCAAACATAATAAATTATACACATATAGTCCCTTAATGAGGTCTACGAGACCTTAAACACATGTTAGAAATGGGTCGGGACTAAAACGAACACATGCAGAAATTTCTGAAAATCAAACATTTTTTAAAGCTACAGAAGCTACACGCCCGTGTGAGTAGGCCGTGTGCCTCACACGGCCTCGGACACGCCCATGTGTCCAAGCCGTGGCAAAATAGGGCATACATACTGACTTGTCCACACGGCCTGAGACACGGCCATGTGCCTCACCCGTGGTCGAGCCTGACTTGCATCACAAAGCCAGTCACACGCCCGTGTGTCCAGCCCGTGGTTGAGCCTGACTTGTTTCAATTTGCAAACTCAAATGACACGGTCGAACCACACGCCCGTGTGCTCAATCGTGTGGGCAATTATAGGCCATTTGCAAGGCCAAATTTGCCACCCACACTTGGGTCATACCTACATGCAATAATCAATACCATTTCATATCCTAATTAGCATTCAAACATACCGAAACATACTTAAATTGAATCTCTTATTAGCATCAATCATCATCCTCTACAATTCCATCTAACATACCAATCCAAATTATCAACTACATATCAAAACATGTAATTCATGCACCATTTAATCTCAACCAAATCATAGCATAAACATTTCATCTCCATATTACCAAAACATATTATAAGATCATTCACTTAGGACACACGTACACATCTAGATAATCCTTCATTCAAACCCAAAGCATATACCAAATTCATTAACTTATCTAGCCATATCACATGGCAAGATCCAAACATTTCAAAATATACCATATCTACTAGCCTATACATGCCATATTCAAATATATACATCTCCCAAAAGTACCAAATAGATAGCCGATAGTGTGATTGAGTCGCTGACGATCCCAGATCCGAGCTAACTTTAAATACACTGTAAAACAGAGAAACACTTCACACAATAAGCTCTAAAGCTTAGTAAGTTCGTAATATAATACAATTAACTCATTGAATCAAATCAATATACAAATTAAACCATCACATAGATAATTTAACAAAAATACACATGCTCAATTATATCCAATACTCACATAACCATCCATTAATCTACTTTCAAATTTATCAACCACTTAGGTTTCATACATACCTTTGCCAACACCTAGTTTACAACCAATTTTGCTACTCAATGCTCAGTACCACATTTCGATCAATCTTCATTATCTCTTCTATTCAATCGCACACTTAGTGCCCAATTCATAGCCGAAGCTTAAATAACATCGCACACTTAGTGCCTCTATATCAAATCGAACTTGATTCGGTATCGCACACACAGTGCCAATCAGTATAGTCAATACTTTCTCTATTTCGCACAAACAGTGCCATTCATTACTGTATAAATTCTATTTAGCACACTTAGTGCCACATTTCTCAAATTCACAATTAACATTAATAATTCATCAATCACATATTCATTCATTTCATAGTACATGATTATAAATTATACGATTTGCATTATACACGAACTTACCTCAGACGTCGAAGTAACAAAACGGGTCGATTAATCGAGCACTTTATCTTTGCCTCGATCTTGATCCAAATCCATCTTTTCTTGATCTATACATATTCAAATTTAGTTCATTAAATCACCAATTCATTCAATTTAGTCCAAACACACATATTTAGGGCATTTTACAATATAGCCCTCACATTTTCACATTTCGACACTTTAGTCCCTATTTTATAAAATCATCAAATTCACATAATTTCATCTCACACATGCCTAGACAAATTTTACTTATGTTCATAAAAGCCCACATATTTCATTTATTTCACATTTTAGTCCTTCAATTTCTTATTCTCACAATTTAACTCAAATTACTCAATTTCACCAAAAATTCAAAGACAAAATGTGTTAATCTTTCACATATCCTCCATATTTCATCATCAAATATCACAAATCTCAAGCATTCATCAATGGCATACCTCAAAATCACCATCAAATTCTAAAATTAAAGCATGGGCTAGCTAGAGCACAAAGCAACGATCACAAAAACGTAGAAATCATTAAAAATCGAGCTCAAAACATACCTTAATTGAGCTATGAGTGTGCCGAAACCTAAAATGCTTCAATGGCTATTCCTTTCTTCAATATTCGGTGGAAATATGCATGAAAAAGATGAGCATTTGGCTTTGTTTTATTTATTATTAACTTAATTTACATTTTACCATTTTACCCTTTAATGTATAACATTATAATTCCACTAACCTTAGGCATTTTTGTCCATCCATTTAGCATATGGAATAATAACAACATAAGGACTCACATTTTAATAAGCCATGCCAAATTAGCACTTTAACAATCAGCACATAGCTTTTGCATTTTATGCTATTAAGTCCTTTTTGCAAATTAAGCACACAATCGATAAAATTTTCACACAGAAATTTCACACATACTTAATCACATATTATAAAAACCAAAAATAATATTAAAAATATTTTAATATTAAAAATATTTTTCTAACCTCGAATTTGTGGTCTCAAAACCACTGTTCCGACTAGGGTCTAAACCGGGTTGTTACACATGGTCTCGACACCAAAGGAAGATCTCGTGTAAGATCATGTCTGGGCATCGACATCTATGTACGATCTCATGTAAGACCATGTCTGGGACATGGCATTGACATCGAGTTAAGAGATCTCGTGTAAGACCATATCTGGGATTTGGCATCGGCATCAAGAGGTGATCCCATGTAAGACCCTATCTGGGATATGGCATTGGCATCGTGATACATGTATGGTGAGATTAAGTATCCTCCGATATTCTGAGTAGTTCAACGGGCAAAAGAGTTAAGCATGCAAGATGACAAAGAGCTAAGCTATACAAAGATGACAAAGAGTTACATTTAAGTTAAGGATGATAATGATTTAAGTTTATGTTCATGATAGCATAAGTGCTAAATATGTGATGAAGTGACACAGGTACCATGAGTAAAATACGAGTTATGAAACCATAATGTGATATGTGATGGGTAAGCGTAAGTATGAGTAAGTATGTCATAGCACTTAAGAACTTGTGTTGTTATTGTTCTATAAGATGAATGGATTTTACCATGAGTAATTATGTTGCTATTTTAATTCATGCAAACTTACTAAGCTATATGCTTACCTCTTTTATTTTCCCTTTTCCTTGTAGTATCGCCAAGCTAACTCGAGGATCGTAGAACGTCGGAGTTCAAATCACACTATCAACTATTCTTTTGGTATAGTAAAGCTGATTCATTTTGAGTATGGCATGTATAGGAACTTGGTCATTTTGTGTTATGTCATATTTGAAAGCCAAAGTGTTGGCTATTAATGTTATACACTCATTTTGTAAATGGCCATCAGGAATTGGCCGATATATGCCAAATTTCGTATTTTTAATGATGATGAGTTTCATGAAGTGAACGTTCATGAAATTGATGGAGTAAAATGTGAAGTGTATGAATGATGATTAGTGATTCTCCATAATGTATATTTGCCATGTTATATGTTTCTTGTGTTGGCATATGCGTGTTTATGTTTCAGGGTGGCAATTGGCTTGGTAGATAGCCTTCTAATTGTCCACACGGGTAGACACACGGGCATGTGTCTAGGCCGTATGTGACACACGGCCAGCCCCATGGGTGTGTTTATAGGCCGTGTTTCCCTTGCATCAAATTTGCGAGAATTCGATTCGCCACACGGGCCAGCACATGGGCGTGTGCCTAGGCCGTGTGCCCATTATGAGCCTGCTGACGTCATAAACAGAATACCCAGGTTTTCACACACGGGTGAGGACACGGGCGTGTCTGGCCGTGTGAAAACCCCTGTAGGTTCGAAATGAGAAATAAATTCCACACGGATTAGGAACAGGGGCGTGTGTGACCACACGGCCTGCCCACACGGGCGTGTTCCATTACACATGGGCGTGTGGCCCTATTTTAGGCAAAAAATTTCTAAGTGCGTCAAAGTTTCTGGTTTAATCCCGAAACCTCCCGTATGTATGTTTAGGGCCCTGTAGGCCCATCATAAGGATATTATGGATATAAATGAAAAGTTTTAAGTTGAAATGAAATTTTACAGCTTGATGTTGTATGTTTAAGCAAGATAAGTCCGGTAATACCTCGTACCCTGTCCCGGCGTCGGATACGGGTAAGGGGTGTTACAAGGACATTAAGAAGATCGTGGGGAAAATGAATGAGACTTATAATGATTGGCATAAGAAGTTACCATTTTCCCTTTATGCTTATTGAACGTCTGTTAGGACTTCCACCGGGGCAACACCTTTCTCATTGGTTTATAGAATGGAGGCGGTTTTACCTATTAAAGTCAAGATTCCTTCTCTCCGAGTTTTGTCAGAGTTGAAGTTAGATGAAGCAGAATGGATCCAATCTCGATATGATTAGTTGAAATTGATTGAAGAGAAGAGGCTGAAAGCTATTCGTCATGGTCAGATGTACCAAAAACAAATGATGCGAGATTATGACAAAAAGATTCGCCTAAGAGAATTCCATGAGGGGGACCTGGTATTGAAAAAGATCATCTCCATACAAAAGGACTTTAGAGGAAAGTGGATGCCAAATTGGGAAGGACCTTATGTGGTAAAGAAGGCCTTTTCTGGAGGAGCGCTGATTTTGACCGAGATAGATGGAAAGAACTTGCCTAATCCTGTGAATTCAGACTCAGTCAAGAAATATTTCACCTAAAAAAAAAGGGGGAGAGGCGAAGGCGAAAACTCGCAAAGGGCGCCTTGAGACTAAAGGGGTTTTGAGTTGAAAACTCGAAAAAGGGCAGCTCAAATTTGGATTGAAGATTGAACATATGATGGTTGGGTGTTCTCAGAAGGAGAAATGTCACATCTTAGGGCATCAACAAAGTACTCTAGATTTCCTAGACACATATCAAGCTCAAAATGGTCCTCAAGGAGTTTTTTGCAAAGAAGCTCATGCTGCGATATTTGGGGCACCTATTTTCATCTTACTCATTTTGTATTTTAGCAACATTTGCTATCTTTGATTAATCTATTAATTTCGAGCTCTACTCCCAATAAATTTCAATCTTGTCCATTGTTACGATCTTTTTCAAGCATTTTTCATTGAAATAACGATTAATGGACAAATAATATTCAAGTAAAAGGATTTCTGCATATTGCTCTGAAAGGTTCTAAATAGTACAAGGACCTGAAATAGAACCACTGGTCAGAACTAACCCAATCTAGGAGTTGGAAATTTTTGGGAATGAGTAGTTTAAATTGTGATTATTTCTTCGGGTTTTCTATCAAAGATACCAGCTGAACAAGAAGGCAGGGTAATGCGTTAGTGATAAAACCTTGATGAACAACGAGCAATGTCAACCTAAGCATTAAAAGGGGATCATTCTCGAAAAATGACATTCTTCATTCATGCAAATATCATTCATACACATCTAGTTAGGATCATTTAATTCATTCTAATCATAACATCCTAATCGCTTGGCATAAATATAGGCCCATGAAATGGATGCTACAGGTCATGTTCCCTAGAGAACGGTGTAACAGATCAGTGAAACCACAAATCCTATACCCTTGAAGTTGCAGTGGGACGGATTAAAGTCATTGTGGCGAATCTTATCTCCCTGAAGTTGCAGTGGAGCAGATTAAAGCCGCAAATCTTATCTCCCTGAAGTTGCAGTGGAGCAGATCGAAGATAGCAAGTCTTATCTCCCTGAAGTTGCAGTAGAGCAGATTAAAGCTATCAAATCTTATCTCTCTGAAGTTGCAGTAGAGCAGATTAAAGCTATAAACCTTATCTCCTTGAAGTTGCAGTGGATCAGGTTGAAGTTACAAGTCTTATCTCCCTAAAGTTACAGTGGAACAAATTGAAGATAGCAAATCTTATCTCTCTGAAGTTGCAGTAGAGCAGATTAAAGCTATAAACCTTATCTCCCTAAAGTTGCAATGGAGCAGGTTTAAGTTACAAGTCTTATCTCCCTGAAGTTGCAGTGGAGCAGACTGAAGATAGCAAATCTTATCTCCCTGAAGTTACAGTAGAGCAGATTAAAGCTATAAACCTTATCTCCCTGAAGTTGCAGTGGAGCAGGTTGAAGTTACAAGTCTTATCTCCCTAAAGTTGCAGTGGAGCAGATTGAAGATAGCGAATCTTATTTCCCTGAAGTTGTAGTGGAACAGATTAAAGCTACAAATTACAAATCTTATTTCCCTGATGTTGCAGTGGAGCAGATTGAAGTTATAGATCTTATCTCCCTGAAGTTGCAGTGGAGTAGATCGAAGATAGCAAATCTTATCTCTCTGAAGTTGCAGTAGAGCAGATTAAAGCTACAAATCTTATCTCCCTGAAGTTGCAGTGGAGCAGATTGAAGCTACTAATCTTATCTCTCTAAAGTTGCAGTAGAGTAGATTGAAATTACAATTCCTATACCCCTGAAGTTGCAGTGGGTTGGAATGAAGCTACTTGAAAAAGAGGAGCACCAAAAAGGTTGAAATTCGGTGAGACCAGACAAAATTTGACCTTCTTAAAAGTCATTGCTCCATTCTCGTTACACGACAACGAGCAAAGAGGGGCAGCTGTAGAAGCCCAATTTTACCCGGGTCCAACCAAACAGAAACCAAACCAAAATAAAAATAAGAAATAATATGGTCCAGAGTCCATTTACAAACAACAGACCCAAATTTACAATGGAACAAATAAATTAAAAAACCCTAATGGCCCAAACGGCCCAAAAACCTAAACTGTTTTTAGCCAAAAAAAAAAGGAACAGAAACCCTAGCCGCCGCACCTTGAATCCCTAGCCTGCGCCGCCATCGCTCCTAGCCTCTGCCACCACCGACTCCTCTACCATCGTCATTGACTCTAGAGGCACCTGCAAAAAAGAGAAAGAAGCACAGACACGCAACAAGAACAGTAGAAAAATAGAAAAAAATAATGTTGTAATTCGGCTATAAAAGAGCATAAAAAAAAGATTGTAGAGGGATTTTTTTTGAAAAAAAAGCAATCAAATACAAAAATAAAAAAACTTCAAAGGTGATTTTTTTTGTGTGTTTATTTATTTTTTCGAAAGCTATATATATATATATATATATATATATATAAAGACAAACAGAAAAAGAAAAGATTGAAGCCTTTAAATCTTGGCTGCAGGAGTCGAAAGGTTGAAAAAGGGGTCTTTTTGTGATTCCGGCCACTGTAGACGGCAGAGTCATCGCCGCGACCGATGGCCGTCATGGCAAAGGCTCGCCGGAGTCAAGGCCGGCTGAAGGGATGTGGAGAGAATAGAGGAGACCTTTTTCAAATTTTTTTTTAAACAAGGCTGAAATGAGTTTTTAGGAATTTTTTTTGTTTAAATAAGATACCAAAACGACTTCGTTTTAAAAGGGTCTGAAAGGCCCCAAAACGACGTCGTTTTGGGGCCAAACCCGATCCGACCCAGTAGATTTGCGCCTTTTTTTTAAATGGTCTATTTATGCTTTCGGGCCTTTCGCTTTTTAATGACATTTCAATCCAGTCCTATTTCGCTTCTTTTTCCTTTTTTTTTAATTTTACCATTTAATTTTGGTTTTGTTTCATTTTAGTCCCTCGTGGAACGACGCATTTAGGGAGTTTGGGATAATTTCCCATTTAGTCTCTATTTCTTCTAGCGCATTTTATTTCGATCCTTATTTCTGTTTTATTAGTTATTTTTTATTATTTACAATTTATACTCCTTAATTTTATTCTGATTTCAATTCGGTCCTTCGTTTTTTAACTTCAATTTTTTTTACAAACTGTTTTTATTATTATATTATTTATTTATTTTCAACTTTTAATCAAATCTTTTTTATTTACTTATTTATTTACTTATTATTCCTTTATTTTTTTATGTTTAAAATTGGTTTTTTTTTTGTATTTTCTTTTTATTGTGCATTTTTATTTATTTATTTTATTTATTTTGCCTTTATTATTATTATTATTTATTTATTTATTGTGCATTTTTATTTTTTTATTTTTTTACTTGTACATTTTGTTATTATCATCATTATTATTATCTTATTATGCATATTAGTATCATGATTCATTATTACTATTATACTTTTATATTTTATTGTGTATATTATGCCCGAATAAGTAAAATGCATATCGTTTTAAGTATTACGTTTGTTTTTTTTGCACGATGCATAAAAAAGGTAAAAATTTTAATTCGTGGCAATGTCCGTAATTTTTGGAATTAGAAAAGTCGTGTTCCTAACTTACGGTATATGACTTCTTTCTAAAACCAAAATAGTCGATTATCCACTTCAAAATTATAAAAACAAGATTTAAATAATGATTTAAACGGCGATTATTCTGGTTTTCAAAAACTAAAAGCGTCATGTCCTAACTCACTTGGCATGATCCTTCTTTTCGATTAATTCGGAATAAAGCCTTTTCTATTAAAATATCTTAATACAAATGGATCGCATTTTAAATTCTCTTCAAATTTTCAATTTTCGACATTAAGATATCAAGTAATCAATTAGGTACCAATTTTGGGCGTAACGAGGGTACTAATCCTTTCTCGTGCGTAACTGACTCCCGAACCCATTTTTTAGATTTTTGTAGACCAAAAAATATTGTTTTAATAAATCAAACCTATTATTAAAATGATCAAATTATGAGGTGACCCGATCACGCCTCTTAAAAGTGATTGGTGGCGACTCCATTTTCATTTTTTAAATAAAAAGTCGATATAAAAAAATAATGGTTTCGACAGTTGGCATGCCATTGAGTCTTTATATCAGAGAATTTAGATCTCCCCAATTTCCAGAGAGTTGAGGGAGAAAAGGCCAAGCCGGTTAGTTGTTATTATTGTTAGCCCCAATACCTAGAGGGTCGTGGGCAGTCCCAATTCCCAGAGGGTCGTGGACTACTTTGATAGCCATCGTTGCCGAACAACTCGGGGTGGCGGATTTGTGTATCTGGTTATGAGTCTAAACTTTAGTACGGGGTCTAAATTGAAAGAAAAGCAAAAACAAAACTTGAATTTATTTGAATTTCCATATTGTGCAAATTAAATTAATTATGAGATTTTGAATTTAATTAAAAAGCTTTTTTTTCTTTATTCAATTTCTCAATATCAAAATATTAAAGTTTATTAATATTAGAATTTTCCTTTATTGTGATGTTATTAATGATATTTATAATAATGTTTTAGTTTATTTCTATCAATTAATTTGTGTCCAATACTTATGTAATGATTTATATGATATTAGCACCACTGAGCATAAAAATTGCTCAGCGTACGGTTTGTCTATTTTTCTGTGAGCAGGCAGTTAGATTCGTTAGATCATTCCAGCAGCATTCGAAGAACCGAAATTCAGCTCAAACAATATTGGTGAAGAGTTTACTTTATAGTTGATGTAAATGGCATGCACCTAGGCTGATATATATAATATTATACCTACGCTGATATATATAATATTATGTTGTAAACTGAATTTAAATATTTTCATTATGTTTTCTTAGCTAGTATTTTATAACTAATGTTTTGATAAAATAGTAAAGCGTAGAAATCTAGTTTATTGATATGTTTTGAGAAATCGTAGTGCTGAGAATTGATTTGAGAGATAATTTGAATGTGGATATTTTGTGAAAATCTAAATTATTTTGCAGGGGGTTTTACGTAATATAGGCAGAAATGTTGCCAAAATTTTTATAAAATAATTTTACCAGTACATTTCATTTTCAAAATAAAAATGAAAAAGTGGGTTGCTTCGGCAACGAAATGTGACACTTTTTATTCGGATCCAACAACTGGGTCGGGTATAAGGTGTCACATAAGTAGTCGACAAAGCTACTGTAGCTTGAAGTGTCGCTTTCCAACTAATGACACAATTCCCAAAAACAAATAGGTAACTTGTGAGAGACCTTCTTCGATCTAAGTCTCTTGCTTCTTCAATATAAGTTTCTTGCATAATTAGAATCAACATATCTGATTAAATCCTTTTAAGTTCTTTCGAACTCTAAACACATGTTAGAAGTACCCCATAAATAAGTAACATAAAATGACTTGAAAATGATCTAAACCCATGATGGTCTTACTTTAAAAACCCAAATGATTTTGTCGAAACCATTTTTAAGTTTTTATAAAAACGGGGGTCGACTTAAAAAAAAATAGGAGTCGCCACCAATCCTTTTTTACTTAGGTGTGATTGGATCACCTTATAAAACATTTTATTTCAAAAATTGATTTTGGTCCACGAAATACAAGAAAATGGGTTCGGGAGTCTACACGCATTGAGGAAGGGTTAGCACCCTCGTAACGCCCAAAATTTGGTACCTAATTGATAATCTCATGTCCTAATGTCGAAATTTTTTGAAAAATTTAAAATACGATCCTTTTATTTGAAAGAAAGCCAAGACTTACCTATCTCAAAGAAATAAAAATACTGTACCCAATAAGTTAGGATGTAACATCTAATGACTTCAAAACTAGGCTCGCCTTTATTTGTAGAAAATACCTACCTCGAGACACAAAATATCACATCCAATAAGTTAGGATACAACGTTTTGAATTCCCGAGAATAAGTTTTGATTTGAGGTTTATAAGTTTCAATTTCAAAAGAAAATGAATACTTAATATTTTAAGTTCAACGGAAAAACTGAAACCCAGTGAGTTAGGGCACAATTTTTCTCAAAGCCCCCAAACATTATGTATCATCGTATTTAAAAATATTTGAATAAAATGTATCAATTCAAAAGGTATTTTAAAAAAAAAATGGTTTTGGAGTAGGATGTGGCATATATATTACAAAATATCGATTTCAAATAACAATTCTCCATAATTATGAATCATATTAACAAATAACATTAATATAGACAATTAACGAAAGAATGATATAAGACAACGAGTAATAAATAAAAAACTATACTAAAGTAATCATAAAATAATAAATAAAAGAGCATGGACAAACAAATATAAATAAATATAAGATATAAAGCAATAAATAACGAAAAAAAAACTCCTAAGTAAATATGAACTTTACATACAAGATTAAGTGCAAAATAAATCAACGTAAAATGGGAGACATATATCAAATAATAAAAAAATATAAAAAAAATTATAAAAATGATATGGCAAAATCTAAGAAAAATAGTATATATGTTCTTGAGAAAATAAATAAAATGCATTTTGAAATAACTAAATAATTTATAACTTTAAATAAAAAACATATTTATAATAATCTAATACATATAAAAACTATATATTTAAGAATAAACAATATAAACAATACAAAATCATATACAATATTTAGGATAAAATAATTTAAAAGTTATATATATAATAAAATATAATACCATATAATTCACAAAATTTATAATGTATAATATAATAACTAATGTACATATTTTTTAAAATAATATATAATATATGAATAATATTAAATTTAATAAAATAAAATAATAGATAATAATTTAATACATTATAATATTGAAATAATTAAAAATAAGAGTAAAACAAAAAGAATTAAATGAACAAGGATCAAATCAGAAAATAAATAAAAAATCAGGGGGAAAATTATAAAAAAGGGATGATATTGAAATATGCGCCAAAATATAAGGACTTATTGGGCAATTATGCCCTATCTCTTAAACGACACCGTTTTGATATCCGCCTTTAAATAGCTCGAGGGACCAAATTGAAATATAAGAAATAATTCTGGGCCCAATTGTAAGTAAAGAAAAAATATAACTGGACGTAATTATAAAATTGAAATAATGCGGAGGGGCCAAAAAGGTAATTAGACCCTTTTATAAAAATGCGCGGATCCTCCCTGGGTTTCGGGTCAACGCGCGGATCCTTGCCCTGAACGACGTCGTTTTATGCTTATTAGCTTAAGCAAAAACGACGTCGTTTTAGTACTGCTATATAAGTCAGTTTTAACACCAAAAAATTCATTTAAACCTTATTTTAAAAAAAAATTCAAAAAATTCTCTCAAATCCTCTCGTCACCCGATTGGGTTCCGGTCACCGGACCTAAGGGCCACCGCCTCACGCGCCTCATGGCCACACGTGCCATCGTCGGCTCCGCCAGATACGGCGGCCGGAGGTGGAAAACTTCACTTCTTCCGTGCGAATCGAAAGGTATACTTGTGCCCCTTTTTTATTTTAGTAGTATTTTTGTAAAAAAATGCATAAATCAAAGGAGAATAAAACAAAAACGAAAATAGATATTCAGAAATCACCTCTGTATTTGGGTTTTCTCTGTTTTTATTCGTATTTTTCTGTATCTGCTTGTATCTTGTGTCCGTTTTACAGATTTGGTTAGGGTTTTTATAACCCTAAAATAAATCAAAAAAAGAAAGAAAATAAATGTAGAATCCTATTTTGCTGCCACTGTCCCTTTTCTTTCCTTATTTTGCAGGTGAACGACGCGAATTTCGGCGGTGGGGCGTTATTCGCACGTGGATCGCGGCTTGACGAGGGCTATGTTGAGGCTGCTATGGGTACTTGCAGTGTAGTGGAAACCTAGGGTTTCCTGCATTCGCAAGCTATTTGGGCCACTGGGTTTAGGTTTAGTATTGGGCTAATCGGGTTTGGGGTAGAGTAGTGGGTCCGAGGGTGTAATTGGGCCACGGGTAGTTTGGGCTAATTGTTTTGTAACTGGACTGTAAAAAAAATTGGTTTTTTTATTTTTTATTTTTATTTATTTAAGCCCGGGCAATAATGGGCTACTACAGCTGCCCCTCTTTGCTCATTGTCGTGTAACGAGGATAGAGCAAAGACGATAAAAGGGCCCATTTTGCCCGGTCTTGTCAAATGGCTGTATCTTCAGGGAGATAGGCTAGTTTCTTCAATCTACTTCACTGCAACTTCAGGAAGACGAGATTTAGTATCTTTAGTCTGCTCCACTGCAACTTCAAGGAGGTCAAACTAGTATATTCAATCTGCTTCAATGCAATCTCAGGAAGGCAAGATCTGTTGTTTTTTAGCCTGCTCTACTGCAAACTCAGAGAGGCAAGGCTGATGTCTTTGATCTGCTTCACTGCAACTTCAGGAAAGCCAGATCTGTTGTTTTTTTAATCTGCTCCACTGCAAACTCAGGGAGACAAGATCTAATGTCTTCGATCTGCTTCCTGCAACTTCAGGAATACCAAATCTGTTATCTTCAATCTGCTCCACTGCAAACTCAGGGATGCCAGACGGGTAACTTTGATCTGCTTCGCTGCTATCTCAGGAAGGCAAGATCTGTTGTCTTTAATCTGCTCCACTGCAAACTCAGGGATGCCAGATTAGTATCTTCGATCTGCTTCACTACAATCTCAGGAAGGCCAGATCTGCTATTTTTAATCTGCTCCACTGCAAACTCAGGGATGGCAGATTAGTATCTTCGATCTGCTTCGTTGCAAACTCAGGAAGGCCAGATCTACAATTTTTAGTCTGCTCCATTGCTATATTAGGAAGATAAGACTATAATCTTCAGCCTGCTCCCTTGCTACATCAGGAAGATAAGGCTAGTGGCTAAAATCTTCTCCCTTACTACATCAGGAAGATAAGATTCGCCATCTTTAATCTGCCTCACTGCTATATCAAGAAGACAATAGCTACAATTTTTAGTTTGCTCCCTTTCTACATCAGGAAGATAAGACTACAAACTTCAACCTGCTCCCTTGCTACTTCAGGGAGATAAGGTTGATGGCTTGAATCTGCTCCATTGCCAATACATGGGGATAAGATTTTCCAAATTCGATCTGCTCCACTACTGCTTATGGAGAATGGATCTACAATCTTTAGTTTGCTTCCTTGCTACCTCAGGAGGATGAGACTACAAACTTTAACCTGCTCTATTGCTACCTGAGGGAGATAAGGTTGGTGGCTTGAATCTGCTCCATTGTTGATACATGGAGATAAGATTCACCAAATTCGATCTGCTCCACTACCGCTTATGGAGATAAGATCTAGAATCTTTAGTCTGCTTCCTTGCTACCTCAGGAAGGTGAGACTACAAACTTCAACCTGCTCCCTTGCTACCTTAGAGAGATAAGGTTGGTGGCTTGAATCTGCTCCATCGCTGATACATGGAGATAAGATTCGCCAAATTCGATCCGCTCTACTACCGCTTAGGGAGATAAGATCTGTGAATTCACCGGTGTTGCTACACCGTCCTCTGGGGACATGTCCTGTAGACTCAATTTCATATGCTTATGTTGATGTCAAATGATTAGGATGCTATGATCAGAATGAATCTAATGCTCCTAAATAAATGTATTATGGACTACATTTGCATGAATGCAGAATGTCATGAGAATGATCCCTTTTTTAAATGTACAATGATTAGGATACAATGATCGTAATGAATCAAATGCTCCTAACTAAATGATATATGAATGCAGAAATGTTATGAGAATGATTCCTATTTCGAGTGTCATCACTCTTTTATTCGTCAAGGTTTCATCTTCGTTCCTCTTAAACTATCAATCATATTCTGCTCAAATAATTTGCCCCATTGTAATTCTGAGTCCACTCTACTTGAACCTTGGGACATAAAATTTGTACCTCCCATTGCAACTTCAGGGGAATAACATTTGGTTTTTTCCATCCCTCCTGTTACCACTCAGAGGTATGGAATTTGTATCATCTTCAATCAATTTGATCTGTTATACCATTCCCTGGGTGAAATGACCAGATGTATGTGCCTGATATTTGCATGAATGCAAAGTATCATTTTTCTTTTCTCGAGAATGATCCCCTTTTACACTTGGGTTGACATTGCTCTTCATTTGTCGAGATGATATCACCGACAAAAATGTCTTATCCAATAAAATCTGAAGAGATAATCACCTTTCAATATTTTCAACCCTTAGGCTTGGTGAGTTCTAATCAATAGTCCTATTTCAGATTCTCATATTATTTAGAAGCTTCCAAAGTAATATGCGAAACTTCTTTTATGAAAGTATTATTAGACCATTAATCGTTATTTCAATAAAAAATGCTTGAAAAAGATCACAATAATGGACGAGAAAGAAATTAATCAGGAGCATAGCTCGAAACAAATAAGTTAATCAAAGATAACCAAGGCAATAAAAGAAAATTGATTGGGGTATATCTTGAAAAGAATAAAGTAATCAAAGATAGAAAATTAAACAATGAGTAAGATAGAAGCTAGGTGCCCCAGATATCGCAGCCTGAGCTTCTCTGTACAAACTTTTTGAGGACCATTTTGAGCTTAATACGTGTTTAAAGGATCTGGAGTACTTTGTCAATGCCCCAAGATGTAGCATACTTCCTTACTATTAATTCAGGCATAGCAAGACTGCCACATGCCCTATCTTTGATCAAAATTTGAGCCGCCCTTTTCGGGTTTTCGGCTCAAAACCCCTTTGGTCTCAAAGCGCCCTTTGCGGGTTTTCGCCTTGGCCTCTCCTCTTTTTTCTTTTTTTTTTTTTTTGAATTTAGATTTGAACTCAAGGCGCCCTTTGCGGGTTTTCACCTTGGCCTTTCCCCTTTCAGGTGAAATACTTCCTGACTGAACCTGAATTCACCGGATTGGGCAAGTCTTTGGCATCCATCTCGGTCAATATCAATGCTCGTCCAGAATAGACCTTCTTTACAACATAAGGTCCTTCCTAGTTTGGCATCTGCTTTCCTCTGAAATTGTTTTGTAGAAGAAAGATCTTTCAATACTAGGTCCCTATCATGACATTCCCTTGGGTGGACCATTCTCGACATAAATCAGCATCATCCATTTTTGGTACATTTGACTATGATGAATACTTTCGAACTCTTTTCTTCAGCCAAGTTTATTGGAGACATTCTACTTCATCCAATTCTTGACTCATTCAAAGCTTGGAGCAAAGGAATCTCGATTTTCATGGGCAAGACCACTTCTATTCCATAAACCAATGAGAAAAGTGTTGCCCCAGTGAAAGTTCTAACCGACGTTCGATAAAACAGAGGGTAAATGGTAACTTCTTTATGTCAATATGTACAAGTCTCAGTCATCTTTCCCATGATCCTTGTTTTGTTGTTTTTGTTTTTATTTTTTTCCTTTTTTTGTTTTTTTGCTGTCTTTACTGTATTTTGATATGGCGTCTGATCTTTGAACAAACTTCCAAACTTTTGACATTGTCCTTTTTTAGCACTCTTTGTCGGCATCTGATCCTTTTTTTTTTTGAGAATTTGATGAATATCGACTTTGTAACATTGGCATATGAAGCTACTTCCACCCTCTTAGTGAAGTAGACGATGACCACGATGATGAACCGATGTCGACTAGAAGCTTTTAACGAGATCGGCCCCATAATATCCATTCCCCACATATAAAAAATCCGTGAAGAAATAAATGAGGCACATGAGTCTTGTATTCCTCAATTTGGCATTTACGGCATAACTGAAGCAATATCCCTTTTATGGTGAACCAGTAGTACCCGAACCTTATGATTAGTCTGGCTTTTGTAGAACCATTATCATGTTCTTTAAACACTCTTATGGACCTCTTTTAAGATTTTCCCAGGCGTGTCTTGATATGATCATGCAAAAACATCTTTGAATTCTTGAAAATAACTCAATGATGTCTTGCCTTATTTCTATGGTGAACTGGGCTTCAATCTTCACCCATTTCCTAGGTTCGCAATGTCCATTGACCCTATGTAAGGTAGGATCTTTTTTTCATCATGTTCTACCATTCTTAATAAATCAGAAGATAAGTTACAATCTCTGTCACTTTCAAAGTCCTGAGACCCCTCTAGACACATATTTTACTCAAAAAAGGAATCAGTAACAACGTCGCTCATGTCGTTGATATCTGGGTACCTAGGTACGAAGGCAATAAATTATTCTAAGGATGATTATTTGTATGGTATGGTCATGAATAAAGAATATTCTAAAAAAACAAAAGAATGTACAGTATGAAATGTAAAGAATGAAAAAATATTTGCTTAAAAAAATGCATTTTATTGAAATAAAAATTCTGGACATAAGCCTATTTCACAAAAGGATTCTTATTGTCTCTAGGCTTAAAGCAACAAGCAGGTTTTGAATATTACTCTAGATTAGTCTTAAAAAATATAGGGATCCCTTCCACAGTTCCATTGTTTAAAATCTTCCCAAGTATGTAAGGGCCTGGAAACTTTTATTCCCCGGTTCTCTCTTCAAATATGTCGTTAATGCTTAGATTCCCCAACATTCCCATCGGGTCTTTGATCTCCTCAATTTATCATCCATCAAGCCTTGCACTAAGGCCCTGAGCTCGATGCATTCTTGGATCCCATGCCCCTATTATCGTGGAACTCACAATGTTTACCCCTTTAATAGAAAGGTTAGGTAACAAATTTTCTGCACCAGAGGGATCATCGAATTTTACGACACCCAATTTGATGAGTATTTCGATTATCTTTTTAAAAGTGACGCAGTTCTCGATCGAATGCCCTGTGATTCCTCCATGGTATACGCATTGGGCATTTACGTCGTACCATTTGGGGTATGGGGGGCATATTGGTTCTATATAAAAAGGGGATACAACATGTGCGTCAAACAAAGTTTGGTACAAATCCTTATACGTGATTAGGATGGGTGCAAACTGGGGTTTTTCTGAGTTCGATCTTAGATTGGGTTCTTGCCTTGGGGAGACTTGATGGCTGGTAGTTACCATCCTGTGCTGGCTTATTGTAATTGGCTCCGAATGGCCCTTGTTATACCTACTGGTACTATTCGCTTCCTTTTCCTTCTTCTTCGGGGCCTTTAAAGTCCACTCTCCCCTTTCCTTTGTTTCTGCCATAACAACCGATTTGGCTCGATCATCCTCCGGGTTAAAACCTGAGTTCATCGGGAAATTCAACAGGGCCGAGGTATCAGTCTAACATTGGGGTTTGATAATGACGGGTACCCCATGCGAATGCGTGTCTGGTTGAGTCGTGACACTTATTGAGGAAACACCTGGGGAATAAATGATGTCTTCATCATCATCCCCACTGTTGACCACTGGGCCACTCCTTTTTTCAAGTCTTCCGGCTAGTAACTGAGTTAACTGGCCCATCATATTCCTTTGGAAATCTAGCATTTGTTCTTGCATTTCTTGTTGAATCTTGGTCAATTGCCCCTGCATCTGTATTTGCATTTTCTCTATTCTCTCCAACCTTTGTTCCATGTTTTCCAGGTTAACTGAAATATTTTTACCTAATTAGGGTCCTTTTGTAAAAGTCTAATGCAAATAATGCAATGTAATGCACATGCAAGAATGCAAAAAAAGCATCGATTCAGATTCAATTTCATTTAGAAAACTTTATTAGAAAACAAAATCCTTTACATAAAACGGACTACAAATATGCTTTCGCCCTAAGGCCCAAGGTTTTGATTTTCCCAAACAACAAGGCTAGCTCTCGACCACGATCTGACTGTAGCTCATATTTCGTGCTCAATGTATCAGCCTGTACTGCCAAAGTTTGTAAGTGATCAGCTACCTCCCGAATCTGAACTATGGCTTCACCCATGAGATAGTCCCGATTTCTAACTTGATCATGCGAATGATGGAGCTCTTCCTTCCAATGCCCTTCTCTTGCTTCCAGAAGCTCGATCCGGAGTTCACAATTCTGCAATGCCGATTCTAAGTTTTTAATCTTGCCCTTCATTTCCTCAATCTTGTTCAGACTTGACTTCAACTCGTTTGCAGAATTACGGCTTCGATGGTAGTGAAGAGACCGTCCCAGTTCAACCACTCTAGCTTTTAATCCACTTTTCTCCTTTTAGCTTTCTGCCAAACTTCTTTCTAGGGCTTCATTTCGTATCTGTATCTCTAGGAACTTCCTCTCCCAATGGTCAACTTTGGCCTTTTCCTCTCGAATCTCCTGTTGCCACTGTTTCGAAGTCTTTCCCAATTCGGTATTTTTCATTTATAGACGCAGCTTCTTATACTTTGTCTTTAGGCTGTCTAGGTCTTCCTCGACCCTTTTCTTCCCTTTTCTTAATTTTTCGGCCTTTAATTTCTGAACATCCACGTCTAACCTCAGATACATTTTCTCTTTTTCCAACTTCTCCATCCACTTTCCAAGCTCCGAACTCATCTTTTTGAAATCTTGTTTTACGATCTCTAATTCTGATGGGACCACTTGCAAGCATTCCTCTCTTGATCGGGTGCCTTCTGGATTCAGCTCGGGGATGTTATCACTAATCCTTCTAATCCTCTATCCACTGTATTCTGGGGTCGTCATTGGGCCTGCGGATAATCTCTTCATCCTACGAATCTGATTCCAAGCACCAGAAATCTTCTTAACCCTCTTCTTATAGTTTTCCCCTCTGTATGAGAACTCACATTGAGCCAGACCATATGTCGTTGGTACAAACTGTCTTAATCCATATTGCCTCAGTACAAGCAAAGGAGCATACACAACGGCTTCCCAAATTCCAAGTAAAGGAACCCAGTCAAAACTCCCACACTGATAAATGATTTCATCGGGAATCATCCAAAGAGCCCTCCATTCAATGTCTTCCTCTTGAAGGTTTTGAAGGAGCGCCATCCAGTTTTCCTCGGACACGTCTTCCCTCCTGGATGTAGCCACTATTTCTTTTAATGAAGAATAACTCTCAGAAAAACTCGATAAAAAACTTTCTTCACTTTCTCGAAATGACTGTGGAACCAGGCTAATAACAATTGTGCGCATCCAATGAACCTGCCTTCACCTGCTCTCCGACATGCATTCAAAGATCTGAACGTTTCGGCTAAGATTGCAGGTACAGGTGTGACCCCTTTGTCAAGTCGATCGAATAGATCAGTAACTGCTTCATCTACATGTCTTAGAGCTTTAGGGAAGATTACCAAACCATAAATACACAAGGCAAAGATGTCAATCTTCTTCTTTACATCTGGATGTGTTAGGATCAAGTCCCTCAAACTCACCCAAGGTATGCATTTACCCTCACCTTTCTCTTGAATTCTGGCTGCAACCCACTACTCACTCATCCCAGTGATATTCATTAACTTCTTCATAAAAGTTGGGACACTAGCAGCCCTAGAATAAGCTTTGTCGACTTGTATCCTTGGACAGCGAAGCAAGGTTGTATATTCCTCCACCGTGGGCACTAAATCTACTTTCCAAAGAGAAACAATTTATAAGTGAGAATTCCAAAATCGAGTCATAGCCCGGAACAGATGCTTATCTACCTTGACGTCGAGCAAATAAGGTAGATCGCCATAATTACGATAGAATAGCTGCTTTGCCTCATCGTCCCACTGGGTCCATATTCCTTTTAATTCTTGGAGCTCATTTTGCGTGACACTAATACGAGCGAAAATCCGGAGTTTCGACACATACCCCTCAGCTAAGCTATCCCTTTTCTCTAATTGCGTTTGCTCTGACCACATGCGGACGGTTGCATTGTCTTCCACTTTATCAAGGAATTCGTTCTCTATAACCAGCTTTCTAACTTAGAAACTAACCGTGAATCGATACCTCTTAAAATATGAAATGACATGCACAAAAATTAAAACACAACAAGTTAGTACCATGGAATAAAATATAAATCAAGTAAAATAAACAAACACATATCTGGGTAACTACTAAGGTTTGGCATAGTTCTACTTATTGTAAGTCATTATGTTTTCTACGTGTGGTTTTAGCTCTAAAGTTGAGGTACCCGAACCAGCAGATTCTTCGATCCTCACCCATTATAGGCTTATACGGGCCGAGTTCGGTTCAGGGGAATACATTTCCCTATGGCCATGCGGAAGTGAAAACTTCACGAAGACATAGGTACAGATGTATCCCGAAAGCAATCCGCTAGCCCATGCGGAAGTGAAAACCTCACGAAGGCATAGCTTCTCGTTCCCACTTAAAGGTGCGACCACAACGGTCACGCAATGCAATGCAGAGATATTTTATAAAATAGAACCACATGCAATAAAAAGGATCATGGTTTTTCAAATAAGACTTTTAAATTTAGACAAAAGGACAAGAAATAATCAATTTTACGGCTTGACTCTCTTATTGTCCCCAGTGGAGTCGCCAAGCTGTCGAAACCATTTTAAGTTTTTATAAAAACGGGGGTCGACTTAAAAAAAACAGGAGTCGCCATCAATCCTTTTTTACTTAGGTGTGATTGGATCACCTAAAACATTTTATTTCAAAACATTGATTTTGGTCCACGAAATACAAGAAAATGGGTTCGGGAGTCGGTTACATACGAGGAAGGGTTAGCACCCTCGTAACGCCCAAAATTTGGTACCTAATTGATAATCTCATGTCCTAATGTCGAAATTTTTTGAAAAATTTAAAATACGATCCTTTTATTTGAAAGAAAGCCAAGACTTAGCTATCTCAAAGAAATAAAAATGCTGTACCCAATAAGTTAGGATGTAACATCTAATGACTTCAAAACTAGGCTCGCCTTTATTTGTAGAAAATACCTACCTCGAGACATAAAATATCACATCCAATAAGTTAGGATACAACGTTTTGAATTCCCGAGAATAAGTTTTGATTTGAGGTTTATAAGTTTCAATTTCAAAAGAAAATGAATACTTAATATTTTAAGTTCAACGGAAAAACTGAAACCCAGTGAGTTAGGGCACAATTTTTCTCAAAGCCCCCAAACATTATGTATCATCATATTTAAAAATATTTGAATAAAATGTATCAATTCAAAAGGTATTTTAAAAAAAAATGGTTTTGGAGTAGGATGTGGCATATATATTACAAAATATCGATTTCAAATAACAATTCTCCATAATTATGAATCATATTAACAAATAACATTAATATAGACAATTAACGAAAGAATGATATAAGACAACGAGTAATAAATAAAAAACTATACTAAAGTAATCATAAAATAATAAATAAAGGAGCATGGACAAACAAATATAAATAAACATAAGATATAAAGCAATAAATAACGAAAAAAAAAACTCCTAAGTAAATATGAACTTTACATACAAGATTAAGGGCAAAATAAATCAACGTAAAATGGGAGACATATATCAAATAATAAAAAAGTATAAAAAAAATTATAAAAATGATATGGCAAAATCTAAGAAAAATAGTATATATGTTCTTGAGAAAATAAATAAAATGCATTTTGAAATAACTAAATGATTTATAACTTTAAATAAAAAACATATTTATAATAATCTAATACATATAAAAACTATATATTTAAGAATAAACAATATAAACAATACAAAATCATATACAATATTTAGGATAAAATAATTTAAAAGTTATATATATAATAAAATATAATACCATATAATTCACAAAATTTATAATGTATAATATAATAACTAATGTGCATATTTTTTAAAATAATATATAATATATGAATAATATTAAACTTAATAAAATAAAATAATAGATAATAATTTAATACATTATAATATTGAAATAATTAAAAATAAGAGTAAAACAAAAAGAATTAAATGAACAAGGATCAAATCAGAAAATAAATAAAAAATCAGGGGGAAAATTATAAAAAAGGGATGATATTGAAATATGCGCCAAAATATAAGGACTTATTGGGCAATTATGCCCTATCTCTTAAACGACGCCGTTTTGATATCCGCCTTTAAATAGCCCGAGGGACCAAATTGAAATATAAGAAATAATTCTGGGCCCAATTGTAAGTAAAGAAAAATATAACTGGACGTAATTATAAAATTGAAATAATGCGGAGGGGCCAAAAAGGCAATTAGACCCTTTTATAAAAATGCGCGGATCCTCCCTGGGTTTCGGGTCAACGCGCGGATCCTTGCCCTGAACGACGTCGTTTTATGGTTATTAGCTTAAGCAAAAACGGCGTCGTTTTAGTACTACTATATAAGTCAGTTTTAACACCAAAAAATTCATTTAAACCTTATTTTAAAAAAAAAAATTAAAAAATTCTCTCAAATCCTCTCGTCACCCGATTGGGTTCTGGTCACCGGACCTAAGGGCCACCGCCTCACGCGCCTCATGCGCCACACGCGCCATCGTCGGCTCCGCCAAATACGGCGGCCGGAGGTGGAAAACTTCACTTCTTCCGTGCGAATCGAATGGTATACTTGTGCTCCTTTTTTATTTTAGTAGTATTTTTGTAAAAAAATGCATAAATCAAAGGAGAATAAAAGAAAAACGAAAATAGGTATTCAGAAATCACCTCTGTATTTGGGTTTTCTCTGTTTTTATTCGTATTTTTCTGTATCTGCTTGTATCTTGTGTCCGTTTTACAGATTTGGTTAGGGTTTTTATAACCCTAAAATAAATCGAAAAAAGAAAGAAAATAAATGTAGAATCCTATTTTGCTGCCACTGTCCCTTTTCTTTCCTTCTTTTGCAGGTGAACGGCGCGGATTTCGGCGGTAGGGCGTTATTCGCGCGCGGATCGCGGCTTGACTAGGGCTATGTTGAGGCTGCTATGGGTGCTTGCGGCGCAGTGGAAACCTAAGGTTTCCTGCGTCCACAAGCTATTTGGGCCACTGGATTTAGATTTAGTATTGGGCTAATCGGGTTTGGGGTAGAGTATTTGGGCCACACGCAGCCTTCTGATCTGGAGTCAAACGCGCTACCATTGCGCCACAGATCCCTTGCCTTTGCAATCTACAAAATAAATATTGGTCTTGTCTTATTAATGTAAATGTAAAAGATAAAAGTCCTTGAACGAGGTTTGATTTGATTTCATAGTTTCTGGGGAGATTGAGTTTTTATAATACCATATGTGATAATTTTTGTATTTCATTCATGAATTTTTTAGTTGAATTGTTTTCCTATAGATCAAATTTATATTTTTTAGTTTCATAAAGCGAGTCAATCCAACTAAAGACAACAAATTTCTAGATAAGTTCAATATGGATTTTTTTTTGAGTTGAAGGATTTGAAAGTTATATATTTTTCTGTGTTTTTCTTTTGTAAAAGCTATATATTAGCTGTTTTCTCATTGGCAATAAAGATATGAGAAATAGTTGTTTTTAATCTAAAAACACTTCTATTTTCTTCATAAAGACCTCCAAATTGTAACCTAGAGTTTTTCAGGTAGATGTAAGTCCCACAATTTCCTGTAAAATTGAGTTTCGGTGTCTGTAAGCAGTAAGGACAACGAAGAAGCAGTAGTGCTGGAGAGGAGCTGCTTTATAGCTAGAGCGAACGGTATACATCCCAGAATGTTTGTGTTGCCAGTTGCCACACCAAATATCATCTGCAGCAGTCGAAGAAAGAGGAATATACAGAATCCAACGATCATCATTCGGGGAAAACAATACATGAATCAAGTCAATTTTCCATGAGCTAGTGTCCGCATTAATTAAATCATCCCAAAAATTTGAATGGTGCAGGTAACCACTTATCCTGACAAATTGAAACTGACTTACCATTATTGTAAACCATTGATCAATAACCCTGTAGCACTCCGAATGAATAGGCAAGTAGGAGATGGGTTAGTCCCAAGCTGCGAATTAAGAAAATCAGTACTTAGCTTTTCGACCTCCGGCAACGAGAGAGGTAGAAGCACTAAGAAGACGCCAACCAAGCAAGGCAATATTGAATTTGCCAAGATCTCGAAAACCAAGGCCACTGGCATTTTTAGGACACATAACCAGTGCCACCAAACTGTGTCCAAAGGTGACATGTGTCCAATATTATATATTCCTTTTTCTATTTATTATTATTATATTCTATAATTTTATATCATCATTTTAATTCTATTTGAAGTCTAAACATTCCACTAATTGTACGTGAAATACTTTTCCTTTAAATACGAGGTATATTTATTAGGATTTGGGGAAATATTAAAACACACCTCGGTTTGTGAAATACATTCTAAAAGTAGATAACTTTAAAAGATTTATATAAAGCAGGTTAATTTGATTATTGATCTTAATAGACCCCTTCATCTAACTTAAAATTAAAACCGAATTACCCAAACTATATGTTAGCATTGTTTGTACAGTTGGTATAAAAGTAAGTTTATAAGAAATTAACCAAGTCTTTAAGGCGTGTATCGATGCTGTTTTTTTTAAGGTTTTATCCGCTCCACCTATATTATGGTGTGTAAAAGAGTTATTAACAAATGAACCTCGAGGATATAATGAAGCACAATGATTATTTACGTTTTGCATTAATGGAAACAGTTCAATGAGCAGAGCATAATAATGATATCAATTTAAGAGATATAACTCATCACTATAAATAGTGACAACTTTTGATTAATAATCAAATGACATAATTTTTGCTTACTTATAACTTTTCATTTGCAACTATTGGAGCACTATATATATTGAAAATGTTCCACCATATACTATCTATTTGAAGATAAAAATTGATTGGTCAGCCTAATTTATATGATAAAAAAAATATTTTTCCACGGAACAAGGCCTTAGTTGAAGGAAAATCAAACGCTTGGAAAAGAGGTGTAGAGGTGGCAAACAGGTGAGCTCGGGCGAGCTTTTATTGAACTCGGATTTTGTTGGATGAGCTCTAACGATTTCAATTGATTTTGAAATTTGTAAGTTATAAATATTTTTATTTTGAATATAATAATTTATTTTACTTATATATGATGCCGATGCAATTCAAAATTGCCTTATAAAAAACCTAACTTGTATATATATATATATATATATGTAATAGAGTTATTTTATATAAAATAATTAAAATGTTTATGTTATAAAATAAAGAGAGATGGGGAGAATAAAGAACAAAGAAAATATGAAAACAATAGAGAATGTACTTTAGTGATCAAAATGGGTGATTACAATATTTCATCAGTCTCTATTTATAGGCATAAGAAGTATAAAAGAAGTATAGATCTAATTCTAATAACTATTAGAATTTAAAGTACATTAAAACTTTATCTTAATCATGATGGACATCCACTTCATAAGATATTCATAACACTCCCCCTTGGATGTCTATTGATAGATAATGTGTCTCGTTAAAACCTTGTTAGGAAAAACCCTGTGGGATAAAAACCTAATGAAGGAAAAATAGTACACAATCTATAATATGCATAATATGCTGCCTCATTAAAAACCTTACCAAGAAAACCCAGTGGGACAAAACCTCGATTAAGGGAAAAAGAGCGCAACACGTATTTACTCCTCCTCATGAAAACATTACATATTTTCTCATATTCTATGTATTCAATCTTGAATACTAGTTTTTCAAATGACTATTTGAATGTATTTGCTAAGCATTTATATTACCATTCTTTTAAAAGTCATGAGTGATGGAATTTTGGGGGAAATATATTTTGATCTCTTTAGGAGATTCAACAATAATCATAACAAACTTTAATCATGATTCTTTTAAAAAAACACAAATAGGTATTTTGGATCATTTTATAATCCTCCTTCAACTACTATTCACTAAGTCAAATTTACCACATATGTTCAAATTATTTCAATTCATATAAATGAACAATTTCTCGATAACTTCAATATGCTTCTAGCATTCTAAATCATTCAAGGATTTTAATATAAACTTTAATATATAGTGATTCATAAAACCATTAGACGCAAGTCAAATCTTTTATGAATTGTTAATTTAATAATATATCTAAAGGTTATTGTATCTACCACAAAATAATATTATATCTTTTCATAAACAATGCCAGTACTTAGCGAAAAACTTTATATTTTTATTCCGCTTTTGCAAAACTACTTCATTTGCACCCTCATTGGCTTTATACCTTTAGATATTTGGACGACTGGTCCAAAAACTCTATGAATTTAATTGTACTTGAGTTGCGTCTTTCTATTTTGATCAATTTATTCCATATCTATATTTCTCAATAGATTTATTCAAGATCCTCCTTTTATTTCATTATTTCAATAATAATATTACATGCAAAATCATTATCGACCACTTTAATTATTTGGTTCCACACTTTCTTGAATTGACATAACTTATCGAGATATCTTATTTTCATTATTTTAAAATTCAGTTTTAGGTACTTGAATCTCTTCTGAAGTTTTACTTATTAGTTATGTCTTGGGTCTCTTCTGGAGCACCTGCCTCCACTATATAACCATCTAGAAAAATTTTCATCTTTGGAATCGATCAATCTATTATTTATTCTAACTGATTGTCCTATTGGGACTTTGATTCAAATTAAAATATTAGATGATATATAACACTTGGTTATTCTCATTAAGTTTGTAAGTACATCTAACATTTAACTTGTAATGAGTTATCATTATTGAACTTCTGGTTCAAATTACTCTCCCCCTAACTCATTACAAGTTATTATTTCTCTCCCCCTAATGTCGGGAAAACTTACAACTCATGTCATAACTAAATATCAAATTAATAGCTCAAAAATATTATAATGAGACTCATATAAAAATACATTCTCAATCTCTTATTATGACCCATCTTTGTGCGTTGTGGTGAAGCAGTTAGAACATATACCGCACATCCAAAAATTATAAGATGGGAATATTTGGCTCTTTACCAAAAATCAATTGTAATGGGGAGTATTTATAATTTATTGGTTTGATACGACAACATGTAAATCAATACAATCTCATGCTGAAATAGAAAGTTTTGTTCTCATAAGTAATGATTTAGCTATTAGTTGGAGGCATTTGCTAAATAATTTAGATAACTCATTTTTTGTGTGAATATGAGCTACAAGATGTTCAACTTTTATCCCAATTGACATGCAATAATCATTGAAAACTTGGGATGTAAACTCACCAACATTAGTAAGATGAATTGTTTTAATTGCATAACCTGAAATTAATAATTTAAACAAGCAATCTCGCAAACGACAGGTTGCGAGTTGATAACGCATGTGATTATTTTGTAGATGCATTTACCAAAATCATATAATATCAAAACCATCCACATGGTGGATGAATGGGACCATATTCATTTCAGAATGCAAGTGTAACACCCCAAACCCAGCCCAAACGCTACAACCGGATCTGGTATGTCACTTAAGAGATTTTACATAACATGTCGCATTTTGGAAAACAATTACTAGGTTTACACCTTTATTTCGAAAGCTTAATAATTCATTAAAGTATAAAATATTAAGTAACCAATTATCTTGGTAGATTTTAAATAAAAACCAAAATTTCATGCAGGTCTTAACTTAATTGAAAATGTAAAACTTAAAACCAGTAATAAAAGCCCAACAAAATCCCAAAACATAAATGGTAGACTAGTGGCCCATGGCCTTATTACAAAGAAATTTGAACCCATTAATTAAATGAAAATAAAAAATTATACTAAGTCTTTTTGCTGAATTCTCAAAGCTCTGTCGCATGGCCATTTTGCTCTCCTTTCCAGCCCGGTCCGATGCCCTAAGTGTCACCTTAGATGGTTAAAATTAAAGGGTGAGTCGCGAGACTCAGTGTGCAACCCTCATGCACCATTAGATTTGGGCTTTAGCCCCATAAAACAGAATAATCAAAATATAAGTAACAAAAATAATATGCAAAGCCCAACCCATATCCTAGGTGTCCATCCGCTACACGTCCCCGTACCAGCCATTCACACCATTGGGGATTTCTACAATCAACCCACACCGCTACACGCCTTGATGGCGATCGTCTTTGCTCATCATCGGATCATGGCCGTAGCCACTAAAAGCGAATCACGCAGCGAAGCGCTACAGCGAATCACGGTAAGAAGCGCTACAGCAGATCACGGTAAAAACCGCTACAACATATAACTTCCTCCTTTCATCAAACCCAACCCATGCAACCACATAAAATCAAGTATACTTATAACATTTAATCGGATCATTTACTAACACTGGTGATTTGCTTTACCCTCTTTGGGTTCCCGTCAATATGCCGGGTGTCGTAACCATTTTTTTTGAAAAGAACAGTATACGACGCGGTCGACTCGATTTTGAAAATGAAAAGGGAAGAAAAGGAAGGAGTCGCCACCGATCTTTATTTGGGTGTGATCGGATCACCTTCGTTTTAATAAAGCGTCTCGGTTTATTAAAACGATACTTTGGTCTACTGAAAATTGGAGAAAAATGGGTTGGAAGTCAATTACGTGCGAGGAAGGATTAGCACCCTCGACACGCGCGAAATCGGTACCAAACCGATTGATCGATGTCCTAATGTTGAAAACTTTGAAATGGTCTGAAAATAGGATACTTTTTATTTCTAAAATTTGAAGGAATTGGAAGGGACGTTAAGACTCTCTTATTTTCGAAGAGATAAAGCATCATGTCCAGTAAGTTAGGGCGCGATACTTTAGACTCCCGAAACTAAGCTCGCCTTTTAAAAACTCGATTTTTATTTGGAGAGGATCTCCCGTCATTTGTCAAACGAGAAATCAGAACCCAGTAAGTTAGGGCTCGTTTTCTCGAAGGTCCAAATTAGGAATATTGCCTCCATTTTAGAAGAAAGAAAAGAAACTTATCTCGAAGTGTCTAGATGTCGAGTCCAGTAAGTTAGCGCGACATTTGAATACCGAGATTAAGTGTTTTGTTTAAAATTTAAATTTCGATTTCAAAAAGGATATCCCGTTGTTTACCTTTAAACGAGAAAAAATGGAACCCAGTAAGTTAGGGCTCGGTTCACTCGAATTGCTAATACGGAATGTCGATTTAAAACTAAAATTTATGATTTTGGAAAGGATCTTCCGTTGTTTAGCTTGAAGCGAGAAAAATCAGAACCCAGTAAGTTAGGGCTCGATTTCTCCCGAAGCGCTAATACGGATATATTGGTCGTTTGAAAACTTGATAAATCGGGTAAAGGTGAGTGCAATAATAATAAAGTAAATAACAATAATAATATATTAATAAAATAATAGTAATAAAAAGAGGAGGATTTAGAAATAATAGTAATGATAATGAAAATAATAAAATAAAAAATAATAACAATGATAAAATGATAATAAAAATAAAAATAATAATAATAGGACGATGATAAATAGAATAAAGGATAAACATATAATATAATAATATATAGCAATAAATGTAATAACATATAAAATAATGATAATATATATAGCAATAATGATAAGGACGTTAGTAATAATGAGTATAATAATAGTAATAATAACATACAAAAATAATAGTAATAAAAATGAAAATAATAATACTGTCAATAGAGAATAATAGTAAGAGTGATAGTAGTTACAATAAAATAATACTAAGACTAATAAACTAATATTTTGAGAATAGAGTAAAAATAAAAATAAACAATAATAGTAATAGTAATAATAAGGAAAATAGTAATAATAATATAATAATAATAATGATAGTAATATCAATAATAGCAAATATGAGAATAGCAAAAAATAATGATATTAATGGTAATGATGATAATGATAATGATAGAAATTAATAATAATAAAACAAATAAAAATAGTAATAATAATAATGTAGGGATATCAAATCGATTCTAATAATAAAATAACAAAAAGGACTGAATTGAAATCAAGACAAAATTTTGGGTGCGAATCGGAAATAAAAAAGTAAGGCGGAGGGCCCATTTGTAACGCGCACGGAAATCCAAGGGACGAGGAGCGCAAATTTCCCCGAGTGTTTAAGCGCAGCGTTTTAAAGGGACCGAATTGAATGCGGTGCTAAACTTTAGGGGCAGATTTTAAAGAAATTAAAACTTGATTGTAGAGCAAAAGAGAAGCGGAAGGACTTCGCACATAAATACTCCATTTTTCCGGCAAAACACGCGGATCCTCGGGTAGGCGAGTCGGGTTCGGGTCGGTTTAGGTGAAACAGCGTCGTTTTGAGCTTAATGGCAGACCCAAAAGACGCGTCGTCTCAGGGTGCTATAAAAGGCCCAAATTCTTCAAAAAAATCATTTGTCACCGATTTTTTTTTTTAAAAAAATTTAACTCTTTCTTTTTTTCTCTGCGCAGGCTGGGATCGCGCGCAACTCGGTCGGGTTCGCGCGATTCGCCGTCGTGCTCTCCGCCGCCGCGTCAGCGCGCGGCGACCGTGCACTACACTGGCGCCCGAAGTAAAAAAACTCCTTTTCGGCCTTCCTTTTTTGGTATTTGTTTCCTCTATTTTTTTACTTCATATTTTACACATGCATAAACAAAGGAGAAACAGATTAAGTAATATAAGGGAAAAAATTACCTTAGGCTTAGATCCGATTTTTCTTTTGATATTTTGGTTCTCTGATTTGGGGGTCTTTTCTTAGTTTTTGGTAACGTTTTTCTTTTAATCTATTTAATTGAAATCTTTTTGTCTTCTCTCCTCTAAAAAAAAGTCCCTTACAAAGAGATTTTGATAGGCTTTTATAGCCTGAATTTTTACACACTTTTGCTTTCTGTCGTTTCCCCGTTTAATGCTTGCAGGTTCCAGTGGCGGTGCAAGTGGGAAGGGCGGTGGTCGGTGGTGTCAGACTGGCGTGGAGCAGTTGGCGGCAGTTGTCAGAGGTTAGGGGCGGCACACCTAAGGCTTAGGGTTTTTTCTGAAAAATGTTTTTTTAGGTTTTTGGGCTTGTATGTGGGCTAGGGTTGGGTGGTATTAGGCTTGGGTTTAATGTATTGGGTCTTTTTTTTCTTTTTCTTTTTTCGTTTTTTTTTTATTCTCTGTTGGGCCGGGCAAATATTGGGCTTATACAGCTGCCCCTCTTTGCTCATTATCGTGTAACGGGAATAGAGCAAAGACTTAAAGAAGCCCAATGTGGCCCGGCTTCGCCGAGTCTTGAATTCTCAGGTGCTCTTCTTCAAGTAGCCTCATTCCAGTCCACTTCATCTTGTTGCTTCGATCCACTTTACTGCGACTTCAGTCTGCTCCACTGCAAACTCAGGGAGACAAGATTTGACGTCTTCGATCTGCTTCCTGTAACCTCAGGGATCCCCAGGTTGATATCTTCGATATGCTTCCTGCAACTTCAGGAAGGTCAACTCTGCTATCTTCAATCTGATCCCTGCAAACTCAGGGATCACGGTCGATGTCTTCGATCCGCTTCACGCAACTTCGGAAAGGTCAAATCGCTATTTTCAATCGATCCCCGCAAACTCGGGGATCACGGATGATGTCTTCGATCCGCTTCGCAACTTCGGGAATTTCAAATCTGTTATTTTCAATCGATCCACGCAAACTCGGGGATCACGGTGATATCTTCGATCCGCTTCTGCAACTTCGAGAAAGGTCAAATCTGCTTTTTTTTTTTTTTCAATCGATCCACGCAAACTCGGGGATCACCACGGTGATGTCTTCGATCCATTTCCGCAACTTCGAGAAAGGTCAAATCGCTATTTTCAATCTGATCCACCGCAAACTCGGGGATCACACGGTGATATCTTCGATCCGCTTCCCGCAACTTCGGGAAGGTCAAATCTGCTATTTTCAATCTGATCCCCGCAAACTCGGGGATCACCGGTGATGTCTTCGATCTGCTTTTCACGCAACTTCGAGAAAGGTCAAATCGCTATTTTCAATCGATCCCCGCAAACTCGGGGATCACCAGATTGATGTCTTCGATGTGCTTCACGCAACTTCGGGAATGTCAAATCTGTTATTTTCAATCGATCCCCGCAAACTCGGGGATCACGGTGATATCTTCGATCGCTTCCGCAACCGGGAATGTCAAATCTACTATCTTCAATCGATCCTGCGAACTCGGGGATCACGGTGATGATCTTTCGATCCGCTTCTGCAACTTCGAGAAAGGTCAAATCGCTATTTTCAATCGATCCACGCAAACTCGGGGATCACGGACCGATGTCTTCGATCATTTCTGCAACTCGAGAAAGGTCAAATCCGCTATTTTCAATCTGATCCCCGCAAACTCGGGGATCACGGTGATATCTTCGATCCGCTTCCTGCAACCGGGAAGGTCAAATCTGCTATTTTCAATCGATCCCCGCAAACTCGGGGATCACCGGTGATGTCTTCGATCCATTTCTGCCCAACCCGAGAAAGGTCAAATCGCTATTTTCAATCGATCCCTACAAACTCGGGGATCACGGTGATATCTTCGATCGCTTCCCGCAACCGGGAATGTCAAATCTGTTATTTTCAATCGATCCTGCAAACTCGGGGATCACCCCGGTGATATCTTCGATCCGCTTCCCGCAACTTCGGGAATGTCAAATCTGTTATTTTCAATCGATCCCCGCAAACTCGGGGATCACGGTGATGTCTTTGATGCGCCTCGCAACCTTCGTGAAGGTCAAATCGCTACCTTTGATCCGCTTCACTTTGCAAACTCGGGAGGCGGGATGCGCTATTCTTTAACTGTTACGCCATAGTGTCCTTTTGAGGACATAACACGTAGAATGAGTACATGCTTATGCCTAATGATTAGGATGCCATGAGTATGATGAGTCAGAATGTTATAAGCGCGATTTCCCATTTGAGGTGTTATCGTCTATTTATCCGTCAAAGTTTCATCTTCGTTTCCTTTGCGATGCTTAGTTTTCGTATGAATGACTTGCCCCTGTGGAAATTTCAAGGCCCCTTTCCTTTAGGCCGGGACACGGGTGCATTGACTTCTATTTGTCTTCCCGGGAATCACAACTCCTACTCGAAGAGTACCCGACTTAGTTTGTTTTTGGATTCGTTCCACGGTGACTTAGGGTTTTGAATCTTTCCTTGTCGAAAATTGGCGGTCACCTTTCTGGGTGACTAGGTAATGTTATTCACCATCACGATTCTTGAATCGGGCGAGGAAGTTTGAAGAAATGATTTCCATTAAGACCCCTCTTTCTCCAATGTCTTTAATCTATATGCGTGGAAATTCTAAACAATTGTCTGTTTTGATTTTCGTTTTATCTTAGAGATTCCCAAAGTAATACGTAGAACTTTCTTTTGTGAAACTATCGGTTCATCAATTATTATTTTAATGCAACATGTTTATGAATGATGGGTAACAATAGATTGACTTCAAAGAGAGTTAAAATGAATTATCAACGATTTGATTGGGAACATATCCTTTTTGCAAAAAGAATCCAACAATGTGCAAGACATAAATCAAATGCCCTAGACACCGCCGATTGGGCTTCTATACAAGCTTCATGAAGGTTTGCTTTAAGCTTTAGCATGTGTTAGAAGACTCAAAGTACTTTGTTGATGCCCCAATATGCAACGTGCTTCCTCTTACTGTTGATTCTAGCGCTGCAAGGTCGCCACGTGTCTATTCAAAATCGAGCCGCCCTTTTGGGTTTTCAACTCAAAAGCCCTTTGGCCCCAAGGCGCCCTCTGCGGATTTTCACCTTGGCCTCTCTTTTTTTTTTTTTTTTTTTTTTTGAAGTCTCAAAGTGCCCTTTGCGGGTTTTTACCTTGGCCTCTCCGTTTCAAGCAAAGTACTTTTAAGCTGAATCCGAATTCACGGGATTGGGCAAGCTTTTCCGTCCATCTCGATCAGAATCACTTGCACCTCCCGAGAAAGCTTTCTTTACCACATACGGCCCTTCCCGGTTTGGCATCCATTTTCCTCTGTAATCCTTTTGTATGGGAAGGATCTTTTCAAACCACGAGTCCCCCTCATGGAATTCTCTTGGGCGAACTTTCTTGTCATAAGCCCGCATCATTCGTCTTTGGTACATCGACCGTGACGAATAGCCCTCAATCTCTTTTCTTCAATTAAATTCAACTGATCATATCGAGCTTGGATCCATTCGGCCTCATCCAGTTTTACCGACAACACTCGAAGAGAAGGTATTTCCACTTCAATAGGTAGAACCGCTTCCGTCCCGTAGACCAATGAGAAAGGTGTCGCGGTGAGAGTTCTAACGGATGTCCGATAAGCATAGAGTGCAAGCGGCAATTTCTCATGCCGGTCTCTATAAGTCTCAGTCATCTTTCCCACTATCTTTTTATATTCTTGTTGGTTGCTTCCACGGCCCCATTCATTTTTGGACGATAAGGCGACGAATTGTGGTGTTTGATTTTGAATTGACTACAAACCCCCGCTATCGTGCTATTGTTTAAGTTCGATTGCATTATGCGATATGATCCTCTCGGGCATTCCATATCGACAAATGATCTCTTTTTTAAAAAGCGACTAACCGTGAATTAGTGGCGTTAGCATATGAAGTGCCTCTACCCATTTTGTGAAATAGTCAATAACTACAAAGATGAACCGATGCCCATTGAAGCCTTGGCGATATCGGCCCAATGACATCCATGCCCCACATGGAAAATGGCCATGGAGAAGTCATAACATGTAAAGGTGATGGGGGCACATGAATCTTGTCTCCATAAATCTGACATTTATGACATTTCTTAGCATAGTTGATCTGATCTCCCTCCATAGTGGACCAATAATATCCGAACCTCATTGTTTGCCTGGCCATTGTGAAACCATTAGCATGAGTTCCACAGACACCTTCATGGACTTCTTCCAAGATTAACTTAGCTTCGGCGGCGTCCACACATCTTAGCAGCACTTGATCTTTTCTTTTCTTGTATAAGACTTCTCCATCCAGGACGTAATCACAGGCTAGTCTTCTCAGCGTCTTTTTATCGTTCTCAATCGATTGATCACGGGTATTCGCGATTTTTCACATACCATGGTATATCGTAGTACCATGGTGGGCCGAGCTTTCTCTCCTTCCTCGACATTGTAGCAATGGGCTGGGTCTTGATGAATGCTCATTTGTATTGGTTTCATATCTTCGCTTTCATTTATTCGGACCATGGAAGCCAGGGTGGCCAGAGCATCAGCCATCTGATTCTCGTCCCTGGGTAGGTAATTGAAAGTGATGTCATCGAACTCTCGATCAATTTTGGGCCAATCTTTTGTAGATAACCAGACTTTGGATCTCTGGTTTCCCATTCTCCTTTGAGTTGATAGATTACCAAGGTAGAATCTCCATAAACTTCCAATACCACGAATCTCGCTCGATAGCGGCGCGGAGACCCATGATGCAAGCCGTATTGACCATATTATTAGTGCAATCGAAATCCGGTTTGCAAGTGAATGGATAATAGTCTCCTTTTGGGGACATCGGATCGCCCCAATTCCATTGCCCACGGCATTTGATGCCCGTCGAAATTCGGTTTCAAGGATAGTCTTGGCGCCTTCTTGATTATACGCCACGTACATTAAATCTTCATTAGGGAAATCAAAATCTAAGGGCTCATAGTCTTCAAGGGCTCTCTTGGCTAGAAAGTCCGCTATTGCACTCCCTTTTACCGCCTTTTGGTTTACATAAGCGATGTCAAATTCGAGAAAGTAGAATCGCCATCTGGCCATTCTTCCATTCAAGCGATAGATTCCATCATATATTTAAGGGGATCTAGCTTTGAGATGAGCCATGTCGTGTGATCTGAGCATATATTGCCTTAGTCTCGAGTTGTCCAAATTAAGGCACATCACAATTTCTCAATTGGCGGGTACCTCGTTTCACATTCGGTAAATTTTTACTAAGGTAGTATATTGCTCTTTCTTTCTTCCCGACTCATCATCGGTGACCCACACATCCCATCGAATTATCAAGCACAGTCAAGTAAAGGATTAATGGCATGCGGTTGAGGTGGCATTAATCTGGAGCATGGGGCGGTATTGTTTTACCTTTTCGAAGGTCTTGGCATTCTTCATCCCATGTGCAGGTTGTGTTTCTTGAGGAGGCGGAATATGGGGTCACACCTCTCGGTTAGTTGTGAAATGAGCAAGGCGATGTAATTTAGCCTTCCTAAGAAACCTCTAACTTCCTTTTGGAGTGCGCGGTGGAGGTAATTCTTGTATGGCTTTGACTTTATCCGGGTCAACCTCAATCCCCTTTTCGCGACTATAAACCCGAGTAGCTTTCCGGACCGAGCTCAGAAGGTACACTTTGTGAGTTAAGCTTCAGCTGGAATTTTCTCGGCCTCAAGAACAATTTTCTCAAGACTGCACATGCTCTTCTTGATTCGGGACTTGGCGATCATGTCGTCGGCGTAAACCTCAATTTCCTTGTGCATCATGTCATGGAATAAAGTTACCATGGCTCTCTGATATGTCGCCCCCGCATTTTTTAGCCCAAATGGCATTACCTTGTAACAAAATATTCCCCACGTGGTTATAAATGTTGTCTTGTCCATGTCCTCGGGATGCATCTTTATTTGGTTGTACCAGAAACCATCCATGAAGGAGAACAACGAATAGCTCTTTGTATTGTCTACCAAGGTGTCGATGTGAGGCAGCGGGAAGTTGTCTTTCGGGGTGGCCTTGTTTAGGTCTCTGTAGTCCACGCACATCCGTACTTTCCCGTCCTTCTTGGGGACCGGGACAATATTAGCTACCCAATCCGAGTATTTAACTACTTGCAAAAACCCAGCATTAAATTGTTTCTCGACTTCTTCCTTTATTTTTAACAAGACATCTGGTCTCATTCTTGAGCTACGTTGGATTGGCTTGCATTCTTCTCTTATGGGCAATCGGTGTGCTGCGATCTCGGTGCTTAGTCGGGCATATCTTGGTATGACCATGCGAACACATCCTTGAATTCATGGAGTAATTCAATGAGGTTTCGCTTTGGTTTCCCATGATAATATGGGCTCCAACCTTCACTTCTTGCCCCTCTCCTAGGTTCACCATTTCTACTGAGCTCTTTATGGGGTAGGATCTGCTTTTCTTCTTGCTCTACCATTCTCAACAAATCTTGAGGCAAGTCGCATTACGTGTCATTTTCAAAATCACGAGATTCCTCTGAACACATTTCTTGCTTAAAGCGGACTTACGAATCTGTAGTATCGTTACTCATATCATTGATGTCTAGAGACTGTAATGGGTATCAAAGGGTGTACAAAGAACAAATGAATTTGAGGACAACTATTCACATGATATGAATGAGAGCGAAGAATAAATGATAAAAATGTAAAATGAGAGAATATTTAGTAGAATTGAAGATGTATTTCATTAAAACAAAATGTCAGAACATGAGCCTATTTCACCAAAGAAATCTCATTGTTTCTAGGCTTAAAAACAACAAGAGTGTTCGAGTATTACTCTGTATCATCTCTAAAAACTACAGGAAACTCCTCTTGATCCAATTGTCTAGAGTGCTTCGAGGTTCATATGTGCGAATGCCCGATGATTTCCTTGATTAGCCACCTCATCGTGTATAGCATTGATGTGGGGATATTCGTCTCTAGAAGATTCTTCCCAGGGTAAATTATTCCTCACGATATGAAGGTCCAGAGATATGTGGGGAATGTCGCCGGTTCCCCTTAACGTCTTCTCCGTTCGGTCGGGCCTTTCTCCTTTCTCGCTTCTTTTCCATTTCCTTCTTCATTTGTTTAGTATACGGTTTAAAACCTAAACCAAAGCGGTCTCTTTTCTCCTTGACATCGAGTCTGGACTTTCCCTTGGAGATATTTGCCCAATCCTCTTGAGGCGGTGCTCCCTTTCCCATCGTCAATTGTAATCCCATCTTGGTGGTTTTGGATAGCTTGGGCACCGGAACTTCACTTCCTCTGCGATGAGCGTCGCATTTACGAACTCTAGGGATCGGAAGGAACATTCGATAGCTTCCTCATTAGTTTCTAGGTGCGGCGCCATTTGTGTTTGTCGCTATGATATCTTCTTGGCGTTTATAGTTACCAACCGATTTTTACATTACCGATTTTAACACAGTGCGGCGATGAAGTCTGCCCCCGCCGAATGAATCCATGGCCTCCCCAACGGCGGTTATACGAGGTTTGATGTCCATGACCCGGAAGTCCACCTCGTAAGTGTTAGGCCCTATCAATAAAGGTACATCTATTCTCCTGTCACTCTTCTTTCGGTCTTGAGTCAAGCGCTCTCACTATGTTCGGCATGCTTTCATGTGAGAACCGTCTATTGGCAACCTCTCGATTGTAGCGGTGGTAGGACATTCAATCTTGACCCATTATCTATTAGCACGCTTGGCGAGTGTACCCCTTACAGCGGGTAGTTATGTGCAAGGCTTTCGTTGATCCCAAGCCTCGGGCGGGATTTCATCATCGTGAAGTAGATGAAATTGTCGGCGCTTATGTTACTAACAGACGGTCTAACTTGTTGTGGATATATCCTTAGTAACATAAGTCTCATTTAGTACTTTCATCAATGCTTCGCGGTGTACCTCACGAACTTAGAAGTAGGGCTAACACGGAGATACTGGCTGGTTATGCGTGCGGTTGTTCCACCACGCTATATTTATTTGTGTTTCAAGAATTTCAAGAATTCTTTGGCCTCTTCCTCTTTACGGGCTCATTGATAGGGGTTTGGGTTCCTTTTTTCGTCCACTCGGCCTGATCTTTGGTTTCATTGGTTCTTCCCCTCTTTTTCCAGGATCATAACGCTTCCCACTACGCGTATAGAACCCTTCATTCGTGCCCTCCTCTGGACTGCTAGTGGAGCTTTCTGCCCCTGGCATCGTCACATTACAATTATAGTTCCAAGGTACCTTTTTACTATCTTTGTAGGGAAAAGAAGCAGGTTTCTGAATTATAATTTTCGGCCTTCCCTGTACCCGCCTTAGTGTTTTGCGAAATGATGATCTCGGATAATTAACTCCCGGCTTTGTCAATTCCTCCTCGGTCGCGCATACATCCTCTTCCTCTGCTCCTTTTTCATAAAACTCCAATTCTTTGTTGTCAATAAGACCTTGTACCAAAATCCTAAACTCGGCGCATTCTTGAATCTCGTGTTCCTTCGTCTTATGGAGTTCGCAGTAGTTCTTTAAATCCCTCCCTTTTTCCTCAAGATCTGAATCTATCCATCCTCTTTTTGCCATTTCCTTCCAGACTATTCGTAATGGGGTTTTCATACGTGACATCCTTCTTAATCTTCCTCACCCCTTCCTCACCTGTCGCGTTTACCCCTCTCTCCTCGTGATTGGGCGGTGGGTTCCCCTTTTTACCATGTCGTCGAGTGTTATAACCCCCATCTTTATTAGCCTCTCGACTACCTTTTTAAAAGCGAAGCAATTCTCTATCGAATGCCCCTCTATCCTGCATGGTATCGTGATGAGCGTTAAGTCGTACCACTTAGGGTATGGGGAAATTTGCAATGGTTGCAAATAGAGCAGGGACAGGATGTGCTCATTGAATAAAATACGGTATAACTCTTTTATGCGTTATCGAATTGGAGTAAATTGAATCTTTTCAATATTCGGTGCAGTTCCCGATTCTGTCTTGCGAGTCCTTGTTGTCAATGATGGCGCCTTTGGGTGATTTAGTGATCGCCTTGAGTACCCCCTTATTGTATGTACTCACGTTATTTACTTCACCATCTTTCTTCTTAGGAGCGGTTCTTCTAGTGCTTTCTCTGCCTCGATCTTACGCCTCTTATAGCATGCTCGATCATCTCTCCTGCCATCACTATGTCGGCAAAGCTTTTAGTCGTACTCCTATCATATGGGTTATGAAAGGGGCCTTGAGTATTAATGAAGAGCATGGTGGTTTCCTTTTCTAAGAGGGGTGGTTGGACTGCATGGCGACCTCTCTCCACCTTTGCGCATATCTTATGCGAAACTTTCATTTTGTCTTTTCTCCATGCCTTGCAAAGTAATTCTGTCGGTGCCATGTGCGTGGCGTGGTGTAATGCTTCGAGAAATGCTTGAGCCAAATCTCTCCAAGAACTAATGTTAGCCCGACTAAATTTGGTTATACCATCTATTCTGCTGCCACCAAACTTTCTTGGAAGCGATGGATTAAGAGTTGATCATTGCTCACGTAGTGACCATTCGCTGCTGCAGAACATGGTGATGTGGGCTTCAGGCGACTAGTCCCACTATATTTTTAATTCGGCATTTTAAACTTATGAGGCGTACCAAATCGGGAACTAGACTTAAATCTTTTGCGTCGATCCACGATGATGATCGATACTTTCAGCGCTTTGAATTTTCCTCCAGCCATTTACAACGATCTTCCGAGTTGTTTTGAGGATTCTATTCTCGACCCCATTTTCTCATTGCATCTAGATCGGGTACAACGAGTTGGCCGGGCTATCTCTGGTTGGGACCCGAGGCCCATGTGATGGCTCACGGGAGGTCTAGTGTCATCCACCGCCCTTCTTTGGGGGCTGATCGTAATTGATGGCCTTTGGAGATATTCCTCGAGCGGGGCTCTTGAGTGCGGCGGGGGTAAAACCGGGGGGCGCCTTCGCTATCCTCTTCGATCGGAGGCATTGGACCTTTCCCTTTGTCCGTTACTCCATTCGGCATTTGGGCCATCTGTGCTATCATGTTTCTCTGGGCCTCCGGCATTTGGTCCTTCATTTCTCTTTGGAGTTTCAACATTTCTTTGTTGCATTTCTTCTGCATTTCTTTACGGAATTGTTCGAACCTTTGATCCATTCTCTTAGTTTTAGCGCGTGTTCGTAGTGATGTTCGCTTCCAGTTTTCTCTTTTCACTTTCTTTTTCTCGATAATTTTAGCTAGTCGGACCCCCTTTTTATAAACTTAAATGCATGTAATGTGATGCAATGCAAATGCATGAATGCAAGAAAAAGACATCGATTTCGATCAACTTCATTTTAGAAGACTTTATTAGAAGGCAAGATCCTTTACATAAAGCGAACTACAAATATGCTTTCGCCCTAAGGCCTAAAGTTTTAATTTTCCGAGCAAAGAGGTTAGCTCTTGACTACTGACCATTGCGGCTCATATTTCATGCTCAACATATCGGCTGTCTTTGCCAAAGTTTGTAGATGATCGGCTACCTCTCGAATCTGAACTATCGCCGCCCATAAGGTAATCCCGATTTCTAACTTGATCATGAGAATAGTGAAGTTCTTCTTCCCAACGCCCTTCTCTTGTTTCGAAGCTCAATCAGAAGTTCACAAGCTGTGTAATCTTTGATTCTAATTCTTCAATCTTACCCTTCATTTCCTCGATTTTATTTAGACTTAATTTTGAGTTCACTTTCCGAGTTGCAACCGGTAGTGATGCGAGGGGACCGTCCAAGCTCGACCACCCTAGCTTTTAGCCCTTTCTTTTCTTTTGGCTTTCTGCCCATGTCTTTTCTTAGAACCTCATTTTGTGTTTGCATTTCTGGAACTTTTTCTCCCAAGCTGCTAGCTTTGGCCCTTTCCTCTCGGATCTCGCGTCGCCATTGCTCGGAGTTTTTCCTAATCCGGCATTTTTCATTGTCGAGACGCATCTTCTTATATTCCGTCTTCAAATCATCTCGGTCTTCCTCTATTTTCCCTTTCTCCTTTCTTAATTTTTCAGCAGACTTTTGTCCATCTACGTCTAACTTGAGGAGCATCTTTTCTTCTTCCAGTCTCTCTATCTTTCTTTCGAGTTACGAACTCATCCTTTCAAAATCTCGTTTCGCGATTTCTAGTTACGATGGGACTACTCGAAAATATTCCTCTCTTAACCGAGCGCCTTCTAGATTTGGCTCGGGGATGTTATCGTTGATCCTCCTAGTCCTCCATTCTCTGTACTCAGAGGTCATCATCGGGCCTATGGATAACCTCTTCATTCTGTGGACTGATTCCGAGGCACTAGAGATCTCTTTAACCTTTTTCTTATAGCTCCCCCTTCGTATGAGAACTCACATTGAGCCAACCCATATGTCGTTGGTACAAAGCTGTCTTGAATTATATTGTCTCAGGACCAGTGAGAGGGGCATATGCGGTGGCACCCCAAATTCCCGATGAGGAACCCGGTCGAAGCTTCCACAACGATAAAGGATTTGGTCGGTAACCGACCACGGAGCTTTCCAACCGATGTCATCTTCTTGAAGGTTTTGGAAGAAGCGCGATCCAATTTTCTTGGACACATCCTCTCTTCTAGGTGTATTTGCTATTTCTTCTAGCGGAGAGTAACTCTCTGTCATAAATCGATAGGACACTTTCTCCACTTTCGAAGTGACTATGGAACCAAGCCAATAACAATTTGCGCACATCCAATAAAACTGCCTTCACCCATTCTTACGCATGCATTCAAGGATCTAAGCGTTTGGCTAAGATGGCGAGGAGCAGGTGTGACCCCTTTGTCTAATCGGTGAATAGATCAATAAGCGCCGTCGATATGCCTTAAAGCTTTTGGAAATATTACGGCATCAGTAAACACACAGGCGAAGGCGTCAATCCCTTTCTTTGCATCGGGATGTGCCAAGATCAAGTCTCTCAAACATATCGGTATGCATTTACCTCCACCTTTCTTTTGCATTCTGGTTTGAAACCCATTGTTCGCTCATTCGGTGATGTTCATCAATTTCTTCGCGAAGGTTGGGCCATTAATCGCTTTGGAATAAGCTTTGTCGTCCACGAATTCTTGGGCAACGTAACAAGGTCGTATATTCTTCTACCGTGGGAACCAGATCTACCTTCCCAAAAGAGAAATGGCTATAAGCGACATTCCAAAAGCGGGACATTGCTCGGAATAGGTGCTTATCTATTTTGACGTCAAGCGGTAAGGCGAGTCACCGTAAGTACCATAGAACATTTGCCGTCTCGTTATCCCACCGAGCCCAAATTTCTTTCAACTCTTGGAGCTCGTTACGTGTGACAACGATGTTGGTAAAATCCCGTAGCTCGACACATACCCCTCAACTATGCTATCCCTTTTTCTATTTGGCATTGCTCGGACCACGTGCGGACGGCGCATTGTCTTCCACTTTATCAAGGAATTTGCTTTCCATAACCGACTTTCTAACTCAGAAACCGACCGTGAATCGATGCCTCTTAAATATGATATGCACAAAGAAAAATAAAACACAAAAGGTTAGTACCATGGAATACAAAGCAAGTGAAATAAACAAACACCTATACGGGTAATTACTAAGGTGCGGCATAGTTCATTTCGGGGTGGGTTCTAGGCTCTTTACATGTGGTTGAGTTCTAAAGTTCGAGGTACCCGAACCAGCAGATTCCTCGATCCTCACCCATTATAGGCTCATACGGACCGAGTTCGGTTCAGGGAATACATTTCCCTATGGCCATGCGGAAGTGAAAACTTCACGAAGACATAGGTGCGGATGTATTCGAAAGCGATCCACTAGCCCATGCGGAGGTGAAAACCTCACGAAAGCATAGCTTCTCGCTCCCACTTAAAGGTGTGACCCCAATGGTCATGCAATGCAATGCCAAAGTATTCAAGAGATCAAATATAACATTTGAAAATGTATTTAAAGGAACACGAATTTCGAAACCATTTTCCAATCTTAATTACAAGGACAAAAATCGATCAATCAATGGCCTGACTCTCGACGAATACGTCCCCAGTGGAGTCGCCAAGCTGTCGTAACCATTTTTTTTGAAAAGAACAGTATACGACGCGGTCGACTCGATTTTTGAAAATGAAAAGGGAAGAAAAGGAAGGGAGTCGCCACCGATCTTTATTTGGGTGTGATCGGATCACCTTCGTTTTAATAAAACGTCTCAGTTTATTAAAACGATACTTTTAGTCTACGAAAATTGGAGAAAAATGGGTTGGAAGTCAATTACGTGCGAGGAAGGATTAGCACCCTCGACACGCCGAAATCGGTACCAAACCGATTGATCGATGTCCTAATGTTGAAAACTTTGAAATGGTCCGAAAATAGGATACTTTTTATTTCTAAAATTTGAAGGAATTGGAAGGGACGTTAAGACTCTCTTATTTTCGAAGAGATAAAGCATCATGTCCGATGAAGTTAGGCGCGATACTTTAGACTCGAAACTAAGCTCGCCTTTTAAAAAACTCGATTTTTATTTGGAGAGGATCTCCGTCATTTGTCAAACGAGAAATCGAACCCAGTAAGTTAGGGCTCGTTTTTCGAAGGTCCAAATTAGGAATATTGCCTCCATTTTAGAAGAAAGAAAAGAAACTTATCTCGAAGTATCTAGATGTCGAGTCCAGTAAGTTAGGGCGCGACATTTCGAATACCCGAGATTAAGTGTTTTGTTTAAAATTTAAATTTCGATTTCAAAAAGGATATCCCGTTGTTTACCTTTAAACGAGAAAAAATGGAACCCAGTAAGTTAGGGCTCGGTTCACTCGAATTGCTAATACGGAATGTCGATTTAAAACTAAAATTTATGATTTTGGAAAGGATCTTCCGTTGTTTAGCTTGAACGAGAAAAATCAGAACCCAGTAAGTTAGGGCTCGATTTCTCCCGAACTGCTAATACGGATATATTGGTCGTTTGAAAACTTGATAAATCGGGTAAAGGTGAGTGCAATAATAATAAAGTAAATAACAATAATAATATATTAATAAAATAATAGTAATAAAAAGAGGGAGGATTTAGAAATAATAGTAACAGTAATGAAAATAATAAAATAAAAAAATAATAACAATGATAAAATGATAATAAAAATAAAAATAATAATAATAGGACGATGATAAATAGAATAAAGGATAAACATATAATATAATAATATATAGCAATAAATGTAATAACATATAAAATAATGATAATATATATAGCAATAATGATAAGGACGTTAGTAATAATGAGTATAATAATAGTAATAATAACATACAAAAATAATAGTAATAAAAATGAAAATAATAATACTGTCAATAGAGAATAATAGTAAGAGTGATAGTAGTTACAATAAAATAATACTAAGACTAATAAACTAATATTTTGAGAATAGAGTAAAAATAAAAATAAACAATAATAGTAATAGTAATAATAAGGAAAATAGTAATAATAATATAATAATAATAATGATAGTAATATCAATAATAGCAAATATGAGAATAGCAAAAATAATGATATTAATGGTAATGATGATAATGATAATGATAGAAATTAATAATAATAAAACAAATAAAAATAATAATAATAATAATGTAGGGATATCAAATCGATTCTAATAATAAAATAACAAAAAGGATTTGAATTGAAATCAAGACAAAATTTTGGGTGCGAATCGGAATAAAAAAAAGTAAGGCGGAGGGCCCATTTGTAACGCATACGGAAATCCAAGGGACGAGGCGCAAATTTCCCCAGTGTTTAAGCCAGCGTTTAAAGGACCGAATTGAATGCGTGCTAAACTTTAGAAAGCGATTTTAAAGAAATTAAAACTTGATTGTAGAGCAAAAGAGAAGCGGAAGGACTTCGCACATAAATACTCCATTTTTCCGGCAAAACACGCGGATCCTCGGGTAGGCGAGTCGGGTTCGGGTCGGTTTAGGTGAAACGACGTCGTTTTGAGCTTAATGGGCAGCCCCCAAAACGACGTCGTCTCAGGGTGCTATAAAAGGCCCAAATTCTTCAAAAAAATCATTTGTCACCAGTTTTTTTTTAAAAAAAATTTAACTCTTTCTTTTTTTCTCTGCAGGGCTGGGGATCCGGCGCAACTCCGGTCGGGTTTCTGGCAGTTCGCCGTCGTGCCTCCGCCGCCGTCCGTATGGCCTTCATCGCGCAGACACTGCAATGCGCGCCGAGGTAAAAACTCCTTTTTCGGCCTTCCTTTTTTTGGTATTTGTTTCCTCTATTTTTTTACTTCATATTTTACACATGCATAAACAAAGGAGAACAGATTCGTAATATAAGGGAAAAAATTACCTTAGGCTTCCGATTCCGATTTTTCTTTTGATATTTTGGTTCTCTGATTTGGGGGTCTTTTCTTAGTTTTTGGTAACGTTTTTCTTTTAATCTATTTAATTGAAATCTTTTTGTCTTCTCTCCTCTAAAAAAAAGTCCCTTACAAAGAGATTTTGATAGGCTTTTATAGCCTGAATTTTTACACACTTTTGCTTTCTGTCATTTCCCCGTTTAATGCTTGCAGGTTCCAGTGGCGGTGCAAGTGGGAAGGGCGGTGGTCGGTGGTGTCGATCGGGCGTGGAGCGATTGGGCGATTGTCGAGGTTAGGGGCCGCACACCTAAGGCTTAGGGTTTTTTCTGAAAAATGTTTTTTTAGGTTTTTGGGCTTGTATGTGGGCTAGGGTTGGGTGGTATTAGGCTTGGGTTTAATGTATTGGGTCTTTTTTTTCTTTTTCTTTTTTCGTTTTTTTTTTATTCTCTGTTGGGCCGGGCAAATATTGGGCTTATACACCGGGGTTTCGGCATTTAACAAAACATGTAATATATATTTTTCATATATTAATCAAACAGATCTAGATGGTGTGGAGAATTACACACCTGATATTGCGAAATCCAATATTCTTAGTCGATGTCCTTGCTATCTGGATCTATTATCCTCAATCTATAGCCTTGCTTAAAAGCCGGAACAATTGCGAAAATAGGCCTTTCCTATATTCGGCCATGGTTAGTATTCTACCCGATTTTATATATATAAATAAACAAATCCTCTTACCTTGAAATCCCGAAATTGGATACTTATGATTTTCGGCTTTTAGATCTAGTCGACTAAGCTTCCTTCAAATCCCGAATTACCGCCCATCATAAAACCATTAAACTATTAGCTTTTGGCTTTTGCCTTTCAAAAACCGGGAATAGATCATGAGAACTAATAAAAAATCAACACTTACCTTAGCATAGGATTTCGGCTAGCACTAGAGAGAGGATTCGGCAATGCCCATGGAAGATTTAAATGCCGGAAGTATAGAACTAATTCTCAAATAGGATGAATAGAAGAAAAGACTATGGATGCTTCGGCTTTCTAGAGAAATCGGCACGAGAAGGAAAAAGTGGAGAATAGTTTCGGCTTTTAAAGAAATTGGAGAAAAGAAATTGGAGAGGGAGAGGCTAGGGAATTTCGGCACAGTGTGAGAGAAATTTAGGATTTTCAGTGTCAGAATCAAGGAGCTAGCCCCCCTATTTATAGATATTTTGGCACCTACTGCTAAAAACCGAAAACGCCCTCAAAATTCAAGCTAAAAGAGAGGAGAAATTCGGCACCCTCCTTGCCATGCGAAGAGCGAATTTTACACTCCTCTAGGTGGTGGATTTTCGGCCAACACTTCCCTTGAAGATAAGCTCCTAACTTTTCTCCTTTTTATCTATGATATTATCACTTAAAAATCCACATAAATTCTCCTATTTTATAGCCTTGTAGCCGTCCACCTCTACTAATCCCTAATACCAAATTTAACTCACTTAAATTAAAATATTTAGGCGTCATTAAACTTATACTTGGGCCCCTAATTCCTTGTGTGTGGCGTCACCCTCTCTTCATTTAAAGTGCCAAATTTGGCCTAAAACATGGGATCCTTGCGACCCAAAACTTGTTCTTTTTTAACTGTTAATGATGCCACTTTAATCTGGGCCTTTTTGCCTAATTCTAAGCCCAAATTTAGACCCCTATCAATTAAAAAAATTAACAGAGTAAACCTATCCCTACACTAAATGTATAGGCACGTAAATTTAGGATGTTACAGTTCTACCCCCCTTAAAGAAATTTCGTCCTCAAAATTTCCAACTAACTATTAATCGTACTACCCAAGTCTCACCACTATGCTTTCGCTGCGCACTCCGATTCTAAAGCCAAAAGAAACACTTAGTATACTATGATAGAGTACGCACCAGTGTTAGCATCTAGAGCGTCCTCGTGCCCTTGTACTCATTTTAGCGATTCGCATTTATCTGTTTAGAAATTTTATGAATTATTAGTTTTCTTCCGCTGATTAACCACAAACAGTTTTATGAACAATAGTTTAAGAGTAGTTCTTTCGAATTCGCATTCACAATACAGTCTCAAGTTTGTAACCTCTAACTAAAATAAAACACATACATCATACAAATAACATCCAAGCACTTACATTCTTCACGTAAAGGTGTTTTCGTTGATTCACTACCCAAGGGTATTTTCGTAATTTTATCCTACAGGGATATTTTCGTAATTTTTCATAATAAAGTTCCTTGTTGATTTCGTGAAGTGAGGGTATTCTGGTAATTTTACAATCCGAGGGTATTTTGGTAATTTTGCAATCCGAGGGTATTTCGGTAATTTTGCAATCCAGGGGTATTTCGGTAATTTTGAAATCCGGGGGTATTTCGGTAATTTTGTAATCGGGGGCAATTTAGTAATTTTACAAATCGGGGTAATTTGGTAATTGTACAAACCGAGGGTATTTTGGTCATTTGACAAAACGAGGGTAGGTTGGTAATTTTTTCTAACGAGGATATTTCGATGTTGTTGTTGTTGTTGTTTTTTTTTTTTTTAAACAGGTACTTTGGGGAAAAATCTAGTTTCATGGTGCAGGTTACTCTTATAAACATGAGATTTTTGGGTAAATTTTCAAAACATAGGTATTTTACAAATTCATGGTTTGGTTGGTAGTTTTCACAAATCAAACGTATTTTGAAAATTTTGCAAAACTTAAGAAATTTTTTTTTTTTTTTTTTCAAACTAGGGTGGCTGGTCCCTTTCGGGTTTTAATTATAAGGTTTAGCCCATCAACAAGTCCTCGTAACTAGGGTGAATAGTCACCACGCGAGGTAGGATTCTAGTGAAGAGGAGGTGAGTCGCTAGGGACTGCTTAAGTACCAAGCTCTCCTGAATCCACTCCTAGACATGCGTATGCCCATTGCCACACCCTAACTTGGCTAAGGTGAGCAGGTCACTACGCACCGGTAGGATTCAGTGAAGAGGAGGTGAGTCACTAAGACCGCTTAAATACCAGGCTCTTAGGATCCAATCCTAGACATGCGTATGCCGCGGTTGCAGACCCTAGTCTTGCGGCTCGTTCACGGGTTTGTTTAGTGAAGTTAAGTCTTATGAGATTTTAAGAGTTGTTTGACTAGGCCTAAAGTCCATCAAGTTCTAATCTAACTAATCTACGTCCCATAAAGCCCATAAAGCCCACATATATTATATCACACAATGGTTCGAGAATACTTTACAGCGGACTTGGGTAGAGAGACGCAGTGCCATCTTTGAGCTAACAGACCTGTATAAATATGCATGTTTCGAAAACCCAACTTTAGAAAACGTTTTGAGCCCAAAAAAACCCCCAGAGCCGAGTTTTGAACCGGGCTCTGATACCAATTTGTAACACCCCAAACCCGGCCCAAATGCTACAACTGGATCTAGTATGTCACTTAAGAGATTTTACATAACATGTCGCATTTTGGAAAACAATTACTAGGTTTACACCTTTATTTCGAAAGCTTAATAATTCATTAAAGTATAAAATATTAAGTAACCAATTATCTTGGTAGATTTTAAATAAAAACCGAAATTTCATGCAGGTCTTAACTTAATTGAAAACGTAAAACTTAAAACCCAGTAATAAAAGCCCAACAAAATCCCAACAAAATCCATTCATGACATTAACTAACTATACACAAGTCATAGGCTTCTTGCCATACTTACTCACAATTGCCCTTATTTAGCACATACCGTACCACATATCGTAATCGTTTCTTCGTGATTCATTCACGAGTACCTGTATTCACTCATTCATATGACTTTAGTACAAATCTCATTTCTACTTCTAAACCCATCTACTTATCCCTTTAATCACTAGGGATAGTCAAAGACGCATATTCAACATCGTTCATGTAGGGACAAAGCCAATGCCACATCCCCGAGGTGGTCTTACATGGAGTTACTTCTAAACGCCAATGCCATATCCCGGATATGGTCTTATATGGACTTTCACATCAAGTATCGATGCCATATCCCGGATATGGTCTTATACGATTTTCATATTCATTACCGAAGCCATATCCCGGATATGGTCTTATACGGGATCTCAACTCAGTGCCGAGGCCATGTTCCGGACATGGTCTTATACGGGACCTTACCTATTTCATATCTCGATGATAGCATTTTCATATTCACATGGTCCACTAGGACTTCAACATCTCACTCAACATCAATTTAATGGAGTGTCATGCATCAATATGATATCAAGCATTCTCAATTATGCTAACATACATATTACATTAATCACATACAAACTTACCTCGATTCCAAAATGAGCTAACTCGTCGGTTTAGTCCAAGACTTTGTTCTTTCCCCGATCGAGGCAGATTCTCGGTTCTTCTTGCTCTATAATAGCAATTTAGCTCTTTTTAATCACCTCATTAATAAAAGCATTTCAATACTCATGCTTAGGTAAAATTACTATTTTGCCCCTAGGCTTTGGCAAAAATGACCATTTTGCCCCTAGGCTCGGAAATAATTCTAAACACATTTCTACCTTCCATAAGCTTAAGCTTTAGGGGTCCCCTCATTTGAAAGCTTAAGCTTTAGGGGTCCCAAAAGTACAACTATTTTCAAGAAAAGATCACTAGAGGACTTACTTTTGAAGAAAAGAGTGTGCTGAAATTTTGAAGATTTCTTCCCTCTATTTGCTACTAATTTTTGGTGGAAGAGTGAAAGAGAAAAGATGATATATTTTCTTTCTTATTTTATTAATACTAGTCAAATTAGTCCACCTACTATCACCAACTTTGACCATCATTGACAAATTTGTCTCCTATGCTAGTCTATGGCCGGCCAAGCAAATATTGAGGGTCTAATTGCCTTTTAAAGACCTCCAATTATCAATCTATGGCTATTTGGTACCTTTAGCTTTTAAAATGGAACTTTCACACTTTATGCGATTTAGTCATTTTTCACGATTATACAAGAAATCGCTAAAATTAAAGCACCAAAATTCTCATGCACATATACTATCATGCTCCGACTCATAAAATAACATGAAAATAAATTTCTCAATTTTTAGATTAGTGACCCCGAGATCACTATTTCGACTAACCCCTAAATCGAGCTGTTACAATTCTCCCCCTTAAGGATTTTCGTCCCCAAAAATCTTACCGGCAAAAAGGTTGGGATATTGGTTTCTCATCATTTCCTCGGGCTTCCACATAGCCTCTTTTATTTCATGCCTTTTCCATAAAACTTTCACAAGGGCTATGCTTTTGTTTCTCAACTGCTTGACCTCTCGTGCCAAAATCTTAACCGGCTCTTCACCATAAGTCAAGTCCGGTTGTATCTCTACCTCTGTTGGTACAATGACATGTGAAGGATCCGAAGCAGTATCGGTAGCAACATGGATACGTGAAAGACATCATGAATCTTTTCTAGTTCAGGTGGCAAGGCCAACCGATAATCTACCGGTCCTATCCTCTCGGTAATCTCATAAGGTCCTATAAAGCGCGGACTTAGTTTGCCCTTCTGGCCAAATCTGAGGACTTTCCTCCAAGGTGATACTTTCAAGAACACTTTATCACTGACTTTGAATTCTATCTCTTTCCTTTTCAAATCTGAATAGGACTTACGCCTATCCGAGGCGACTTTGGACAATCACGTATCACTTTTACTTTTTCATCAGTTTCCTTAACCAAATCAACCCCGTGTATCTGTTTCTCTCTTAGTTCTGACCAATATAAGGGCGTGCGACACTTACGCCCATACAATGCTTCATAAGGCGCCAGCTTCAAACTTGATCAAAAGCTGTTGTTGTAGGCGAATTCCACCAACGGTAAGTATTTCTCCCAACTACCTTGGAATTCTAAAACACAACATCGAAGCATGTCCTCAAGTATCTGGATTACCCTCTCTGATTGTCCGTTCGGTTTGTGGATGGAAGGTCAGATACTAAAATTTAATTTCGTGCCCAAGGCTTCTTGCAACTTTTTCCAAAACTGTGACGTGAATCTCGGATCTCTATCCGAAATGATTGACAATGGCACACCATGGAGTCTTAATATCTCTGACATGTACAAGTCTGCCAATTTATCAAGCGAATAGTCGACTCGTACTGGTATAAAATGGGCCAACTTTGTGAGTCTATCAACCACTACCCATACTGCATCTTTCTTCTTTGGAGTCAACGGTAAGCCCGTCACAAAGTCCATGGTAATACGGTCCCATTTCCACTCAAGAACCATAATGGGCTGAAGTAAACCCGAAGGTACTTGATGTTCAGCCTTCACTTGCTGACAAATAAGACATTTCGATACAAACTCGGAAATGTCTTTCTTCATACCAAGCCACCAATACCATTTCTTCAAATCTTGTACATCTTCGTGCTGCCTGGGTGTACATTCAAACATCCGCTATGCACTTCATGCAAGATTTTATGAATAAACTCGTCATTTCTGGGTACACAGACCCTATCTCGAAATGTCAGACATCCATCAGGATTTACCCGAAATTCTGACTCCACGCTCGACTCACATAAAATTCTCTTGGCTTCCAAACTGTTATCATCTTTCTGAGCTTCACAGATTTCTTGGAGAAACAAGGGTTTAGCACTCAATTCGGCTAAAACGGAACCATCATCTAACAAGGTCATCTGAGTATTCATGGCTCTTAGTGCAAACAATGATTTTCTACTCAAAGCATCGGCGACTACGTTCACCCTTCCCGGATGGTAGTCAATTTCCAACTCATAATCCTTAATCAACTCTAACCACCTTCGTTGCCTCAAATTCAATTCCTTTTGAGTAATCAAATATTTTAGGCTTTTATGATCGGTGAAAATCCGAAACCTTTCACCATATAAATGATGCCTCCAAATTTTTAATGCAAACACAATTGCGGCCAACTCTAAATCATGAGTCGGGTAATTCTTCTCGTGCAGCTTCAATTGCCTAGAGGCGTAAGCAATCACCTTACCCTCTTGCATGAGTACACAACCCAATCCGTTCAAGGACGCATCACTATAAACCACAAATTATTTTTCTGACTCAGGTTGTACCAAAACAGGGGCCTCAGTCAACAGTGTCTTCAGTTTCTCAAAACTCTGTTGACACCTTTCTGTCCAATCGAACTTCACACCTTTTTGCAAAAGTTTAGTCATTGGGGTAGCTATCATGGAAAACCCCTTGACAAAATGCCTATAATAGCTAGCTAGGCCTAAAAAACTCCTTACTTCAGTTACGCTCCTCGGCGGTTTCCATTCAACAATTGCTGAAATCTTACTCGGGTCGACTCTAATCCCATCTCCCAAGACAATGTGCCCCAAAAATCCCACTTCCTTGAGCCAAAATTCACTCTTACTGAATTTGACATAAAAATTCTCTTCTCTTAGAACTTGCAGAACCGTACTCAAGTGCTCGGCGTGTTCGTTCTCATTTCGAGAGTAGATCAATATGTCGTTGATGAAGAGCATGACAAATTTATCCAAGTATGACCGAAAAACGTGATTCATCAAATCCATGAAGATCGCAGGGGCATTCGTTAGACCAAAAGGCATGACCAAAAATTCATAGTGGCCATACCTAGTCCTAAATGCGGTTTTCGGCACATTCAAGTCCTTAACTCTCAGCTGATAGTACCCTGACCTTAAATCTATCTTGGAAAACACCGTGGTTCCCTTCAATTGATCGAATAGATCATCGATCCTCGGCAACGGGTACTTGTTCTTCACAGTTACTTTGTTGAGTTGCCAATAATCTATGCATAGTCTCATAGAACCATCTTACTTCTTCACGAATAAAGCGGGAGCACCTCACAGAGAAAAACTCGGCCTTGCAAAACCTTTATCCGTCAGCTCTTGCAACTGTTCTTTTAGCTCTTTTAACTCGGTTGGAGCCATTCTATAGGGAGCAATAGAAATAGGGGCAGTACCCGAAGCTAACTCAATCCCAAATTCGATCTCTCTAACCGGGGGGTAGTCCTGGCAACTCTTCCGGGAAAACATCTAGGTACTCACATACCATGGGTACCGACTCAATTCTCAAATCAGCCTCTTTGGTGTTCAACACAAAGGCAAGTTAAGCCTCGTACCCCTTTCTCAAATACTTTTGAGTCGACAGGGTTGACATCACTACTGGTAGCCTATCTGGCTTATCTGATTCAACACGAATAAGATTACCATTTTCATCTCCCAACTCAATATGCTTCTTCCCACAATTCACAACTACTCCATGAGTAACTAACCAATCCATCCCAAGGATGACATCAAACTTATCAAATGGTAATAACATAAGGTCGACTGGGAAACAATGACCCTTAATCATCAAAGGGCAACCTTTGCAAACTCTATCAACCAATACAAACTTGCCTAGGGGATTAGACACTCTTATTATGAATTCAGTAAACTCTACGGGCATGCTCATGCTAGAGACTAATTTCATGCATATGTATGAGTGGGTGGATCCCGGATCAATTAAAGCTATAACATGAGTATAATGGAGAGAAAAGGTACCCGTGATTACGTCGGGGGAAGATGCCTCTTCACGAGCACGAATGGCATATGTCCTCACCGGTGCTCTACCCTCGACTCTAGCAGCTTGCTCTTTAGATAGATTCTTGCTACCCATTTCGTTTCCCGGGTTTCTCAGTGGTCTTCCCCTAGCAGTACTTCCCGATCTTGCATACTGAGGCTTTTCTTTCTCGCCCACCTCGGGGCAGTCTCTAATAAAGTAGTCTAAGGACCCATATTAGAAACAAGCTTTCTCATTAGCTCGACACTCACCAGAATGGCGCCTACCACACTGAGGACATTCTGGTCTACTTGGTCGAACGTTGCCCACACTAGCAACTGAAGTGGTCTGCCCTTTCGACCCCGAAAATTGCTTGCCTTTACTTCGAGTTGAAAACCCCGCTGAAGCGACTGATCGAGTAGTAAAATCCCTCGACTTCTTAGATGAGGATTGATGAGACTTATTCAGTTGTCTCTTCCTCGAGTCACGAGACCCATTCTCAGCTCTTCTCTTCTCTTTAGCCAGCTCTTCGAGTTTACAGGCTCTATCTACCAACACTACAAATTCCTTTAGTTCGAGGACTCCCACGTATAAATGGATATATTCATTTAATCCATCCTCGAATCTCTTGTACATGACGTCTTCGGTAGACACGCACTCCTGTGCATACTTGCAAAGCCTTACAAACTCCCGTTCATAGTCGGTTACTGACATACGGCCTTGTTTCAGTTCCAAGAACTCCTTCCTCTTATGGTCGATGAACCGCTGACTGATGTACTTTTTCCGGTATTCCTCTTGGAAAAATTCCCAGCTAACTCTCTCCCTCGGCACCACCGATAGGTTGAATCTCTCAGGAGAGATACCGCACACTTTAAGCACTCCTCAGGTGTGCAGGATAACTCGTCGAATACCCTGATGGTATTCTCAAGCCAGAATTCCGCTTTCTCTGGGTCATCTTCCTTACTTGTCCGAAATTCCTCGGCTCCTTGCTTTCGGATCTTATCCACTGGAGGTCTTTCTCTTCTCACCACCTCAACCACTTGAGGAGATACTGGAGCAGGTTGAGGAATTGGTAGGGGTGGAGGGGGTTGAGCATTTGAATTTGCTCGGGTATACTCAGTATACCAGTTGCTCATCATGTGGAGAAAGGCTTCTCGAGCCTCTTCCCCCTGACCCAAGGTCTCAGGTCTACTATTAGTCGGTGCGGTCCCTTGAGCGGGAGCCGGTGCGTTACTCGCAGCATCATCTGCTGCTGTTCGGTCTGGATCAGAATCCATATACTACATAAAACACAATTTTATACGTCAGGAGCCATCACACTATCATTACTCAGACACCCTTACATATGGCATGTATAGCTAGACTCGTACTTACGCTACGTTAGTCTTAGAACTGACTAAACCGTAGCTCTGATACCAATAAATGTAACACCCCTTACCCGTGCCCGAAGTCGGGACCGGGACTGAGGCATTACCTAACTAATCTCACATGACATCTAGAAACGGGCTATAAAATTTCGTTTAAACTCATCACTTGCACGTACCCGGCCTATGAGGCCCCAAACATACCTCCGAGAGGTATCGAGACTATTCTGGGAGTTTTTACGAGCTCGGGAACTTTTCAACAAAATAGGGGCCATACGCCCGTGTTGGTCTAGGGACACGCCCATGTGCCCCTAAGACATGTCCCTGTCATTCACCCGTGGTCGACCCTGACCAACATCACACGGCCTAGACACGCCAGTGTCTTCCACCCGTGGTCAATTCTGACTAACTTCACACGGCATAGACACGCCCGTGTCTTCCACCCGTGATCAATTCAGACTAACTTCACATAGCATAGACACGCCCGTGTCTTCTACCCGTGGTCGATTTAAATTCCACAATTAATGTGCAGACTTCACACGGCCTGGCCACACGCCCGTGTCCCTAGCCCGTGGAACGCACTGACTTGCAAACCTAGCATGCAAGGGGACACACGGTCAACTCACACGCCCATAGGGCTGGCCGTGTGTCACACACGGTATAGACACACGCCCGTGTGTCTATTCATGTGGACAATTAGATGGCTATCTACCAAGCCTTTTGCCACCCTACATTGCACACGTGCAAACACCAATATATCTCAACACAATTCATAACCCAAAGGCATATCCAAGTACTCAATTCAACAACCATACACAAGGGCATACACTTCAAAAAAATCACTTTCTTTAAACATAAAAATTTGCCAAGTATCGGCCTAACTTAATAGACCATTACAAAAGGAGGTTTTGACGCCTTACAAAGCCAACACTTTGGCCAACAATTTCGACCTAACAAAATACTCGAGTCCTATACATGCCATACTCAAAATAAGTCTAAATTGTTATACCAAAGTGGTATCAATAGTGTGATTTTCGAACTCCTACGTCCCCGTTCCTCGAGTTATCTTAGCAATACTACAAGGAGAAAGAGCAATGAAAGGGGTAAGCATAAAGCTTAGTAAGTTTGCATGGATATGAATAGCAACAATAAGCTCATAAAATAATCCATTCATGACATTAACTAACTATACACAAGTCATAGGCTTCTTGCCATACTTACTCACAATTGCCCTTATTTAGCACATACCGTACCACATATCGTAATCATTTCTTCGTGATTCATTCACGAGTACCTGTATTCACTCATTCATATGACTTTAGTACAAATCTCATTTCTACTTCTAAACTCATCTACTTATCACTTTAATCACTAGGGATAGTCAAATACTCATATTCAACATCGTTCATGTAGGGACAAAGCCAATGCCACATCCCCGAGGTGGTCTTACATGGAGTTACTTCTAAACACCAATGCCATATCCCGGATATGGTCTTATATGGACTTTCACATCAAGTATCAATGCCATATCCCGGATATGGTCTTATACGATTTTCATATTCATTACCGAAGCCATATCACGGATATGGTCTTATACGGGATCTCAACTCAGTGCCGAGGCCATGTTCTGGACATGGTCTTTTATGGGACCTTACCTATTTCATATCTCGATGATAGCATTTTCATATTCATATGGTCCACTAGGACTTCAACATCTCACTCAACATCAATTTAATGGAGTGTCATGCATCAATATGATATCAAGCATTCTCAATTATGCTAACATACATATTACATTAATCACATACAAACTTACCTCGATTCCAAAATGAGCTAACTCGTCGGTTTGGTCCAAGACTTTATTCTTTCCCCGATCGAGGCAGATTCTCGGTTCTTCTTGCTCTATAATAGCAATTTAGCTCATTTTAATCACCTCATTAATAAAAGCATTTCAATACTCATGCTTAGGAAAAATTACTATTTTGCCCCTAGGCTTTGGCAAAAATGACCATTTTGACCCTAGGCTCGAAAATAATTCTAATCACATTTCTACCGTCCATAAGCCTATGGGAACATTTAATACTCTTATAGCTATTATCAAAACTCATCATTTCACATAATTACCACAATTTTGTAACCTTTTCATCAAGGTCCAATTAGGTGTTTTCATGGTAACACCTTTCACAAGAGTTGTTCATCTAACAACCAAGACTCATTTTCTCCTATAAAAATGCAGCAAATAACCATGATAGCTCTCATGGAAAAACTCTAAACTTTTCACCATATTGCACAATATTCCCCTCATTTGAAAGCTTAAGCTTTAGGGGTCCCAAAAGTACAACTATTTCCAAGAAAAGATCACTAGAACACTTACTTTTGAAGAGAATAGTGTGCTGAAATTTTGAAGCTTTCTTCCCTCTATTTGCTACTAATTTTCGGTGGAAGAGTGAAAGAGAAAAGATGATATCTTTTCTTTCCTTATTTTATAAATACTAGTCAAATTAGTCCACCTAATATCACCAACTTTGACCATCATTGACAAATTTGTCTCCTATGCTAGTCTATGGCTGGCCAAGCAAATATTGGGGGTCTAATTGCCTTTTAAAGACCTCTAAAAAATTATCAATCTATGGCTATTTGGTACCTTTAGCTTATAAAATGGAAATTTCACACTTTATGCGATTTAGTCCTTTTTCACGATTATACAAGAAATCGCTAAAATTAAAGCACCAAAATTCTCATGCACATATACTATCATGCTCCGACTCATAAAATAACATGAAAATAAATTTCTCAATTCTTAGATTAGTGACCCCAAGATCACTATTCTGACTAGCCCCTAAATCGGGCTGTTACAAAACTTCTGGTTTACTTTAACATGTGTTTCAATTGTACTAAATTGTAACAAATTGATAATGTTATTATCATTCCTTTTAATTTGTATCCACATATAAGAACTATTGTGACATTTACTACTGAAAATGTCTAAATCAATGTGAAGTATATAATGCCACCAAGTCAATAAATGTAATTTCCAAATAATTATATGTAGTATTTGCTTCAAGGAATATGCCAAAATCTTCAAATGAACAGAAATCTATTAATAGCAAACTTTGAAAGTGGATCTTATTTGCCATGTGTATAACAAGTAAATAACCAATGACTTTTCATACATAAGTTTTCTCTCTTGCAAGTTCTCATCAGTAGTATTTTACCACGTAATTTTAATTGAGAACTTATTCTGAATACTGTAGAGTTATACTCACAGTTTTTTAAAAAAACTTGCAACTTTAGGTGCATCCAACCATAATAAGTTTTAGATAGAATTATCATATTCTATTGCTCATGAGTAGATCTTTCACAGTCAAATATTTTGCTTTCAACCCTTTAATAGGGATGATGACAAAAGAATATCACAAAGATTATAAATTAATAACCCAATCCCCTTTTTTTATTCATATGAAATATAATATCTATTACAAATAACTTTTAAAAGTAATGCATTAACCATCACAAATTTTGTTCTTTTTAGATAGTGATATCACTACAACAAAACAGGTTTTTAGCGGCGTTTTTTTGGGCCTATAGCGACGCTTTTACAAGCGCTGCCAAAAATGCCACTATAGATAACACCGCTAATTTTTACGGCGTGCTATAGAACATGTTCTTTAGCGGCGTTTTCCCACAAACGCCACTATAGAACATGACCTGTAGCGGCGTTTTTCCCACAAACGCTGCTATGGAACATGACATTTAGCGGCGCTTTTCCTACAAATGCCGCTATAGAACATGACCTTTAGCGGCGCTTTCCCACGAACGCCGTTAAAGGTCATGTTCTTTAGCGACGCTTTTTGTAAAAATGCCGCTAAAAGTCTTATTCTTTAGCGGCATTTTTGAACTTTAGCATATTTTTAAAATCTCATTTTCATTCATATACAACCTGAATTGTCAACATAATTTCCTATAACATCAAATCCAACCAAAAACTGTAAATCTAAATGATACTTCAATCCAACGAAAGATATATGATCTAAATTAATAAATGAAATAACAAAATATTCTTATAATAATGTTAAAAGTTATAATGTTAAAATATTCTTACAATAAGAAAACAAACGTCTAAGATGGCGGATTCTGCAACTGCTGAAACATCTTCATCATATTCTGAAGTTGTAGCTGGAGTGCGTCATATTTTCTGCTTTGCTCTGCTTCCCTCGCTGCTGCCTCCGCTTTAAGTTGTAGCTGGAGTTCTTCATATTTTCTTTGAGCCTCTGCTTCTCTCGATGTTGCCTCCGCTTTAAGTTGAGCAATTTGTTCAACTGTGCTCGCTTGCATCTGATCCATCTGGTCTCTTAACCTCTGAACTTCAGCTTGAGCCTGACTCCCCGAAGGCATGTATTGCTGCGAGCTGGATCCAAAATATTGGGTTGGGTTAAAAAGAGATCCTTGAAATCGAACCCGACCATACCTTTCAGGACCCAAAACTTTAGTAATAATTCGGTTATCAATGTTGTTAAGATTAACAGAACTATCACTCGAAGCAATCGCCTCATATTCTACCTTTTTATCCTTTAGTTTCTCCTAATAAATCAATCAAAGAGTTAGAAACGAAATATATAATAAAAACAAATGCAACATAACTTAACATTATTTGCATTACAAACGACGAATTAAACCATTATAATTAAACATGATAAATATTTAGAATAATTCAAATTTTATTAAGTAAATATACCATAATTTCTGCAACTTCAGTAGTCATAGGAGATCCATCTTTCTTTCTATGTGTAATGTCAAAAAGCTGAAGGCGCCCAACTTTTTGACCAGACGACAGTTCCTACAATATAGTAGTAAAAATATTACTTAGTAGAAAGTAATTAATATTTGACACAATTAAAAAATTCAAAATACCTCGGCCTCAGCTACACAAGTAAAACTTTTCGACCTAGCTGTGTGCGTGAATTTTTTTTTTGCCTACTTGTAGTTCCAACTCGCTCACGATCCTACATAATGAAATTATTATTACTTATATAGTAAATACTATAAACCGAAATAATTATAAGAGTTTGGAAGTACATAATACCTCTCCTTTATTTGAATTCCAAAATTTAACTGCATCTTTCCATTGGTACCTCAGCATTCCCGGCGGGACATTTCGCAATTTCTCTTCGAGGCTTATATTTTTCTTAAAATATTCCTTCTTTAAAACACTTTTATGGTCTCTCCATTTTTTTCCTAATGCATTCTTCACATAATTATCTGAGACCTCTAAAGCGAATCTCTCCTACAAAAAACACTAGTTTAGAAAGTAAATATAAATGAAACTTAAACCAAAGTATTATAAATTACATTCACGTTATTACCTTAATATTATCGAGAGCTTGATTTTTGTTACTATCAGGCATATGATGCCATGACTCGTAGTTGATAGGCAATAGATTGGCATTTCGTGCTATAATGCCCAAGTATCCTACTAAAAGTCGAGCTTTTGATCCAACAGGTTGACCAAGACTGTTTCTAGCTACTTTGACATGCTTGACAAAATTTAACTCGTATAAATCTTTTAGTAGCGTACGTCCTCGAGTTTTGCGCGTCCCACTGCTTTCAGCTGAAAAATGGTATATTATAATATAACAATTTGAAACAGAAATCAATAATAAAAGTCAACACGCATGTAAATTAAAGTTAACATTACTTTGAATTTCTACAGGTTCATCAGCTATATTCGGAACATTCGAAGATCCAATAGTAGTCTGTTGTTCTCTATTTGTTTCTTCCGAATTTGGAGGATTTTGAACAATACTTAGATATCGCAATCTTCTTCTTGGCATTTTATCTGCAATACACATAAAGTTGTTAAAATTTTAGTAACTAATTACAACAATAATAGTACATATAAAATAGTTGAAATATTTGACAAGATCAAGATTTAAATTATAATATTACATATAATTAAAAAATCGTAAAATCTTACTACATCATAATACGTAAATATCTTCATCCACATCCTGGCGAACCCATTGAAATTGTGTACTAGTACTAGGGATATTTTCATTTAAGTTTTGTTCTGGAAAGGGCAAAGTTTCTGATCTTTCGTCGATGTCATCTCTACTTCCATTGCCCATGTCAAACAAGTCTCTAGGAGTGTTACGGAGTACAACGTACCAACCCTCATCAGTTGGATCTTTCGAGTAAAAAACTTGTTTCACTTGAGAAGAAAATACATACAGCTCGTCTATCAATTATTTTCCAGTGTGAATTAATCGAGAGAAGTTCACCATTGTAAAACCAAATTGATCTTTTTTAATTCTGCGAGCAGTATTAAGATCAGCCCAATCACATCGAAATAAGACAACCTTCCGTTTTCCATAGTAATCCAACTCAATAATGTCAGTAAAAAGTCCGTAATACTCCAGATTTCCCTCAACAGGATTACTGTCCCTAGCACTAGCATAACTTGTAATTGAAGAGTTAACAACTATTCCATAATTTTGAATCTTCCTCAATCTTTCGCGAGATTTTGTATGAAACCTGAATCCATTGATGAGGAAGGCACTATATCTTTTTACTACTCTATTCGGACCTTGGGAAAGCCATTTAACTTCGTCATTGACGTCCTTTCCACTCCAAACCTATTGAATCGAAAGTAAATTGATTAATTATAAATATTATGAGAAAACATTATTATTTGTCAATGAAAGATTCAGTTGCATATCGTTTGCCCTAACCATTCATGAAAAGATTCTATGAATAACTTATGAATCTCTCGATGTCGTAATCTACGGGAGCGTGAACGAGATCTCAAGAATTGTTTGTACTCTCTATGTTAAAAAGTGGATTACTTAGTTAGAAGATAAACAAATTAAAAAGATGAATATTTATCAAATTCTAAAACTTACTTGCGTAATGGTTTAATTGAATCGTGGTGAAAAAGAACATATCGATGTGCTTGTACCCAAGATCTATCATCTAAGTGTGCAATTTCAACTTTACCGATTGGTTCTCCATAACTTTCAAAATAAATAAGTTTCGGCTAAGTTATGATCAATGAGTCCAGCATTTCTACTTGTTCTATTCAGTCTTGTTTCAACATCTTCTAAATATCTAGAACAGAAAGTCATACACTCCTCTACCAAGTAACCTTCAGCTATTGATCCTTCTGAATAACGCTTATTACGATAATAAGACTTCAATTTCCATAGGAACCTAAACACGATATGCAACATTATAAAAAGTTGTAACTAAAGGTATATTCATGAATGAATGAAAAACTTTACAAATAAATTAGCACCTCTCTATAGGATACATCCACCGATAAAAAACCGGTCCACCAAGTTTTGCTTCATGAGGGAGATGGATTAGCAAGTGCACCATAATAGTGAAGAAGGAAGGTGGAAAGATCTTCTCCAAATTGCACAAAGTCAAGGCGGCTCGATCTTGTACTTTCTCAAGTTCTTCAACATTCAAAACTTTGCCACAAATAGCTTTCATTATATTGGATAGTTCAATTATACAAGACGTCACCTTTTTTGACATACAACACCGTAAAACAACTGGCAGTAAACCTTGCATCAAGATGTGATAATCATGTGATTTTAGGGAATATAGTCTTCGATCTTTAAGACTCACACATCGAGATATATTTGATGCATACGTTTCTGGGACCTTTATATCCTTCAACACCGTGCAGAACACTTCTTTTTCTTTCTTCGACACTGCAAAAATAGAAGGCGACAACCTATATTTCCCATTCAAGAGTACTTGGGGATGAAGATCACACCGAATTCCCATGTCAAATAGATCAAGTCGACTCTGAAGATTGTCTTTCGATTTTCTATCGACATTCAGAACTGTCCCAATGATGTTCTCGCAAACATTCTTTTCAATATGAATGACATCAAGATTGTTTCGCAAAATGTGATGCTCCCAATAAGGCAACTAAAAAAAAAGACTTCTTTTTTTCCACAAGTCCGCCTCATTAGGATCATCCTCTTCATCAGATTCATCCTCAATCTACCGGTCAACATCGTCAACATACGCCTCCCTCGGTCTTCTCTTTGTTTGCGTGTTGGGTGGTTGATTCATCTTCCTATAACTGAAATTGATATCTTTTAACATGAACAAGATTTCAGATCCAATGGTCTACTCAGGAGCTTCTCTGAACTCTTCAGTACCATCAAATAGAGTCTTTTGAAATCTAAATCTATGATTTCCATCTAACCACCGACGATGCCCCATATAAGAGAACTTCTTCCCATTATATAACCACTTCGAACATGTTTGCGCCGCACAACAAGGACAAGCATAACGTCCTTTGGTACTCCAACCAGATAAATTAGCATAAGTCGAGAAATTATTAATAGTCCACAATAAAGCTGCACGTAAATAAAAGTTCTCATTTCTCAAGACATCATATGTTTCAACACCCACCCAAAACTGTTTCAACTCTTCAATAAGTGGTTGCATATAAATGTCAATATCATTTTCGAGACCTTTCTCTCCAGGGATAATCATAGATAAGATAAAAGAAGATTGCTTCATGCAAATCCATGGAAGGAAATTGTAAGAAACAAGCACTACAGGCCAAGTACTGTACGAAGTACTCATGATTTTATAAGGATTAAATCTATCATATGCTAGCCCAAGCCTCACATTCCGAGGATCGCTTGCAAAGCTTGGAAATTTACTGTCAAATGATTTCCAAGCTAAAGAATCCACAGGATGCCTTAATAATCCATCATCTGTTCGTTGGTCATGATGCCACCTCATAGACTCGGCTGTCTTTGACGACATGAAAAGCCTTTGAAGCCCTGGTATTAGTGGAAAATATCGCAAAATCTTTATTGGCTTTTTTCTTGACTGTGCCTCACCTTCATCCTCATTCACATCTTCTGTATTCATATTCATCCAACGAGATTTACCGTAAACATGACAAGACTGTTGGTTTTTCCGATCACCTCAATACAACATGCAGTCATTTGGGCAACTATGAATTTTGTCGTACCCAAGGCCTAAATCTTTTATCAGTTTCTTCATATCTTTGCATGAATGAGGGATTTTTGCAAACGGAAACATATCTCTCAAAAACTCTAACAGCATTGTAAAAGAGTTTTCGGTCCACCCTCCCAACCATTTTAAGTGAAAAAGACGAATGCAGAATGACATTTTTGAAAATTGGATCCCTCATAAAATTCTTCATTCATTTCATTAAGTAACTTGTAGAACTTCGCCGCTTCTCCATTTGGCTCTTCATCAGGTACACTTCTTCCCGTTTCAGTAAAATCATTTCCACCAATATTACAATCATCGGATGCAATAAAGTCAGGTAAAAACAATTGCAAACCATGACTGCGCATATTAAATGCATCCCGCAACATACCTTCCATGTCATCTTCTCTAATAGACTGATGGTAAGCATTATGAGGATAAGTCGGATTAATCATTGAAGAGGTTCTACGAGGTGTACACTCTCCATGGAAAATCCATTTTTTATACCCTTGAATAAAGCCATCAACAATTAGAAGTTCGTAGACAACTTCACGAAAAAGCCAATTGATGTTGCCACACTTCTTACACGGGCAAAGAATCATATTCTCTTGGCTTGCATTTTGAAATGCAAAATTTAGAAAAGTTTTTACTCCATTTCGATAGTCGTTGTTTACCCTTGACAAATTCATCCAACTCTTATCCATTTCGTAGTTCTTGAAGTCTAAAGTTGACAATAAATTACAGTTACTTAAATGTTCTCAATTGATTTAAATCATGTCAAAAATTGATATTAATTTATTTTTTAATAAATTGAGTAATATTGTCAAAAAAATGAATTTATATTATCTCAAAAATATTTTTATAATATATTTACGTTCCATAAACATGTAAAAACATTATATTCTAATACTGTATGTTATAATTTTTTTTTAAATTTCATATGAATAATGCGTAAAATTTTAAAACAATAGTTTAAGGTAAAGGTCATTGTTTTTAAAGATTGTTTAACAATTATATTTTTTGCATTATGTTACTAATCGGATTCCGTTTTTAAATTTTAAATTAAATATTTAGAAATTTTAATTAATTAGAAGTACGCAATACTCCTATCTTGTTCTACAGCTCTCATTTTTAAAAGTTAATTTAATTGAAAATTTTAAAATACAATTATTATGTATGAAGTTTAACATATTTTCAAAAAGAGAAAATCCTTAACAACAACAGGTAATAACGACAAAACATTCAAGGAACCAAAACACATAGGAATTCAATTGGATTTATGTTCATATTTGGCAGCAATGGAGATGTAATATCAGCAAGCCATTCTTTAAATACTTTTCCATATAATTTACATTTACAATCATGCCCGATAAATATTTAAATTTTATTTCGCACAAGCGCTAAAATTCAAGAGAACACTAACCTTAATAAGCTTCCCAAACAGTAGGTTCAACACCAAGCTTCAATCCACTAACATCTCTTCACCTTTGATACTCCTTTCACCCTTGTTCTCTTCTCTAGCTTCAAGCATATACCTAATGTAACATCCCAAACCCGGCCTAGACGTTATGGCCGAATATGGCGAAGCCACATGATAGCGTGTTGAAAACTAAGTTTCTACGATAAAACCATTTCCATTTACTTACTTTTCTTATCACTTCTTATTTCCAAAATCCTTACTCGTTTAGTTGGTTGTTTTAAACATAATTTGTCGCAGAAGCTTTTAAAACCGTTTTGAGTAAATCCTGTGATTAGAGAAAACTTTGCCTTTTTGAAAACTGAGTTTTCCTACGTCTAGCAGTTATAAATCCATAAAAATAAATAAAAACCAAATTTAAGCAAAAGTCCCCAAATTACATCCAAATAAACCACAAATCATAAATTATAAATCGTAAAAGTCCAAAAACTGTGTTCACCATCGAGTCCTCCGCCGCATCGATCCGTCTAGGTATGGGGATTACCTGTGCACATTAAATAGAGAGGGGTGAGTTTACGTAAACTCAATGTGTAATCCCACAGAAAACAAACAACGATAAACCACGGTGCACGATCAAAAAGCGATCTTGGGCCTAAGCCCCCTTTCGATGATCGAGAACGGTTTGGCCTTAGCCCAACTCGAAGATCGATGTCGTATGCACAAGAGCCTTAGCCCATCACAGTATCAGTAATAGATATACAATATTCAGTAACAAAGTCCTACCCAACCAGCCTCTACATACCATCTCCTTCCAACCCTACACTCCATGCGGGGATTAAATCAACCCACCCATCCCTACACTCAGGTAGTACCGAATGTGGCACAAAGCAAGAGTTTGCAATGAGTGCCATAATATATTAGGCTTAAGAGCCTTTCAAGACACTTCCTCCAAATAAAATCAACCCAACCCCATGCAATGCATGACATGCTATCTCATGATATCAGTACATATAATCAGTAAATGTATACATGCATACTATCATCATGCTCAATATATATATCCATCAATCAGTCAGTTCACACAATTAGGGGTCTAAGTAATGCTTACCGACCCTACAGTAGGTTCACAGTCGACTTGGGCAACCCGTGCAACCTTAGCAATCAATTCAGTTGGATAGTTTGCCTCATGCGTCTTAAGCTGATGAGACGCATATGCTACCACCTTACCGTCTTGCATCAACACACATCCCAAACCGACATGTGATGCACCACTATAGACCGTGAACTCCTTTCTAGGTTCAGGCTGTATTAGAACAGGAGCCTCAGTCAATACAGTCTTGAGCTTCTCGAAGCTCTCCTGCTGCGCATCAGACCAGACAAACGGTACTTCCTTACGTAGCATGTAACACCCCTAACCCGTGTCCGTCTTCGGACGAGGGTTAAGAGGAATTACCGGACATATCGAAACATATTACAAACGTTTCACTAACATCAAACATTCACAACCATTCCATAATGAGATATACACATAAAGCCCCTTTAGAAAGTCTACGAGACCTTAAACATACTTTAAAGAAAGTTTGGGACAAAACCTATCTCATGCGAAAACTTTGCAGAACTTAAAAAAAATTTTGTTTCAAAATAGGGTACACGCCCGCGTGGCTAGGCCGTGTGCCTAACACGGCCGTGCCTTGGACCATGTCTCAGGCCGTGTGCAAAACTGACTTGAAACACATGGCTTGTCACACGCCTGTGTGTCTGGCCCGTGTGCAAGTCTGGCTTGCTTCGAATTGGAGCAGTGAAGGACACTTTCGAGACACACGCCCGTGTGCTCAACCGTGTGGGCAATTATAGGCCATTTACAAGACCAAATTGCCACCCAAAATTGGGCCATACCTACAAGCAACAAACAAACATCAATTCATGCCCCAAAGGCAGCCATAACATACTAAATTATGTACAATTTGACCCATAACAACATCATTCATTTCTATATGCAAAATCTAACTCAATCATACCAATTTCAAATACCAACCTCTCATCAAAGACATGTGATTCATACATCATATAAATCCATTACAATTCATAGCATTTCTCACCATTTTTATTTCCCAAAATTAACTATGAAACCTACCAAATTAACCATTCATGAGCACATCAAAACATACCAACTTTTGCATCACATAGCATGGACTAAACTCACCCATAATCACATTCATTATCAAGCCATATCACATGGCTACATATACATATCCCAAACATATCTTAGCATTTCTAGCCTATACATGCCATACTTCAATATGTACATTTTCAAAAGATACCAAAATATAGTTTGATAGTGTGGGGATGATCATCGACGATCCCCGAGCTTCCAGTAGCTTTGATAATCTATAAAATAATACAAACACATACAAAGTAAGCTTTCAAAAGCTTAGTAAGCCATATACAAATAAACTTATCACATAGAACAATTATAAACCATTTCATACATATGATTCATGACATAACTCAATCACAAGTCATATTTCTCTTATATATCAATTTTTCATATTCACTTGCCCATAATCACTTATCTTATAATATAGCTCACATTTCAAATGATCATATATAAACATACCTTTCAATGCCAGATTTCATATATATACATACGTACCGGAATTTGGATGCACATTTGTATACCCGTTCATTTCTTAAAATGCTCGTTGAACCGTTCAGAACCAATAAGGATACTCGGATAGCTCAGAAAGCTCGTACAATGCCAACGTCCCAGACGTGGTCTTACATGTAATTAAATATCGATGCATCTGTCCCAGACAGGGTCTTACACGAAATTATATACGATGCCGATGTCCCAGACATGATCTTACACGTAAATCTCAAATTGATGCCAACGTCCCAGACATGGTCTTACACGATAACACATATCAGAAACCTATGTCATGACATACGTATCCTAATTACTTCCTAAGGTTCGTACGGGACTTTTCGGACGTCATCACATTATCGAAACTTTTCCAGATTTTACATATTCAGCTCAAATAGCCATATATCACAATTCATTTACATAAAAATATTAATAGTTCAATTTAAACACATTTATTTGTATATCGACTTACCTCGTACAGGAAAGAACGGAAACGAAAGGCTATTCAACTACTTTCGATTTCCCCCGATCTAATTCCGTTTTCTTTGTTTCTTGATCTATACACATTCAAATTTAACTCTTTTATTCACCAAATCATTTAATACAATCTATATACACATATTTAGGCCATTTTACAAATTAGCCCTCACATTTTCACATTTTGACATCTAAGTCCTTATTTCATAAAATTACAAAATACACATAATTTCCTTATACACATGCTTGGCCGAATATTCCATTAGTCCATATAAGCCTACATATTTCATTTATTTCACATTTTAATCCTTCAATTTCTCATTTTCACAATTTAGCCCAAAATAGTCAAATTCATCAAAAATTCAAAGACAAAACATATTAATCTATCACATATCTTTCATATTTCATCAACTATCATCACAAAACTTACAAAATCATCAATGGCATAACTCACAATCTTTATCAAATTCAGAAATTGATACATGGGCTAAGTAGATGACAAAGCAACGATCTCAAAAACATAAAAATCATCAAAAACCGAGCTCAAAACACATACCTAATAAATCATGCAAGGGCCGGACTTAATGAAGCTTCAATGGCTGTTTCTTTTCTCTATATTCGGTGGTGGAAGATGATGATCAAAGTAATTTTATGCTTTATTTTATCTAATATAACTTCTTAACTAATTTACATAATTAACCTTTAATAAAAACATAAAATAACATATAATGGATGGTCATTTATGTCCATTCCCACTATCCATGGTCTATTTCCATAATAAGGACTTCATAGTTAATAAGCCATAGTAATATATCACATTAACAAATAGCATACAACTTTTGCATTTTGCACGATTAAGTCTTTTTTATCAAATTAACCAACCAATCGGTAAAATTAAATCACGAAATTTTCACACATATAAATTTACATACTGTAAACACGAAAAATAATATTAAAATAATATTATAACTCAGATTTGTGGTCCTGAAACCACTGTTTCGACTAGGGTCTAAACTGGGCTGTTACAACTCTCCCCCCTTAGGGATTTTTGTCCCCGAAAATCTTACCATTGAACAGATTCGGATATTGCTCTCTCATAGTATCTTCGGGTTCCCATGTAGCTTCTTCGACCCCGTGTCGATGCCATAATACTTTTACTAACAGAATTTTCTTATTTCACAATTCTTTAACCTCGCAAACTAAGATACGGATCGGTTATTCTTCATAAGTCATATCGGGCTGAATCTCTATCTCAGACGGAGAAATTACATGCGAGGGATCTGATCTGTATCGCCGAAGCATCGATACGTGAAATAAATTATGAATCTTTTCTAGCTCAGGTGGTAGCAATAGTCTATAACCAACCGGCCCAATACGCTCGATAATCTCATACGGCCCGATAAACCTCGTACTCAATTTGCCTTTTCTGCCAAATCGGAGTATTTTCTTCCACGGAGATACTTTCAAAAACACTTTATCACCGATCTCAAATTCAATATCTTTTCGTTTCAAATCTGCATAAGACTTCTGAAGATCTGATGCCGCTTTCAAACTGTTTCGAATCACTTTCACTTTTTGCTCAGTCTCTCTGATCAAATCTATCCCGTGAATCTTATTCTCACTAAGCTCAGTCCAGTACAATGGTGTTCTACATTTACGACCGTAAAGAGCCTTCTATGGTGCCATTTTAATGCTTGATTAAAAGCTATTATTATACGTAGATTCAATCAACGGCAAGTACTTTTCCCAGGTACCTTCAAACTCAAGAATACAACATCTCAACATATCCTCGAGTATCTGAATAATCCGCTCAGATTGACCATCCGTCTGCGGGTGAAAAGCAGTACTGAAGTGCAATTTCGTACCTAAAGCCTCTTGCAGTTTCTTCCAAAATCGCGAAGTGAACCTCGGATCTCTGTCAGATACAATAGATAGTGGCACCCCGTGCAATCTCACAATATCAGAAATGTATAACTCAGCTAACTTATCAAGTGAATAATCCGTTCTCACCGGAATAAAATGAGCTGATTTTGTCAGCCTATCAACTATAACCCAGATTGCATCTTACTTCCTCGGAGTTAAAGGCAAACCTGAAACAAAATCCATCGTCACTCTATCCCATTTCCACTCGGGAATCATAATCGGTTGTAAAACAAACCGGATGGCACCTGATGTTCAGCTTTAACTTACTGACAGATCAAACATTTTGAAACAAAATCAGAGATATCTCTTTTCATACCAGGCCACCAGTAAAACTGTTTCAAATCATTATACATCTTTGTACTTCCCGGATGAACCGATAAGCTACTACTATGTGCTTCTTTCAAAATCAACTGAATCAACTCTGGATTTCTCGGAACACAAATCCGATCTCGGAATTTTTGACAATCATCATCATCAACATGAAATTCTAAATCAGGGTTCAAATCACACTGAACTCGTTTCGCTAGCATTTCATTGTCAACTTTTTGAGCATCACAAATCTACTGTAAGAATAATGGTCTCGCTTTCAATTCGACCAAAACCGAACCATCATCAGACAGAACTAAATGAGCGTTCATTGCACGTAGCAAAAATAGTGATTTCTAACTCAAAGCATCAGCAACAACATTTGCTTTTCCCGAATGATAATCTATAACTAGCTCGTAGTCTTTTAACAGTTCTAACCATCTTCTCTATCGCAGATTCAAATTTTTCTGAGTCATCAAATATTTCAAGCTTTTATGATCTGAAAACACATTACATTTCTCACCGAAAAGATAGTGGCGCCAAATTTTTAGAGCAAACACAATTGCAGCTAATTCAAGGTCGTGCATCGAATAATTCTTTTCGTGGTTTCAATTGTCTCGAGGCATAAGCTATAACTTTGCCTTCCTGCATCAAAACACATCCCAGACCGTTCAACAAAGCATCACTATATATCACAAATTCTTTACCGGATTCTGGTTGTACTAGCACTGGAGCTTCAGTCAATAGGGCTTTCAACTGATCAAAGCTTTTCTGACACTTTTCAGACCATTCGAATTTCACATCTTTCTGAAGCAATCTCGTCAACGGAGTTACAATCATCGAAAAGCCTTTTACGAACCATAACCAGCAAGTCCAAGAAAATAGCAGACTTTAAACACATTTTTCGGAGGCTTCCACTCTAAAATAGTTGAAATCTTGCTCGTATCAACTTGTATACCGGATGCTAACACGATATGCCCCAAAAAGCCAACTTCTCACAACCAAAACTCACATTTACTAAACTTTGCATATAATTGCTTATCATGCAAAGTTTGTAGCACAATTCTCAAATGCTCAGCATGCTCAATTTCATTACATGAATAAACCAAAATGTCGTCAATGAATACAACAACAAATCGATCTAAATACAGTCTGAAAATTCTGTTCATTAAGTCCATAAAGACAACAGGAGTATTTGTTAGTCCGAAATGCATAACTAAAAATTCATAATGCTCGTACCTCGTTCTGAAAGCTATTTTCAGAATGTCTGAATCTTTTACTCTCAACTGATAGTATCCCGATCTCAGATCTATCTTTGAAAACACAGAAGCTCATTTCAACTGATCAAACAAATCATCAATTCTGGGCAGAGGATATTTGTTCTTAATAGTCACTTTGTTTAACTGACGGTAATCAATACACATTCTCATCATGCCGTCTTTCTCTTTCACAAACAGAACGGGAGCGCCTCAAGGAGAAAAGCTTGGTCGTGCGAAACCTCTGTCTGTCAATTCTTGCAACTGAGACTTCAATTCTTTCAATTCTGTCGGAGCCATTCTATACGGAGCTATTGAGATAGGGGTCGTCCCCAGCACTAATTCAATGCCAAACTCAACTTCTCGTATTGGAGGTAATCCCGATAATTCTTCAGGAAACACATCAGGGAACTCAAAAACCACAGGCACAGATTCAACTTTCTTTTCTGTCACTTTCGTATCAATCACATACGCAAGATAAGCTTCACATCCCTTTTTCACATAATTCAGAGCTTTCATCGAAGATATTACAGCCGGTAACCCATTCAAGTCACTGGATTCAATCCGTATTATTTCACCATTCTGACATCTCAAATCAATAGTCTTCCGTTTGCAATTCACAATAGCATCATGCAATGTTAGATAATCCATACCCAGGATAATATCAAATTCATCAAAAGGTAATAACATTAGATCAGTCGGGAAACATATATCTCGAAACATCAACGGACAATTCTTGCACACTTTGTCAACCAGAACACTTTTGCCTAAGGGGTTCGATACTCTAATTACAAACTCAGTAGACTCTATAGGCAAAGTCTTACTGGATACTAAGTTCATGCATATATATGAATGAGTAGACCCTGGATCTATCAATGCAATCACAGAAGTATCATAAAGAGTAAAAGTACCGGTAATGACGTCTGGAGACGAAGCTTCCTCACGAGCTCGAATAGCATAAGCTCTGCAGACGCTCTTGCCTCAGATCTCGCAACTGTATCTTTCGTAGCTCTCTGGCTACCACTCACATTTCCCGTGTTTCTGGAAGGTCTACCCCTAGCTGAAATGTTTTTTGACTTCGGATTCTGTACAATTTCCTGCTCAACACTCTCGGGACAGTCTCAGATAAAGTGATCTAAAGATCCACATTTGAAACAAGCTCGATCATGTAATTGACAATTGCCCGGATGTCTTTTACCACAATATCTACACTCAGGTCAATCAGATCTGACATTTCCAACACTAGTTATCGAAGTAGCTAGAGCTCTGAAGCTCGAATGCGATCTAGCATGATCTCTGCTCGAATGTCCCTTATTAGCCTTTGAACGGCTATACTCATCTCAAAATTTTTGTGATGCAGACTGAAATGATTTACTTGAGGATCTCTTTCTCACATCTCTAGCTTCTAACTCAACTTTTCTTTTATCTTTCTCGAGTTCTTTAGCTTTACATGCTCGATCCACAAGCACAACAAACTCTTTTATTTCCAGAATTCCGACTAACAAACAAATATCTTTATTCAAGCCGTTTTCAAACCTTTTACACATTATTGCCTCAGTCGAGACACATTCTCGTGCATACTGACTCAGTCTCACAAATTCTCGCTCGTATTCTGTAACAGATATACGGCCCTGTTTCAATTCAAGAAACTCCTTTTCATTTTTGATCAATAAATCTCTCACTGATGTATTTCTTTTGAAATTCAGTCTGGAAGAAATCTCAAGTGATTCGTTCTCTCGGAACAACAGAAGTCAGAGTTTTCCACCATTGGTAAGTTGCGGCACATTTAGCACATTCATCAGGGGTACATGACAACTCATCAAGTACTCGAATCGTACTCTCAAGCCAGAACTCGGCTCTCTCAGCATCATCATCGGTAGTAGCACGGAATTCTTCAGCCCCATATTTTCTAATCTTATCAACCGGAGGTTTATTCAGACGAATCGGATCTATAACTTGGGGAGCTATGGGAACTTGCGGGGGCAGAGGTTGAGAAACAGCCGGATTTGCTCTAACATACTAAGTGAACCACTCATTCATCATTTGGAAGAAGGCTTGTTTAGCCTCTCCTTCCTGACCAATAGTAACTGATCTAGAATCGACGGATTGTCCCTGAGCGGGAGCAGGCGCATTACTTTCAACATCGTCAGCTACGGCTCGTTCGAGATCCATTTACTATACGGAAAATACATTTTATCTGTCAGGATTCATCACACTATCATAGCTCATATATATGGCATGTATAGCTAGACTCTCACATGCTACGTTAGTCCTAGAATCGACTAAACCGTAGCTCTGATACCAACAAATTGTAGCACCCCTAACCCGTGTCTGTCGCCGGACGAGGGTTAAGAGGCATTACCGGACATATCGAAACATATTACAAACGTTTCACTAACATCAAACAATCACAACCATTCCATAATGAGATATACACATAAAGCCCCTTTAGAAAGTCTATGAGAACTTAAACATGCTTTAAGAAAGTTCAGGACTAAACCGATCTCATGCGAAAACTTTGTGGAACTTAGAAAATTTTTCTTTCAAAATAGGGTACACGCCCGTATGCCTAACAAGGCCGTGTCTTGGACCATGTCTCAGCCCGTGTGAAAAACAGACTTCAAATACACGGCTTGTCACACGCCCGTGTGTCTGGCCCGTGTGCAAGTCTGGCTTGCTTCGAATTGGAGCAGTGAAGGACACTGTCGAGACACACGCTCGTGTGCTCAACCGTGTGGGCAATTATAGGCCATTTACAAGACCAAATTGCCACCCAAAATTGGGTCATACCTACAAGCATCAAACAAGCATCAATTCATGCCCCAAAGGCAGCCATAACATACTAAATTATGTACAATTTGACCCATAACAACATCATTCATTTCTATATGCAAAATCTAACTCAATCATACCAATTTCAAATACCAACCTCTCATCAAAGACATGTGATTCATACATCATATAAATCTATTACAATTCATATCATTTCTCACCATTTTAATTTCCCAAAATTAACTATGAAACCCACCAAATTAACCATTCATGAGCACATCAAAACATACCAACTTTTACATCACATAGCATGGACTAGACTCACCCATAATCACATTCATTATCAAGCCATGTCACATGGCTATATATACATATCCCAAACATATCTTAACATTTCTAGCCTATACATGTCATACTTCAATATATACATTTTCAAAAGGTACCAAAATATAGTTTGATAGCGTGGTGATGATCCTCGACAATCCCCGAGCTTCCAGTAGCTTTGATAATCTATAAAATAATGCAAACACATACAAAGTAAGCTTTCAAAAGCTTAGTAAGCCATATATAAATAAACTTATCACATAGAACAATTATAAACCATTTCATACATATGGTTCATGACATAACTCAATCACAAGTCATATTTCTCTTATATCTCAATTTTTCATATTCACTTGCCCATAATCACTTATCTTATAATATAACTCACATTTCAAATGATCATATATAAACATACCTTTCAATGCCAAATTTCATATACATATATACATACCAGAATTCGGATACACATTTGTATACCCGTTCATTTCTCGAAATGCCCATTGAACCGTTCGGAACCAATAAGGATACTCGGATAGCTCGAAAAGCTCATACAATGCCAACGTCCCAGACGTGGTCTTACATGTAATTAAATATCGATGCCTCTGTCCTAGACAGGGTCTTACACGAAATTATATACGATGCCGATGTCCCAGACATGATCTTACACGTAAATCTCAAATTGATGCCAACGTCCCAGACGTGGTCTTACACGATAACACATATCAGAAACCTATGTCATGACATACGTATCCTAATTACTTCCTAAGGTTCATACGAGACTTTTCGGACGTCGTCACATTATCGGAACTTTTTTTGGATTTCACATATTCAGCTCAAATAGCCATATATCACAATTCATTTACATAAAAATATTAATAGTTCAATTTAAACACATTTATTTGTATATGGACTTACCTCGTACAGGAAGGAACGGAAACAAACGGCTATTCAACTACTTTTGATTCCCCCAATCTAATTCCGTTTTCTTTGTTTCTTGATCTATACACATTCAAATTTAACTCTTTTATTCACCAAATCATTTAATAAAATCTATATACACATATTTAGGCCATTTTACAAATTAGCCCTTACATTTTCACATTTTGACATTTAAGTCCTTATTTCATAAAAGTACAAAATACACAAGATTTCCTTATACACATGCCTGGTCGAATATTTCATTAGTCCATATAAGCCTACATATTTCATTTATTTCACATTTTAATCCTTCAATTTTTCATTTTCACAATTTAGCCCAAAATAGTCAAATTCATCAAAAATTCAAAGACAAAACATATTAATCTATCACATATCTTTCATATTTCATCAACTATCATCACAAAACTTACAAAATCATCAATGGCATAACTCACAATCTTCATCACATTCAAAAATTGAGACATGGGCTAAGTAGATGACAAAGCAACGATCTCAAAAATATAAAAATTATCAAAAACCGAGCTCAAAACACATACCTAATAAATCATGCAATGGCCAAACTTAATGAAGCTTCAATGGCTGTTTCTTTTCTCTATATTCGGTGGTGGAAGATGATGATCAAAGTAATTTTATGCTTTATTTTATCTAATATAACTTCTTAACTAATTTACATAATTAACCTTTAATAAAAACATAAAATAACATATAATGGATGGTCATTTATGTCCATTCCCACTATCCATGGTCTATTTGCATATAAGGACTTCATAGTTAATAAGCCATAGTAATATAGCACATTAACAAATAGCATACAATTTTTTCATTTTGCACGATTAAGTCCTTTTATCAAATTAACAAACCAATCGGTAAAATTAAATCACAAAATTTTCACACATATAAATTTACATAATGTAAACACGAAAAATAATATTAAATAATTTTTTAACTCAGATTTGTAGTCCCGAAACCACTGTTTTGACTAGGGTCTAAACCGGGTTGTTACATAGCAGCTTAGTTAAGGGTGTTGCAATCAGTGAGAAACCTTCCACAAACTGTCGGTAATAACATGTCAAACCCAGAAAACTGCGGATCTATGACATATTCTCAGGTTGTTTCCAATCTAGTACAGCCTCAATCTTTTGAGGATCGACTCGAATCCCCTTTTGCAGACACCACATGACCCAAAAATGTTACTTCACATAACCAGAACTCGCACTTGCTGAACTTAGCATAAACCTGCTTTTCCCTCAAAATCTGAAGAATAATCCTAAGGAACTCGTCATGCTCCTCCTCAGTCCTTGAATAAACCAATATGTCGTCGATGAACACCACCACAAACTGATCCAAATAGGGCTGAAATACTCGGTTCATCAGATCCATGAAAGCTGCAGGTGCATTAGTCAGTCCAAATGGCATCACTAGAAACTCATAATGACCATAACGAGTCCTAAATGTCGTCTTATGCACATCAGCATCCTTAACCCTCAACTGATGGTACCCAGACCCGAGATTAATCTTAGAGAATACCGAAGCTCCTCAAAACTGGTCAAACAGGTCATCGATCCTCGATAACGGATACCTGTTCTTGACGGTCAACTTATTCAGTTGCCGGTAGTCAATACACATCCTCATGGATCCATCTTTTTTCTTAACAAATAGTATCGGTGCTCTCCATGGAGACACAGTAGGGCGGATGAACCCACGATCTAACAACTCCTGAATCTGAGCCTTAAGCTTCGTAAGCTCTTTCGGTGACATTCGATAGGGAGCGATAGACACCAGAGCTGTACCAGGGAAAAGCTCAATCCCAAACTCCATTTCCTGATTCAGAGGTAAACTTGTTAGCTCCTAAGGGAAGATGTTTGGAAAATCCCTTACAGTGCGAATATCCTTTACAGTAGAGTCCCTAGAACCAGAAACACTTACGTAGGCTAAATACGCCTCACATCCCTTGCGAACCAGATTCTCAGCCACCAATGCAGAAATCACATTAGATAAGTAATTCCGACGCTCTCCAATCATGACTACCTCATTACCCTCCTCAGTTCTCAATACAACCCTCTTAGTCGCACAGTCCAAGCTGACACGATGCTTAACCAACCAGTCCATTCCCAATATTAGGTCGAACTCCCCAAACGGAAGCTCCATTAATTCAGCCAAGAAGATCGCCCCTTGAACCTCTAACGGTACATCTTTGAATAGCTTATTAATCCTTATAGACTGTCCCAACGGACTTAGTACAGTAACCTTACTCGTAGTGCTCTCAACCGATATCCCTAAGTTTTCTGATATGTTGCTAGCTATGTATGAGTGAGTAGACCCTATGTCTTTCAATGCAAGATATGGTACATTAAGAATTAGAAACGTACCCGTAATGACGTCCGGAGCATCTTTGTCCTCTCGGCGACGTGCAGCATAAACTAAAGCAGGCTGCCTCGCCTCAGTCTATCCAGCACCTCTGCCCGGTGCTCTCTGTCCACGACCCACACCACTACCACCCCTAGCCTGACTATGACTTTTCGGTAGTTCTTTGGACTACCCTGCGTGGGCATGCGCAAAGACGATGCACTGAGCTTGTATCTGATCGGTCCTCAGCGGACACTCCCTAATGCAGTGCTCCAATGACCCACACCTCAAGCAAGCCCCAATCTTCTTCCAACATTCGTCCTGATGGCATTTACCACAATCGACACATGGCTACAGTCCAGTAGCAATAACAGGGGGTCCAACTCTAACTGGCCCATCAGGTCTGGCCCTTTTTTTAGGTCTCAAAATAGAACTCGAGGGCTCTAAATCCCTCTTGTTCCTACCTCTCTCTCTATCACGGCTTTGGCGCTCAACGTGCTTAACCTCCTCGGCGATCTTCGCCTTCTCAACCAGTGAAGAAAAATCACGCTCCCTCTGTGGAGCTATCAGGACTCTCAAATTATCCCTGAAGCCATCCTCAAAGCGGACACATCGCTCATACTCAGTCGCCACTATACCTCGCGCATAGCGGCTCAGTCGCAAGAATTCAGCCTCATACTCGACCACAGATTGATCTCCCTGAGTAAGGTTCAGGAACTCCCTCCTATGGGCATCCACGTAGCTCGCCCCTACATATTTCCACTGGAAGGCAGTCTTAAAGAAATCCCAGGTCAAACGTTCGAGCTGAGTGCCCTCTTTAACAGTCAGCCACCACTGGTAAGCCTCATCCCACAGCAGTGAGACTACACCCTTTAATGTCTACTCGGGGGTACAATCTAGATCATCCATGATTCTCTTCGTGGCATCAATCTAGTATTCGACCACATTAGGGGCGATCCCAGTGACACCCCTGAAGAGCTCAGCTCCATTGGATTGGAGTCGTTCCGTAACCAACCATCGGCCCTCAGATTTAGTATTGGGTCCAGCGACCCTCTCCAGTATCCTTAGTATAGCCTATGTGTAACATCCTGAATTGGGGCCTTTGCATTTTATGTGTTGTGTGTGAATGTTATGTTTATCATGCTAGTTTAGGGTATTTTAGGGTCCAAGAGTGACTTAGGGAAAAGCCGGAGTCTTGGTGAGAATTTTCTTTTTAAGCACTTTAGGGGAGGAGCTTGTTGAAATGGGACTTAAGGGATTATGTTGATGTGTGGTTGACACAAGTAAGGTGCTGGCAAGGTGGCAAGGTGACGCCACATAAGGGTTGGAAGGTGACGCCACAAGAGTAGGAGAGGGAGAAAGTTTAAGTTGCGAAGAGCTCATTTTGGGATTCTTTTTGGCTTCAGGGAGAGCAAAGGTAGAGGTTGACTGAGACACTTCAGGATAGAGGGTGGACTGAGTCAAATAGTTTGAATGGATGGCAAGGAGGAAAAAGTGGAGTTTGAAATATTTAAAATATTTCAAACGAGTGATCAGGAGAAATTTGTAGAGGAAAAGAAGGGATGGACATCTGAGCATTGTGTTGGCCGAATTTCAAACACTAAGGTGAGGGGGGAATCAGTTTTAGAGTGGCTTAGGTGTGCCGAAATTCTTTTTGTTCATTTTCGACATTTAGGGTCTTCATCCATTCTCTTTTTCTTCTTTTCCAAGTGTGAGTCGAAACCCTCTTAAGCATTCCTTCTCTTTACATTTTTCTGCCATAGCCGAATCTACCCCAAGTCTTACTGAAATCATTTTTTTTTCTTTATCGGTTCTATTGCTTCTTTTCATTCCATTTTACTCTTCTTCTCTCAATCATCTCGTTCTCAAAAGTCGAAACCCTTAACTCTATTTTCATCTCCATATCTATGCCATGGTCGAATATCCTATGATCTTCATTCTCTCCTCCATTCTTTCTCTATAAGCCGAATCCCCGTAGATTTCTCTGCACCATCTTTTCTTTTGATCTTCTTAAAGCCGAAACTCCCACATCTCACCTATATACCTCTTTTTTTAATTTGCGACTCTTTCATCTTCTTTCCTAACCTTTGCTGAAATTCTTCTTCTAGGGTGCTAAGTGCCAAAATCTATTAGGATTAGTCGAATCTTCTGTATTAAGGTAAGTGACATTTTCTTCTATAATTCACCTTTCTCTTTCGGTTTTTGGAAGCCAAAGCCGAAAGGCTAATTGTCTTGGTAAGGTTATCTTTGATTAATGTTTGACCGTTCTTGTGTTCTCTTTTTGGGGCGTAACGTCAGGAATCGAAGTAGATCAAATCGTCTAGATCCCTAAGCCAGAAATCGTGAGTTTCTGAACCCTATCTCTTTTGGAATTTCAAGGTAAGGGTGTTCTCCTTAGACTTATTAGACCCGTTATCGTATTATTACCTTAACCCAATGTTATGGTTTAACAACCATATGTCATGATGGTAGCGACTGACAAGGTCTTTTGATGGAATCAAGTACCGATCAGGCAAATGAGGGGATTAGACCCGTGAACTCAATCTCTAAGTTTAAGAAGCGAGCGGTGTCAGTAGTCCGAGACTGGCCACCGGGTTGTGGGTTGGCTTTGAGCGAGTAGCGAGATGGATAGCGATGGTTTCCATTAGTGATAGTGTCGACATAGAAAGCGTCAGATTGCGTGTTATCGGTGTGTAATTATCACACTATTCCCTTAATTTTATATATGTATGTGTTATGCTTGTAAGCCGAGAATAGCGGCAGTGGTGGGTGAATTACCCATGTTGGGTAACAGGTAAACCAGGTTAGTATACTACCTTCATTAACAATCGTGGATAACTTGTGGTGGATGCATATGAGTATGATATATATATATATATGTCTTATCATGTTGCCTACCTGTCATATTATGTTGCATGTGCATGGGGTATTGGGTTATAAATGATGTGAAAGGTGAAGTGTATATATATATGGGTGACTTCGTCACGGTTGATGATGGCCTCGAGCCTCATTGTGGATATGGTGATTTAATCGTGTGTGGATTCAGTGGCTAGACCACTTATGTGTACTTTGAGCAGTGTGTCTGTCAGCATGACTGCCAAAGAGGTGTGTAGCGGATGGAGGGTTGATTGTAGAAATCCCCAGGTGTGTATGAGGATGGATGTACGGAGCGGTGTGTAGAGGATGGATATTAGGTTGGGTTGGGCTATCATACTGGTTATTGTGCATTATATGATGTTTCGATGATGATATGGGGCCTAAGCCTACTTGTGGAATCTTGTAGTATAATTGCACACTAAGTCTGGTGACTCACCCTATTTTCTTAACACAACGCAGGTAGCTCATGACTCATTGGACCGGGTTGGAGTGGACTCGAGGTGGCCATGCAGGAGTTATTTTAGTAAACGTTACTTTCAACTACTAGTTGCTATTTTCTTTTGGGATATTTTATTTAATATGTAATAAGGCCACTTTGGATTTTGGTAAATTTTGGATTTTTAAGTTGGTTTTATCATTTAATCTTTATTTAAGATATGACTTTACTATAAATTAACATGGGACTTAAAATGGAGCTTTCAAAACTTGGGTAACATAAAAACAACCGTTTTTCTCTCAATAGCAAGAATAACAAACAGAACTTAACCCAATTCAGAAATTCTCCCTCATTTGCAAACCACTGTTTTCAAAACATTACCTAAAGCGAGAGGTTTTCAAACTTACGGTATTTTTTTTGCATCAAAAATAAAAATTCATTTTTACACCTTTTCCCTAATAACATGCTAGATCCGATCGTGGTGTGAGGGCTGGGTTTGGGGTGTTACACTAGGACAGTGTATCGTCCCCAGCCATGGGATCTTGAGACCCAGTCTCAGTAGCAGGTGACTTCGGCGTCTCACTCGTGTCCAAATTTGGCATACTGCCAAGTGAAGAAGACTCAACTCGAGCCCCTCTACGGCCTCTACCTCGGCCTCTAGTACCTCGTCCGTGGATACATTATGTGCTCATGTCTAATCATATTTATCTGTATTACAAATTTTATGAATCAGTTACGGTTTCAGTATTTATTAGCAAATGTTTTATGTAAACAGTTTCAGTAATTCAAAGTGATTTTCAGAATCGCATGATCTCTATCGATTTTGCTCTGATCTCAATATACACTATCTAGAGTGTTTTCACAGTATACTACCCACAGTAGTTTCAGAATATACTATCTACAGTATTTTCAGTTTAAACTTATCACAGTTTCAGAATACTTACAGGATCAGCGTCGGAGACTTAGTGTACCACATACTAAGTCAAATCATTTTCAAAATCTAAATTATAACAAATATTTAAAACCAAAAAATCTACAGTCGAGTTTTGTAAGCTGGCTCTGATACCACTAAATGTAACACCCCAAACCTGGCATAGACGTTATGGCCGGATCTGGCGAAGTCACATGATAGCATGTTGAAAACTAAGTATCTATGATAAAACCATTTCCATTTACTTACTTTTCTTATCTCTTCTTAATTCCAAAATCCTTACTCGTTTAGGCGGTTGTTTTAAGCATAATTCATTGTGGAAGCTTTTAAAACCGTTTTGAGTAAATCGCGTGTTTAGAGAAAACTTTTCCTTTTTAAAAATCGAGTTTTCCTACGTCTAGCAATTATAAATCCATAAAAATAAATAAAAACAAAATTTAAGCAAAAGTCCCCAAATTACATCCAAATAAACCACAAATCATAAATTATAAATCATAAAAGTCCAAAAATTATGGTCACCATCGAGTCCTTCGCCGCACCGATCCGTCTAGGTCTGGGGATTACCTTGCACATTAAACAGAGAGGGGTGAGTTTACGTAAACTCAGTGTGTAATCCCACAGAAAATAAACAACAGTAAACACAGTGCACAGTCAAAAACAGTCTTGGGCCTAAGCCCCTTTCAGTATTAGTAACGGTTTGGCCTTAGCCCAACTTAGTATCAGTATCAGTATGCACAAGAGCCTTAGCCCATCACAGTATCAGTAACAGATATACAATATTCAGTAACAAAGTCCTACCCAACTAGCCCCTACACACCATCTCTGTCCAACCCTACACTCCATGTGGGGATTAAATCAACCCACCCATCCCTACACTCCAGGTAGTACCGAATGTGGCACAAAACAGTAGTTTGCAGCTGAGCTGCCAATATATTAGGCTTAAGAGCCTTTCAGTACACTTCCTCCAAATAAAATCAACCCAACCCCATGCAATGCATGACATGCTATCTCATGATATTAGTACATATAATCAGTAAATGTATACATGCATACTATCATCATGCTCAATATATATATCCATCAATCAGTCAGTTCACACAATTAGGGGTCTAAGTAATGCTTACCGACCCTACAGTAGGTTCACAGTCGACTTGGACAACCCGTGCAATCTTAGCAATCAATTCAGTGATAATAGGCTCACACGCCCGTGTGGGCCTACACGGCCCAAATTTACCTTGGCCGTGTGGATCACACGGCCTGGCCCAAAATCCCACACGCCCATGTGGCCCACACATCCCAAATCAGTTCAGCCCGTGTGTCACACACGGCCTTCCTGGCCATCACACAGCCGTGTCATGCGCGCACGGCCTGGCCTCGTCGAACATACGCACGTGTTAGGGCACACGGCCTACCATACGGGCAACCACATGCCCGTGTGGCATCGGCAGTGAGGTTTTTAGCTTTCATCGAAACCTCATTTTCTATGCAATCGAGTACACACCTAGTATCGATTGATGCTAAAACGATCCCTAAGCACTCCAGAACCAAAAAATCGACATTCCAGCACCCAATTTTAGTAACATTATCAAAACTTAAACAAGATTATAACGAGACGTTCATCCATTAATTATCGATAACCATACCTTCGATCAAAACTAGAATTCCACGCACTTAACTCGTTGATTGGGAACAATATACAGTCCCTTGATTAACTCCTGAACACCAGAAAGAAACCCCTCTTAAAAAGTAATCAGAAAAACGTTTAGATTAGCAAAAGCCGAAACCTACCGATAACGCGCAAAAGCAGAATTAACGAGTCATGGAAATTCGAAAGTAGATGGGGAAAAAATAGAAAGACGACAGCAAGGGAACAAAAGGGGCGGCGGAAAAAAGGAAACAACAAGAAAGAGAAAAGGGAAGTGGCAGAGAGAATGGTCAGTTTTTCTGAAGAGAGAAATTTTTGGGAAAACTGATTTACTCAAATCCCACTACCTACACTATCTCAACCACCCACTTCTCAGATTTTCGATACAAATCAAACTCTCAGCCACCAAACCGAGCAAAAATAATCACTTTTGCCCATGCAGAGATTCGAACATAGAACCTTCAGCAATCTGACACTAAACTTAACCACCAGACCGACAGGCCCATTCTGATATGGTTTCATAAATAATTTAATATAAGCCCACTGAACAAAGATAGGACTTATATCAGAAAAATACCAACATTTTCCAAAGCTAAGGCTTGAACTTGGGACCTCTCACACACACCCAGAACACTTAACCACTGAAGCAAATACAGATTTGTGTCACATTTTAACAGAACCAAAAACATAAATTTTGGGGCGTTACACCTAACATTTTCCATGATAAAAAGTTACTGTAAAACCAACATTTATTAAAACCCAAACGTTAAATCTAGGCATGTTAAATCTCGGAAAAGAAACGGCAGAGGAGTGAAATTTACCGATTGGTTGCAGCAGTAGAGAGCGATGGCGACGGCAATGCAACAGGTGGTTGGGTCGACGTCTTCAGCGACAGATGGGTTGGGATTTTGATTTGGGGAAAATTTAGGGATTTAGGGAAATTTGTTGGGAAAAATAAGGTGTTTGGGGTATAGTACTTGGGATAAAATGGAGGAAAGCAAAACGACGCAGTTTTGGTATAAAACAAAATGACCGTTTGCGGCATTTTTTTACCAAGCACCGCTAATACTCGATCTATTGCGGCGTTTATAAGCTAGCACCGGTAATACCACTTAAAACGACGACGTTTTGCTTAAAGTAAAATGTTTTTTTGCGGCGATTTTCACAAAGCGCCGCTAATGCTCGAGCTATTGCGGCGTTTTTCACCTAACGCCGCTAATGCCACTCAAGATGCCACTTAAAACGGCTCCGTTTTGTTTAAGTAAAATGTTTTTTTGCGGCATTTTTTACCTAGCGCCGCTAATGCTCGATCTATTGCGGCTTTTTTCACCTAGCGCCGCTAATGCCACTAAAGACGCCACTTAAAACGGCACCATTTTATTTAAAGTAAAATTTTTTTTACAGCATTTTTTACATAGCGCCGCTAATGCTCGATCTATTGCGGCGTTTTTCACCTAGCGCCGCTAATGCCACTAAAGATGAAACTTAAAACGGCGCCGTTTTATTTAAAGTAAAATGTTTTTTGCGGCATTTTTTACCTAGCGCCGCTAATGCTCGATCTATTGCGGCGTTTTTCACCTAGCGCCGCTAATGCCACTAAAGACGCCACTAAAAATGGTGCCGTTTTGTTTAAAGTAAAATGTTTTTTTTTGCGGCGTTTTAGTCAAAAACGCCGCTAATGCCTTTGATACTAATAAGTTTTTATAGTTTAATTATTTCTTAAATTCCTTTAAATTAAGTTTGTTTTGTTTCAAACAATATATTTAATTTGTAAAATTTTATAATTGTGTACGAAAATAATTTTAAAAAATGAAACCAAACTTCCTTACGAAGAGTTTATATCCACGAGTTTAATTTTTTGTGTAGCTGATAGAATTTATCCAAATTGATTTTGATAAAATTTAACTTCTCAAATTTTATCCCTAAACCCTAAATATATATATTACAAGGTACAAAGGTAATTAAAAAAAATCTTATTGCTTACCTAAACCCTAAAATAAATTGATTTTTTGTCATTTTTATCAAAATCCCTAACCCTTAAACCCTAAAATCCTAACCCCTAAAACCCTAAACACTAAGGCCCTAACTATAAAACACTAAACCCCAAGCTACAAACCCTAAACCATAAACCTTAAAATACTAAACCCTAAACCTAAAATACTAAACATTAAACCATAAACCCTAAACCATAGACCTTAGACCTTAAACCTTAAATCCTAAACCCTAAACACTAAAATGAAATGATTTTTTTTATAAAAAACGCCGCTACTGCTAGACCTTTTGCGGCGTTTTTATCATAAACACCACTACTGCTTGACCTTTTGCGGCGTTTATGAGAAAAACGCCGCTACTGCTTGACCTTTTGCGGTGTTTTCCTATTAGCGCCACTAATGTATAACTTTTGTGGCGTTTTTGGTCCAAACGCCAATAAAAACGCCCCTAAAAACCTATTTTGCTATAGTGTATATTAGCTCTTCTGGAGCTTTCGACTAATTTTGTACTATCAAAGATTGGAATAATATTTGTTTGTTTTAGTACCAAATAAGATAAATACTTTCTATCTATAATGGTAGAATTTATTACTAAATTCTCATATCCTTCTTCAAAGAATATTAACAAAAACAAAATATTTAGGCATATGCCACATATGTGGCCAATAATCTTTCATATCACATTGATAACATAAGTTATCTTTACCCTTTGAAGAGTTATCTTGAGAACTCTCATTATTCTGTTATTTATTACTATGTTTCCACTTTTAGTGGTCCATGATTATATCTTTTATTTTCTTTATGTTTACATTCACTTCGAGGAATGTAACAAATCTAGTAGGACAGACTTATAAACATCCCAATAAATTCTTTATTTCATAATCACTATCGCAAACATGCGCGAGATTTCAAATCAAAATCCATCTATGCATGTTGTCATGATTAGTCACCAATTATAATAAATATGATATAATAAATAAAATATAGTAAAATATACCTAAAGATCTTTAACATCATCGTCATTACCATGATCCATTATGAGATTGAATCTTTCAACATCCTAAATGTGAAGTTGTAAGGGTGAAAGTTTAAGATGAAAGAGGAATTGGATTTGGGGGACGACTTCAAAAGATTTTAAATGAAAAAAAAATAGAGAATCATTGTGCTGATAACGTGTTATAAAATAAAGAGAGATGGGGAGAATAAAGAACAAAGAAAATATGAAAGCAATAGAGAATGTACTTTATTGATCAAAATGGGTGATTATAATGCTTCATCAGAGTCTCTATTTATAAGCATAAGAAGTATAAAAGAAGTAGAGATCTAATTCTAATAACTATTAGAATTTAAAGTACATTAAAACTTTATCTTAATCATGATGGACATCCACTTAATAAGATATTCATAACAGTTTATTGTATGTAAAATTTATTATCCTATAATATTATATGAATTGATGAAAATATATTTTATTGTTCATTATTATATTATATTGAAAATTAAATAACTTTTTATCTTTCTTTTAAATTTATAAACCTAATACTCATATTCTAAAATATTTATTCTCAAACTCAAATATATTATAGTAAGCTCAAGCCCAAATAAAATATTCATTATTATCCAAACTCAAAATAAACTAATTATAGTCCAAATATCAAGTCTAAAAAAAAAAAAATTAAACCCAGTACCCAAATACAATTTGTAAAATTTAAAGGCCAATTCAAAATCTAATTTAATAAAAAATAATTTATTAAGATATTAAATTTATAATAATATTTTATGTATTGCTAGCTATAAACATGTATTTTAATATACAAAATTACCCATAACTATCGATATTATATCTTTTATTATAATCTATAATATAATAATAGTTATATATATTAATAATTATAAAATGTATTATTTCGTTACGTAATAGTATATCGCATACTATAACAATAGTACATAAAATATTAATTATTATCATATATTATTGTTTATCATTATGTTGATCGAAATATGCTCTAAATTTCTAACTCTCCTACTATATTATATAGACTTAATGCATAATTTGGTACCTAAGTTTGACACTTCTTTCTAATGTGGCACTTGTGTTATTTTTTGGTCCAATGTGATACCTGTATTTGACAAAAGTTATACGTTTTGGTGCTTAAAAGTAACAATGTTAACTTTTTAGTATTTAATTCGAGTCTTAGAGTTGAATTGATGAAAGTTCATAATTAACTAATAATATTAGCACTTAACTGTTATTAAATCAATCCTAAAACCCAAATCAAATCAAATCTGTCATACTATATTTGACAAATTAAATGAAAAATTAAACAAATTCATAATTAACACTAAATTTATTATATTAACCAAATCATGAAAATTTTAAACATAATAACATTAGAAATTATTTTTCATCAAATCTACCATAAAACCCGAAGCAAACACTAAAAAGTTAATACTGTTACCTTTGAGTTATCTTCAATTCTGTTTGTTTTACTGTTGTTTATCTTAAAACCCATATATCTGTGATTTTGTCTTCTTGTTGCCGTTGAAGTCCGAGTGGGACGTGTAAGGCGTTTGAGTGAAGACGTTTAAGACACAGACGGTTTTAGGTACCAGAGATAAAAAATATGGAACAAATGGATTGTCCAAATTGTATAACCTTTTTTCAAATACAGGTACCAAAATGAAAAAAAAAATACCAAAAGTATCAAACTTGTATATCGAATGAATTTTTAAACACGTTATATAATATTATATCATATGATTTATAATATATAATAGTATATATATGCATGAATGAAATAATATATATATTTAAATTTAAATTATGTATTTGTTTTTGTAAGTTGATATGTGGATTATATTTCATTATTATAGAAAAGTTTGAGATGGTGGAAGTCAATGTTTTGGAGCGGTGGAAGCAAACTCGAAGAATAACAAAGGATTTATTAAGTATTTAAATTATCGCAATTGCTTCTGAATCAACAATTAGTATGAGAGGTAGAGTTATGAATAAGTGGAGGAATTATCTTACGCCTCATAATATTGAAATATTAATCTGCACTCATAATTGGATACGACATATCCACATATTCTGGTGGTAAAGAGCTTTCAGTCATTAACTATATTTTTGTTATTTTATATCAGATGAAGAAGATGATGAATCATTGAAATGTTGAGATGTTGAATTTAAATTGATTGAGTTATGAAGTATGTTGAGATTCTAGTTGTTTTTATATTTTTTATACAAATTTCTTTAAAAAATTATTTACAAAACTTATAATTTCAAACTTCATTTTATGTAATTGTATTAAGAATCAGATTTATATATTTGTATGACTTTATGTATTTCGTAATATATTTTTATTAATATATTTTATTTGGATATTTTATTTTTTAATTGTTAAACAACTTTTAAATTTTCTAATTAATATTGTTATAGATATTTTTTTAATTAAAAGATATTGGTTTAAAATTAAATTTATTATTAATGTTATTATTATTGTATGGTAAATCAATTTTAATCATTTGTAATAAGTATAACACAAGTTATAGTATTATTAAATTAATATATTATGCTATTATATATTTTATATTATCATTAAAGTTTAATTTTATAGATTTTAATAATTATTAAATTTATATATTTATTAGACATATATAATTATTATATTATCTTCTTTAATTTATATTTTTAAAAATTTATTTCACTTTATAATTTAATATAAAATTTATTATTAATTACTTTTCATATTAATAAAAGTTTCATATAAATATAAAATGCTTATGAATTTATTTTCAAAAACTGATCATTTATTTATATTTTATTTTTAAAGTAATATCATAAAATTATATTAAATATTAATGCGTATTATGGTTGTTCAGTTATAAATTCAAGTTTTGGGTCGAATTTATCTTGGGCTCGGGCCAAAATAGTCTTGGGCTTGAGCTTTTCTGGGCTTGGATCTATTACAAGTTTGGGCTTTCTCGGATTCATATTGGAATGGGCGGGCTTTCTTGTTCAAGCATGTTTTGCCAGCTCTATATAGGTGACAAATAGGCAGGCTTAGATTGGGTTTACTTCAGACTCAAATTTCTCGGTCTCAAATTTTTTCAAATTCAAGCTTGGACCGAGCCAAGCGGGCTCTAACGAATTTAAATAATTTTGAATTTTTCAAGTTATAATTATTTTAATTTCAAATTTAATAATTCATTTTACTTTTATATGATAACACAATTCAAATTTGCATTATAAAAAAATAAAATATATATATATTTAATAGTCTTTTATATAAAATAATTAAAGTACTTATTGTATGAAGAATTTATTATTCTATGATATTATATGAATTGACGAAAATAATATTTTAAAAATCAACATTTATTTTTATCAAACAACATAATTATATTCAACATGTATAAAAATATACTAATTTACCAAGCAATTTCTATTATAAGTTCAACACTTAAAAAAATATAGGAGTAAAAATTCAGTAATTAATTTTTCAGTACTTAAAATTTTAATTTATCAAACACACCTAATTTAAATAAAAAAATACTTTTAGGCAATAAAAATTAAATAAAAAGGAAAATTCAATTTGATTTTAATAATAACGAATTTAACTTGTGAACAAAATATAATTTTAATAATAACCAAAGTAAACTAATAAAACCTAAAAAAGTTCAAATTCCTTTTTCTTTTGCTAAAATGCTAAATAAGTCCTCCAAAAATAATTTAAAAAATTAATTAAACTCTTTTCAAAAAGTGTATCCAATTGAATCCTTTAAATCAAGATTGGTAGTTAATTGAGCTCTTTGAATTCATTTTCTCATTGAAGCCCTTGACAGACTATAAATGTTGAAGTGGTTGACGTGACAAGCTGTGTGGTGGCTGTCAGGAAAAAAAATGACATGGCATGTCAATGTGGAAAAACGATGACGTAAAGTGCTTAATTGATATTTATTAATTTGCTAGGGCTTAATTGATTTTTAAGTATTTTACGAGAGCTTAATTGTTTATTCAAATAAAAAATTATTAAAAATTCTCAATTTTTTTAATATAAATAATAAAAAATTATTAGAAATTTATAAAATATTATAATAACTATTAAAAATTATAAAAAAATTATAGAAATATTTTAAAAGTTATAAGTTTCTTAGAAAATTATAAAAAGATAGAAAATGATATAAAACTTATTGAAATTATTCAAAAATTATAAAAATCATAAAAATATATTACTCTTTTTTTTTCTCTCTCAAACTGTCTTACATCATACCTCAACCCATCGTTATCAACTTCTATAGAATCAACTTTCCTCAATTAAAACATTATCCGCCACTAAAGGTGTTCATGGGCCGAGCTAAGCTTAAGCCTGATTTTAAAATATTTCTAGGCCCAAGCCTAGTTAAACCTGGCCTGCCCAAATATCTTGTTTCACCATTTTAAAAATAATAAAAATATTTTTATTCAAATTTAATTATAAAAATATACAAAATATTAAAATATATTTTTATCTATATATATATATATATATATATATATATTATTTTTGAATAGTAAATTGGATTGCACATAAACACTTCTACCCATCACTCACCTTAAGCTATCAAGCACTAAACTCACCATCACTCAAATCCTTTACTTAACACCGATCCTTTACTTAACACCCCACACAAGTCTGATCATCATTACGCTTTAATTTCTCTATATCCTTATTACCAAAACCAAAAACTCCAAACCTGTAAAAAAAAAAAAATTAACCTTTTTCATATTTTAAATTTTTTATAATTTTTAATATTTTAAATAAAATTTAAAGAATTGTTTACTTTTATAAAATTTTTATTATATTTTAAAAATATTGTAATATTAATAATTCTTATAATCATTTGCATTTTTTTTTGTTAAGAATGAAAATTTTGAGAAGAAAAATTACAGGAAAAGAAGAAGCAAAAGAAGAAAGTTTAGAGAAAGAAGATGAGAGCAGAGAGAAAAGTCGTGACTATCATTCCATAACCGTTTTCCCTTTAGCCTGATTGGTGCTAAAATAGGAGAATAACGGATCAAAACAGATTGACAGCTGTCAAAACAACTTCCATCAAAATATACCGTTTCAATTAAAAGACACGGACCAAAACAGTGCGTGTAAAATATCCTTCAGCGCACCGTTTAACTAAAGAAATTAAAACTTAGTGTTTTGGTAATTAAAACCACAGACCCTTTACACTTATTCAACCAAAATAACAGAAAATTGAAAAGGTTGAGTCATTTCCCTCCAAGAGCAGATTTGTTCCATACCAATTTCTCCTTTCCTCGAAAACGGTCCTTGTCCTCAAGGATCAAAAGCTGGATATCTCTGGGGAAGGTCACTGAAGCTTTCCCAGGTAGAGTCTTCAAGAAAGGTGTTGGCCCACTCCACCAAGACCTCGGTGATAGCTTGATTCCCTCTTTTAACCATGCATCGATCCCCTATTTTAATTGGAACTTTTGGAAGATCACCATCAGTGCCCACCAGCAGAAGTAAGGGTGAGACATGAGTGTGGCCAATGTGCTTCTTGAGTTAAGATACATGAAACGTTGGATGGATTCATGATTCATCAGGCACGGTCAGTTTGTAAGCCACCTGACCTATCTTAGCCTCGATCGGGTAGGGACCATAGTATCTTGGTGATAATTTTTGGTTGGCCACTTTTTTGAGTGAACATTGACGATAAGGTTGCAGGTTGAGATACACCAATTCACCAACCTGGAATTTCTTCTCAGATCTTTTCTTATAAGCAAACTGCTTCATGCGTTCTTGAGCCCTCTTCAAATGAAACTTAAGCAAGTGTTTAGCTGCTTCCCTTACTTGTAGACTACGGTTAACAGAAGCAAGACGAGAAGAACCTACAAAATAGGGTTGATGCAATGGAGGTCCTTGGCCATAAAGGGCTTCATATGGTGCGGTTTGTATGGTTGTATGATAGGTAGTATTATACCACCACTCTGCCAAGGGAATCCAACTCACCCAATCGCTGGGCTTTTCACTAGTCATATATCGTAAGTAGCCCTCCAAACATCTATTCAATACCTCTATTTGACCATCAATTTGAGGATGGTAAATAGTGGAGAGATGTAGCTTGGTGCCCATGTGCTTGAATAGTTCATATCAAAATGTGCTAATAAAAATCTTATCTCGATCCGAGACAATGGATTCAGGAGCATTATGGAGCTTGTAAACCTTACATAAAAAATTCATGATCCATATTGACTGCAGTGTAAGGGTGGGAGAGAGTTAGGAAATGACCATACTTAGTCAACCTATCTACCACAACCAGTATGGTGTTCTTCCCTTTTGAATGAGGCAACCCTTCAATAAAATCCATGCTAATAGTAGCCCAAGCTCAGTCAGGAATGGGAAGGGGTTGAAGGAGACCAGGTGATGCTGCTAAGTCTGGCATACACCTCTGACAAATGGAACATTCCTTTACCCATGTTTTAACATCCTTCTATAACCCTTTCCAGTAGAGTATACTTGACAACCTGTGTCTGGTGGCATGAATTCTAGAGTGTCCACTAGTCAAACTAGTATGGAAATAATGAATCAAATCTCTCCTCAAGTTAGTATTATTCCCCACAACAATTTTCCCCTTTCTCTTAAGGGTTTTACCATCCCATGTGAACTTTGGGTGAGAAGAGGCTTGTTGTTGAAGCTCTCTGATCAAATCCTATAGCTTAGCATCCAACCTAATGGATTCCCTCACCCTATCCCAAAGACCAGACCGCATAGTGCTAACCATGATTTGGAGTAGCTGACCCTCCTATTCGTGGGACCTCCTGAATAAGGCATCTGCCACAATATTCAAAATGCCCTTCCTATAGGTGATAAAATAGTCATAGCCTAACATTTTTGCCACCCATTTTTGTTGATATGGGGTTATGGCTTGTTAATCAGATAAAAATCTGAAACTTTGGTGATCAATCCTTATCAGAAAGGGCCTTCTCACAAGATAAGAATGCAACTTCTTAACTGCCAATAGGACAACTAACATCTCCTTTTCATAAATTGATAGTGATTGATATCTCACACCCAACCTTTTGCTGAAATATGCTATTGGCTTTCCTTTTTGCTGAAGAACAGCCTCAACTCCCTGGCCACTAGCATCTACGTCCACACATAACTATTCCTGAAAGTTGGGAAGAGTGTACACATGAGCTTGACAAACTGCTTGCTTCAGTTGCTCAAAATCTACCTGTGTGTCTGTGTTCCACTTCCACACAACATTCTTATTTAACAAAATAGTCAAAGGCTTGGCTATACCTCCATAATTCTTGATAAATCTTCTATAATACCTAGACAACCCAAGAAAACCCCTTAGATCCTTGATAGATTGTGGTTGAGGCCAATATAAAACCCCATCAACTTTGATGCATCAATGGAAACTGTCCCTTGTTGAATAATATGACCAATGTATTCCACCTTGGAAGAACCAAAACAACACTTGCTCATTTTGGCAAACAATTTATTGCTCCTTAACACTTGCAAAACTTCTTGTAAATGTGACAAGTGCTCATCCCAACTGCTAGAGTAAACGAGGATGTCATCAAATAACACAAGCACTGACTTTCGAAGGAGCCTCTTGAACACTGCTTTCATCAAGGCTTGGAAGCTGGAGGGAGCATTGGCGTAACAGCCCATTTTTCAGTGGTATCGAAAATAGTGGTTTCAGGACCACAACTCCGATGTATCAGTTCATAAGTATTAATTAATATTTATGAGGTCTTTAGTGTGGTATTTAAATTTAGTTATAAAATTTTAACATTTAGTTAGTCAATTAAGTAAAAGAATTAAATCATAAAAGTCGAGAAAGTTTATCTTTATTACTAAGAGTTATCGAATAGTTATAAAAAGACAATTAAAAGGACTAATATAGTAATTATATCATTTGGGAATATGGTATTGTAAAGTTGTGGTATATGATACTTGGCATGATTTTAGGTTATTGAAAATGGCATGTTTTGGTTGTTTAAAGGTGTGTTTATCGACTTGTAAACATGTATTATGAATTGGTTTAGGTACCTATACATTTGGGTGAGGAAATAACATGATTTTGGTCATGTTTAGGCACACACGGCCTGGGATATGAGCTGTCACACGATTGTGTGTCACACACGGGCAACCCATACGAGTGTGTGCCCTGGGCATGTTAGGTACAGGATTCATACGGGCTAGCACACGGACTGAGACACGGGCGTGTGAGCCAAGTCAGTGAGTTACACGGGTGAGTACACGATTGGGCACACTGGCGTGTAGGATAGCCACATGGCCATGTTTTGAGCCACACAGTTTGGGTTCTGTCACACGGCTTGGACATACGACCGCGTGACCCCTATAGGTGAAATTTTTCAATTTTTCCAGAAATGTTCTGATTTGTTTTAATTTGGTCCATGATTACTCAAAAGCTATTTTTAAGGCCACGTAGGCTCGATATAAGGCCCGTAAATGCATGATTTATTACATTTCAAATTTCATATATATTTATTAAATTAATTTGAAAATTAATTTCTATTGGCTATAAATGTTCCGTTATGTACGGTAATACTGCGTAACCCTATTTCGGTGATGGAAACGGGTTATGGGTGTTACAATTGGTGAGCCAAAAAGGCATCACCAAAAAATCATAGTGCCCCTCACGAGTCTTAAAAGTTGTTTTGTGGATGTCTTGATCCCACATCCGAATCTAGTGGTAACCCGATTGCAAATCCAATTTGGAAAAATGTGTAGCTGCCCCGAATTCATCTAACAGTTCCGCAATGATAGGAATTAGAAACTTATCCTTAATGGTTATCTGATTGAGCTGTCTATAATCTATACACAGCCGCCAATTGCCATCTTTTTTCTTAACCATCACCACAATAAAAGCAAAGGGACTGCATCGCCCACGATAATGCTGACTTCAATGTTTCCCCAATAAGCTTTTTAATTTCTACTTTCTAAAGAGGGGGATATCTATAGGGTCAAATCTTGACCACCTTAGTCTCATCCATCAGTAGAATTCGATGGTTATGCAGCTTATGGGGAGGGAGTTCTTTTGGCATCTGAAAAACATCTTCAAAGCCGACCAATAATTATTGTAAATCCAGTGGAAGATCTTGTGAAGTCATATGGAGCACTGTATGATTGTTTAAAGCCAAAAGCATTGGACTGGGACCCTTATCCAACAAGGTGAAACACTTGGACATTTAGGGACATGTCAACAACTGAAGACCTCCAGGAATGATCCCTTGTAAAGAACAAGAGTTGCCTTTATACTTGAATAGCATGGTGAGAGCAGCGAAGTTCTAAACAATCGAACCTAAAGACAAAAGCCACTGAATTCCAAGCAATAAATCACACCCTTTGACAGATAGACCATAAAGTCAGTTTCAAATTTGAAATAGACTTGTAAATTCCTTAAGTAACCAAACTCTCTCAATCAGCAATCATCACCTTCAGCTGGTTGGATGGTGTAACAGGTAAACCTAATCTCTTGGTCAACTTGTAATTCACAAAGTTGTGAATACTTCTTGAATCAACTAATATTATAACCTCCTGCTGGTTGATAGTAGCTGCCAAACGCATGGTATTATGCCTTTGGAATTCCTTAAAAGTATGTATAAATAGAATTGGTGAGGTTGCCTCAGATTCTGAATCCACCAATTCAAGCTGATCAGGGTAATCTTGGAGCACCACAAGAGGTTGGAGCTTAGTATCCACTTCAGACTTAATAGAATTTTCTATCATGAACTGATATAGTTGAGACTTAACGAACTTATGCCCTTGAGTGTACTTAGAGGCACACTAAAAGCACAATCCCTTCCCTTTTTGATCTTCCATTTTAGTCTGAGATAGTGACTTGGTAGTAGGAACTTTAGGAGTTACAGTTGTTGGCAAATTCTTTCTGACCTCTATTGGAGAATGGACAGAAGCATAATCTTTAAAACTGTGTAGATAAGGTTTAAAATTGTAACACCCCAAACCCGGCCTAGACGTTATGGTCGTATCTGGAAATGTCACACGATAGTGTTTTTGAAACCTCATTGTTACGATGAAAACATTCCATGTTATTATCATTAGTAAACCTTTGTTAGAACTTAGGAAGTCGTATTTATTCATTTAAAACATTTGTTTTGAAACATCCCTCGTTGCGGAAGCTTTAATAAAACAATCTAGGTGATCATGCATTTAGAAATTACTTTAACTTTTTGAAAACTGAATTTCCTACGACCAGCAGGTATAAATCCATAACGTAAAATAAATAAATAAAAACCCAAATTTAAAACCAAAGTCCCAGAGGGTCTTTAAATTACAACCCAAATAATCAATAATAATCAAATCATAAATCGTAAATTGAAAACCATGAAGTCCAAAAATTATTGTGGTCACCGCTGAGTCCTCTGTTGTACCGATCCGTCTAAGTCTGGGGATTACTTGTGCACATTAAACAAAAAGGGTGAGTTTACGTAAAACTCGTGTGTAATTCGCAGAAACAAACAAACAATCGTATTCACTCAGGTACGCAGTTGAATGATCTTGGGCCTAAGCCATTTTGATGATCGATGATGATTTGGGCCTTAGCCCATCTCTATACAAATGTCAAAAATGCGGTAGGGCCTTAGCCCATCACAGTATCAATAGCAAGAATATGATTTATGCAAAGAGCAAAATCCTACCCAACCAGCCTCTACACACCATCTCCCGCCCAACCTACACTCCATGTGGGGATATAATCAACCCACCCATCCCTACGCTCAAGTAGTGCAGAATGCGGCATAATACTGATGAGTTTGCGGTTGAGTTGCCGATAAATTAGGCTTAAAGCCTTTCAAGTACACTTCCTCCGAATAACAACCCCAACCCAATGCAATGCAACACACAATGGATGACATGCTATTATGCAATTTTCAGTACATATATTCGATTCGAGATATTAACATGCCCAAGACAGATATCATTCAGTCAATTTCACACATTTAGGGGTCTAAGTAGCACTTACCGACCCTACAGTAGGTTCACAGTCGACTTGGGCGACCCGTGCAACCTTAAAAATATTTTGGTAAAAATGGGCCCACACGCCCATGTGATCTGCCCGTGTGGCCCACTCGGCCCAAATTTGCCTTGGCCGTGTGATCCATTTTTAAAGTAACCCATGCTAGCTAAATACTCATATATGTTTTCACTATTTACTTATATGTTCATTCAAAGTTGTCTACTTGAGTCATTATCACTAAATTATTTATATCTTGAGCTGCAGAATTCCAAATTAAGATCTGCTTAATGTTTTTGAAACTAAACTCAAATACCTTTCTATCATAAAATTTTCAGAATTTATAGTTTATCAAATAATTACAGTAAAATCTTTAAATTTATCCCTATTCTGCTATTTGACAGCTTCATCCTTTCCTTACTAAAAATTATTTATCTCTTAGTACGGAATTTAGATGATGTTTCCATTTGTTTCTATTGAAAATAGACTCATTAAGGATTTAAACATATAAATTTAAGCCCCTAATCATTTTTTTACAATTTTTGATGATTTTCCTAAGTCAGAACAGGGGAACCCGAAATCATTCTAAGGGGAACCCGAAATCATTCTAACATTGTCTCACAAAATTTATTATATCTCATGATTTACCATTCCATTGCTTACACTGTTTCTTCCATGAAAAACTACACTCAATAAAATTTAATTTCATATTTTATTCAACCTCTAACTCAATTCCCACTATTTTTGATGATTTTTCAAAGTTAGACTATCATCTTTGTCTAAAACTATTTTAGTGCAAAATGTTGATTTCCAAGTTTATAACACCCTTATTTCCTTTCTCTACAATTTTTCGCATCATTTTCTCTTATTTCTCGACAGCAAGCGATTGCGGCTTTTTGCCAAATCCCGTTTTCTACGTTTCGGGTACACACCTGGTATCGTTTCTGATGCGTAAGCACTCCTAAGCCTCCAGAACCTAAAAATCGACCAACATATCTCCAGATTAATCACTTAATTCGTTTTTAATCCCTTACCTCGCTTGAGTAACCACGACTTCGTACAATCACAGCGTCGATTCAAAACCACCAGCCCCTTGATTAACTCCTAAATACCAAAAAAGAATCCCCCTTTTAGAGATTAACCAAGAGCGATTAACAATAGACAAAATCGTTACTTACCGAACACGCGCAACCAACGATGAACAACCGAATTAATTGGAAAAAAAAAGAAAAAGAAAGAAAGAGAAGGGGGAAAAATAATGGAAATTTCGGCAGTAACTAGGGGAAAGAATCGGCAGAGGAGGGAAAAAGAAGAAGAAGAAGAAAACGTCAGAAAAAGTTTGGGGAATTGGAGAGAAAACCGAAACTCTACTTTTATTTTTGCAACAAAAAGATAATCAGATTATTTTCTGATAACCTCTCCCCAATTATCTCCTAAAATCACTCCCTATTAACCCACTAAAACACAACTACTCAGAATTTTGCCCCAACACAACTCTTAGCCGAAATTGGAGCAAAAATACTGTCTCCACGCCATCACAGAGAATTGAACACAGGACCTCCAACACTCCAACACTCTACTTAACCACCATACCAGCAGGCCCATTCTAATATAAACTTACCAACAATTAAACTTAAGCCCTTTGCACAAGGTTAAGGCTTTATTTATAATAAAAAAATACCAAAATTTGCTCATGTAAGGCTTGAACTTGGGACCTCACACACACACCCAGAATACATAACCACTGAAGCAGATAGACATTGTGTGACACACATACACGAAATCAAAAATTAAAATTTTGGGGCGTTACAAAAACACCCCCACTACTGATCAAAGGGGCCTTCCTATAAGGAATAACCCCGAGACCCTCCACTTAGCTATTTTAAAGCCCTCCACTAGTGTGTGGGGCTTAAATAACCACAAATATTGGCATATCTCTCACTTCAAATTACTAATGAAAATACTTAATGCATAGCTTTCTGGTAAATGCAACTAGTTCAGAAGACTTACAAATAGATCGTGGTATTGATCCAGTGTACCCTATTGTTTAAGAGAAACCAACTCCTCAATGGGATCCAAATATGTGTCAGATCCAAAACAAATCCTGGAGACAACTTGCATAGATCTCCCATGTCAGTTGTTGAAGGTCTCCCTGACGTTGAGAAAAAAATGGTGCCAATCCAGAGCTTTTCCTTCAATATACAGCATCACCTTTCGAACTTTGGCATGGTCAAGAACTGATTCAACTTCAAAAAACTGCTTCAGCGTAGACCACCAACCCCTGAAGTCAACTCCAGTGAAACAAGGACACTTTATTTTAAAACCTCTGGTTAAAACTTCTAGGCCACTACACCGAGAGGATGCTCCTCTAGGTCCCATTTCTGATAAGGTGGAACCATAAATGCTTCTCGAGGGGGGAAACTAGATAGCTGCTCCCTAAAATACCCTTACTCTTATCTTTGGGATGACTAGGAGTAACAACAGGTGATGCTTGTCCGATGTACTGGTCCAAGAGAAATTGCAGCTCTCCTTTCAAAGTCATTTGCATCTCCTGAAAACAAACATCAAGTTTGGCATCTAGCTGAGAAAAATCCTGTTGCAATTGGTTGATGTCCTTCTATAAGCGTGTTGTCACACCCTCGTTGGCCATGAAGATCGCTAGGCTCTGATACCTTTGTTAAGAATGAAAATTTTGAGAAGAAAAATTACAGGAAAAGAAGCAGAGAAGAAAGTTTAGAAGAAGAAGATGAGAGAGAAAAGTCGTTACTACCATTCCATAACCGTTTTCCCTTTAGCTTGATTGGTGCTAAAATAAGAGAATAATGGATCAAAACAGATTGGTAGCTGTCAAAACAACTTTCATCAAAATGTATTGTTTCAATTAAAAGACACGGACCAAAATGGTGCGTGTAAAATATCCTTCAACGCACTGTTTAACTAAAGAAATTAAAACACAGTGTTTTGGTAATTGAAACCACAAACCCTTTACACTTATTCAACCGAAATAACAGAAAATTGAAAAGATTGAGTCATTTCACTCCAAGAGCATATTTGTTCCATATCATTTTTATCTCTAATAATTTCTAAAATTGTATAATAATTTATAATATTTAATGATTTTTCAACAATAATTTTTAAAAAAAAATTAAAATTAAACAAGCAATCATGTCAACCGTTAACTGAAGGAAAAATAATTTCAAAAAACTCAATTAATTACTAATCATAATTCAAACTGTTCAATTGAATGCACTTCTCAATAAAAATTAATTTTTAAATATTATTAGAAGACTTATTTAACATTTTAATCTTTTGATTTTTTATTCTTGGCCCTAATTTTTTAATATCTTATACTTCTTTTCTAATTATTTTCCAATTTTGTGAAATTTCAATAACTTAATTTTTTAAAGAAAAGAAAATAGTCAAATAAAATAATTATAAATACTAACAGTTTTGAAACGTGTAATTTAATAAGGGATTGAAGCACCACCATTAAAATAACACTCACAAAGTCGCAATCAAAGAAAACAAAGTCATAAAAGAGTGGAGCATTGAAAATGCATTTATGAGTTTTTCTTTTTCGTTCTTTTATCCCACCGTGCATTCACTCATTTCAGCAGTGTCTTGACTATTGATTTGACGTTAAGCTTCTTCAGGTCTGTATATGACTGGCCACACCCGACAAACATCACCGGTGCTCCCGATATGTACACCATTGACAACGCTGCTCCAACCTACACCAATTTTCAGTTGCATCACAAAACTAACACATTAATGGCAGTCTGGTAACTCCGACCAACTCAAAAGATCAACGTTGTCAAATTATTTTACATCTAACTATTAACACATGAATCAACCCACTCTATAGACATATAGTTCAATCCGTCAGCCTAATTTTTAATGATATTATTTTTTAATCCATATAGTAAGTACATATATTTCACGTTCAGTCGGATTAAACTGACATTCAACACTGATGGAAAGACCTAATTAATACAATAAATTCTTTGAAGACTCTATTTGTTTAGAAGTTTAAGGACATAAAAATTTAAAATTCAAGCAATAGTTTAGTGCCGTTTGCTGCAATTAACTCTAAAAAATCTATATCTATATTTTGATGCATTGGTGGTACACCATCACGGAACCAGAAGATGAGTCGTCACAAAAAATAAAACACTGTCAGTGCATTCCAATAGGACAGCCTTATCAAATTTTACCTTATCATCAATAGTGTCAAATTTGGTGAGCAGAATCCCATCTATCAATCTAGGAGTAGGAGAAGTAGAGAGGTCAGCCAATTTCTGCAAGAAAAAACAGGGCAAAGCTTTATATATAGGTACAACAAATAGGTATAATACTAGAAAATACAAATGCTTAAATATGGAAGTAAAACCTGATTGAATTTTGATAACTGGTCAACAGCATCATTTCCAACTAGTGCCTCTCCCACAAATAAGACTAGATCTGGATTGTTGAGGTATATAAGCTTTGAGAGGGCTCTCATTAGTGGTTCATTATCCTGATAAGCATAATATAAGTATCCTTATAGAGGTACAATAATTTTTTTTTTCAGGCTTCAGAAAGAAATGAAAATTATGAAGAGAACACACACCAAACAATACGCTAAAGTATAAAGTGTACAAAAATAAATAAACTGATTTAGAAGATACCTGCATCCGACCAGCTGTATCGACGAGAACAACATCAGAACCATTACGACTGGCCTCCTGAATTGCTTCCTTTGCTACAATTGCAGGATCTTTCTCGTACCCTTTCTCAAAAATAGGAATCTGACAAGGGCAACAAGTAGCAAGTCAGATAAAAAAAAAACTGTAGCTATGCCAATAATACATGTTGGTACATGAAACAATCCGCCTTTGAAAATAATGGAGCCAAATGTGTCGAAAATATAACATTTAAGATTGATGTGATACCTGGAGTCTACGTGCATGCGTTCTCAACTGCTCAACAGCACCAGAACGGAATGTATCACAAGCAGCCATCATAACACTAACATTGTGCTGCAGAAGCCAGTAAGCAACCTGCAAAACAACATTGAATTTGCAGGTTGGCCAACTGTACCAGAAAGCATGTCCCTAAGTACAAAACTGTATATAGAGCAGTTAAATCAGCTTAACCTTGGCGAGATTAGTTGATTTCCCAACTCCGTTAACGCCAACAAAGACAACAACATATGGCTTCCTCTGTTCCTTGGCAGCATGTACATCCCTCAGTATGTCAATGGAGCGCCTGGGAGTTAAAATACGAACAAGGGCATCTTCCATGGCAGCCTGCAGTCACGGATTACAATACACAAGTAAATTTATAGAAAATTAAAAGGCAGGAAAGCTAAAAGAAAAAGAACAAAGAAAAGTTATGTTGGAAAATTTGCAGACCTGAACTGTCGAAGAGACCCTTGTGAATGAGGCCAGCTTTTTCCCTTCAAGACTTGCAGCTACTGATTCACAAAGCTTCTCAGCTATCTCTTCAGCCTGTAAATGCCACATAAAATGGAAGGTCCTCAGAATGTTCAGACGCACTAATACATCAGAAATCAAGTATGTCAAATTAGCAGAAGACATACCACATTCTTGGTCATAAGCCCATCTTTGAGAGCCTTCAAAGCTGGTTCTAGGTCTTCCTTCTCCAAATTAGCCTTTCCAGCAATACTGAGCCCAACAAAATAGATAATGAATAAATGATGCAATTGCATGGTAAATTCAACAATGGTGATGATTAAAGCTTCTCATGCAAGTTGTATAAAGCCCACATGAAACATGGCCTAGGAGCATATAGTACTTTTTCCAAATTAAAGCTAGCACAATAGGAGTCATCTTAAGATAAGATGAGAAACAAAAAAGGCTCAAAACTCTTTTTGGCTAGAATAAGTAACAATGAATAAAAAAATGATGTCTAACTATTTCATTCTTTAACTGGTAAAGCCTAAGAGAAGAAATCTCAAAAATTGACTACTTATGCCACCTTCTGCACAGTTTACTACTGAGCCACATAATAACAACATTGAAGTGATCAACTCATTAAACCACATCTGCAGCTCCTGTTGAAAGTGGCTTTATGAACAATAAATAAAAAGTAATGAGGACAAACTTTGTGACAAACATCTGAACAGTGAACACAATATAAGCTATGGATTTAAAAAAAAAAAAGGGGGGGAGGGGGGTAGGGCCCTCCAATTTCAAAGAATAGATGTATCCAACAATAAAAATAAGGACCAAAATGATGGAACTACATCAATAAATTACCTCTGGAACATAGAGGAAAACCAACCCTTTTTCTTAGCTTCAGGCTTGCTATCCTTCTGCACGTTGTCATCTACTTCTCCTTCACTATCACTGCTGATAATCTCTTCTATGTCCATCATACTTTCGCCTTGATTTGCTGCAACAACTTCTATATTGTCATTTCCACTTCCGTTTCCATCCACTGGATCAGTAAAGTCCAGTTTTTCCTCCGGAGGTGCATCATCCCAAACTCTATTCTTCTTTGTAGCCTTTTTCTTAGGGTCCGGCTTGGAACCCTTGTTAACAACAGTATCAGTTTTCTTTCCACCTTTAGTTCTTTTCTGAAGCTTACTTACATCAAAAGCACTAATATTGGAGCTAGTATTTTCTTTACCATTAACAACACCTGCCCTAGGTTCTTCCATCTCAACATGATTACCATTGGAGTGTCCATTCTCCAATTTACGACCTTTCGCTTTATCACCATCCCCAACATCAGTAGCCAAGCTACTCTCACTCTTCTTACTTCCTTTATCAGAACCAGCTTTCTGCACCTGCCCTTGCTTCTTTTTATTATTGACAGGCTTATCCGTCTGTTTTGATTTCTTTAACTCCTCAGCCCTAGCTTCTGCCTCCCTCCTAAGCTGCCTAAAAGTTTCATCAAAGTCATTATAGACCGTCCTTTTTGGATCATAAATCTCCGAAAACTCACGTCTGACCATCGCAAGAAGCTCATCCACATACAAAAGATGGAGAATACGTTGATACACAGCAACGAATACAAGACCAAGCTCATTATGGAATGTCCACTTGAGGGTATAAGAAGCTCCTGGGGCATCATAGCTATATGATGCTGCACCAGACCGTTCCTCCAAAAGACAGGACCGGATCAAGGTGTCAATTGGTGACCCTTTAAGAGCATTTCCAAGCTCTTTACAAGTCCAGAGGATTAACCCTCCTCTGGTAAATATCAGCAACTGCTCTAACATACTTTAATCTCAATAAATCTCCTGCAATAAAACCAAAGAAAGCTCAAAATTTCAAATGCCCAACAAATTTAAATGACTTTTCAAACAAAAAACTTAACGTTTTTTCTCTATCCTTTAGAAAAACATATCCTATATTAGTTCAGAACATCACGAGACATGTTTCAATAATTGAACTAAGAAAGCATGGATTTTGAAAATTACTCATTGAAACAAGCAAAAGACTTTAAAAACGAGTTTTTAAAATGATCGATTTGATATTTTCTTGCAGGAAAAATAATAATTATTAAAAAAAGAAAGAAAATCATGATCCGCAATGGAAATTCAACCTAAAAGTCAACGAAACTAGGTTCGAATTCAAGCCGATTCTTAGATCACCGAATCACAAGCAAAGATAAACCTCAACGCAAGCATAGAAATGAAAAACAAAATCGACATAAAGCAGATTCACATAAACACTGAAAAAAGTTAATAAAAAGGAAAAATACCTGTTTCTTGGAAATCTTTAAAATCCTACAAAAAGAAAAAGAAAGATAAAAGAATACAAGAGGTTAATTTGAAAGAGAAAAAAAAAACAAACAAATTTGAGAAAATGTTTATAGTGTGGGTGTATATATAGGTCGTTTAATTAAATAAAATTAAAAAAATTGGAGTTTTTGGAAGGGTAATAAAAAGTGAATCTGGGTTTGACCAGATTTCTTCAACGAGACAAAAATGGGCGCACGAAACTGTAAAAAAAAAAAAAAAAAGCGTTTTAAATATAATTATACTTTCTTGGGTTTTTTACCTAATAATATAAAAAATAAAATAAAATATCAAAATAGGTTATTCCAAAGATTAAGATCAAGTACTAAAATGGTACATTTGAATTAGTGAAGGGTGGTGCATAGGCGGCACCACCCTCAATTTATGACCGAATATAGTAAAAAAATAATAATAAAATAATGCAGTGAAATGTGTTAGATAGGCGGCACCAGTTGTACCTATTTGATAGGCGGCACACCCAGTATATTCCCCCCCCATTCGGCTCGTATCAATTTGGAAAAAAAATTTAACAGAACAAGAGAGGGAGAAGAGAAGAAAGAAAAGAAAAGGTAATTTTTTTATTGTTATTTTCAAATATAATAGATAATGATAAGAAAAAAAAAATTGTTAGTATTATATAGTTTGTTTAGTATTATTTTTATGTTTTGTTTTAAAGTTATTTTGTTTATTGTGATTTGTTAGTAAGTTTTGTCTTTAGATTATTGAAAATGTTATCTTGTAAAAAAATTTAATATATTTGATATTATTAGAAATGGTAATAAATTTGATATTGTTAGAAATAGACTATTATTATTCATTCAATTTTTTATGTAATTATTTTTATGCTGTTCGAAATTGTTTTGAGATTTTTTTTGTTAATTTTTTAACAGATTGAGTATTGAAAATGGATAATCAGTTTTTCGTATACGTTTATTTCGATGGAATCATCTTGACAACAACCGTTGGATGTATATTTGAAACACGACAACAAATAGCAATGAGATTTAATAGAAATGTCTCGTTGGATGATATGAAGGGAAGGATTAACGCAAAAATTGTTAGACGTTGTGGGAGAAGGATCTCGAAAATTTTCTACAAGTTTCCAGTTTCGACAGATCCCATCAAATTCACCGAAATAGAACTTGTAGACGACGAAGACGTGGAGACAATGATTGCTCTTTACTGTGGGAATCGGAGTGAAAAAAATGCACCGATTCACTTATTTACTAAAAGCCGGTATGGAGCAAAATGAAGATCTCACTGCATATGGTGAAGAAAATGGAGCTAAAGAACCGTGCATGGTGGCTCCAATATCGTACGTTGATAGTGAATTGACTATACGCGGGATCGATATCAATCTTAATGTTACACCCGATATTGATGTGGTTGGTGATGATGGATACGATAGTAGTGATCCTTGTGATCAAGAGGTCGATAGTGATAGTGATCCCGATGTGGACGATGTCCCCGATGATATTGACAACGAAGACGTGAATGACGATGGAAACATTAACGCGTCTTCAATCAGGAACCAGATTCGACGTATTGTGATACACAATAATCCCGGGCCACACATGTCGCTCATAGATCCCGACGCGACGCACGTAACCAAGTTCCTGAAGTACCCTGAAATACTTCCTGCTTACCGGTTGGCCGTAAATTTCGATACTGAGGTGTTGTTCGTAGGCCAGAGATTCAAAAGTAAGAAAGAGTGCGTATTTGATATTAAGCGGTATAGCATGAATATATCAGTGGACTACAAAGTCGCAGTGTCTAAACCGACATTATATATTGGGGAGTGTTGGAAGTCGGCGGAAGGCTGCAATTGGCGGGTACGAGTTGCATTTATTCAAAATTCGCAAATGTGGGAGATACGAAAATTTGTTGGGCCTCACACATGCACATCAACACGTATGACAGAAGATCATCGAAAACTTGATTCTAAAACTATCTGTACGTGTATCATGCCAATGGTGAAGGACATGCCGACCATTAAAGTTTCAGTACTAATTGCCGAAATACAGGCACGATTCCAGTATCGAGTATCATACCGAAAGGCGTGGATAGCTAAAAAAATGGCAATGGAGCAATTGTACGAGGATTTCAATGCGTTGTATAACGAGTTACAAGGATGGATAGCCGCTATGCGTGAGTACGTACCGGGGACTATCATTGAGTTACAGACACGACCTTATTACGGTCCGGATGACCAACTACAACCGGAAAAAAGAATTTTCCATCGGATGTTCTGGACGTTTGATCCATGTGTGCACGCATTTCCCCACTGCAAGCCGTTTGTGCAAATGGATGGGACCTGGCTATATGGAAAATATACACAGATCCTACTTCTTGCGGTTACTCAAGACGGCAACAAAAACGTACTTCCGATAGCATTTTCCATCGTAGATAAGGAGAACATAGAATCGTGGAAATTTTTCCTTACCAACCTGCGGAGGTATGTTTTTAGCAACTATAATATTTGTATCATCTCCGATAGAGGGAAATGATTAATTACCGCCATTAGGCATTCCGGTGTGCCATGGAGATCCGTTTACTGCATCCGGCACATTGCGGCTAACTTCCATCGAGATTATAAGAATGCAGACGGGAAGAGACAAGTTGTGAGAATGGATAAAGGATAACCTTATCTTTTCAATATAAGTTCTAATGTTTTAGTGCAATACTGTAACTTACCTTTTCTTAATAAATATACAGCGCACGAGCTAGAGCTATATATTTTCCGCCAAAGAATTACTCGACTTGAGAGTGACATGGAGGGTCAAACGAACATATCTTTTCGACAGTGGTTGGGTACCATGGAGCCGTAGCAATGGGCTCAAAGTTTTGACAAGGGTTTTCATTATGGTCAAATGACCACAAACTTGGTGGAGGGGATCAACGCTGTATTGTTGAAAACACGACATCTTCCGATTTCATCTGTCTTCTCGGCTACATTCTACAGGTTGGCTACCTTGATGCCAAGAATGGGTCAACAACAAGTCAACCAGATGGAGGTGGGACACGTGTTTGTCGAAGATGTTAGGGATGCAATGGTTGCAAACAGTCAGATGGCGAGGTCGATGAATGTAGAAATATATTCACGACGTCTTGAAACATTTCGAGTTACGGAGACCATCGGTCGTCGACCTGGTATACCACCTAGGTCCTATAGAGTTGATATCCGGAACAGACGATACGATCGCAGGGGGTTCCAAACACTTCATTATCCATGTGCACATGTCGTGGCAGCGTGTGCTAAAGTCTCGCTCAATGTTGAACAATTTGTGGATGATGTGTACACACTCAAGCGCACATTGCGTGTCTGGGAGAATAAGTTCCCCGTCCTGTCTACGTAGGAGGTGCCTTCGACGACTTTTGAGCTTGTCCTAGACAGAGGGTTGCGTAGGAATCCGAGAGGTCGCCGCAATCATCCAGAATCCGTAATGAAATAGACATTAGGGAGAAATTCGACGGTAAGCGTTGTGGATTATGCAGATTAGCTAGTCATAATCGGAGCAAATGCCCGCAGCGAAACTATCATGTTGGACAATCGTCACGATCGGGTAGGAATTGAGCTTATGTAATTTATATAAAAAAAATTATATTACAAAGTTTGTTCCAATTAGATTAATGTTGTAATGTATTTAATTTATATAAAAAAAATTATATTACAAAGTTTGTTCCAATTAGATTATGGTTGTAATGTATTTAATTTATATAACATAATTTATATTACAAAGTTTGCTCCAATTACATTATGGTTGTAATGTATTTAATTTATATAACATAATTTATATTACAAAACTAAGTTTGTTACAAGTTTTAGTGTTTTAATGTTGTAATGTTGCAATGTTGCAATTAATCTAATTTATGACCACAAATTTTGTTCCAATTTTTAAAGTTCCAATTAATCTAATTAAATATATACAAAGATTGTCTTTTTCTTGACTTATATTTTTCTAGAATAAAAAAGTACAAACTTTGTAATATCAAAACCGCAAGAAACCCCTAAAATTGATGGTTTGATGGTGTGGTCCTAGGGGTATATTTTTGCGGGGGTTGACGTTCACGTTGTGGGTGATTGCGGCGATCAACATCCTCTTCAGTCGCAGGTGGGGGTGTGCGAAACATGGAAGAAAAATCATATGCCCCGAACGCCATCGATGAACTTGAGCCAAGAGGAGTGCCATACTGCGGTGGATACGACCCAAGAAGAGTGGAGTATTGCGGTGGATATGGGCCAGGGAGAGTGCTGTACTGCTATGGATACGGGCCAGGAAGAGTGCTGTACTGCGGTGGATACGAGCCGAGAGGAGTGCTATACTGCAGTGGATACGGGCCGGGAGGAGTGCTGTACTGCAGTGGATACGACCCAAAGATATCAAACCCGAAATGGTATTCGTGTCCTGACGAGCCTGAGAAATAGTCATTGACCGACAAATCCGGATGATAAGAACTATCAGCTAAATGTGTATGCGATCGCTCGGACTCGGCCTCCGGCTGTGGCTTAGGCTCGGGCTCAGGATCTTGATCTGGCTCTGGCTCGGCCACTGGCTCGTATGCCCCAGGTCGTTGCATGTGCGGGGGGACTACAGTCGACTACCCACCAAGTAAATATGGCTTTCCCGTAGTAGAGTACCATTGTATGTACTCTAACGATGGTTGCAAATCGGAAGAAATATCCATCTGAGGTCTCCGCGCCATCCGATTATCCCACACTGCAATATATTTTCGGTGCACAACCCCCCAATTATTTCCATGTTTTCCTCTCTTGGTGATCAAGTGAATCTTCCCCACCTGCATTGGCGGATTCGGGATATACTGGATGCAACTAAACTGTCGGAGTACTCGATCCCCGTTGTACCACTCGACTGTTTGGAAATTGATAATTGGTACGTTAATGCACCACAGGTGAGAATGAATGTAGGCAGATGAGGGTATAACAGCCGCAATTTCTAGTCTCTGATACGGCATCCAAATAAACTGTACGATTAATAACATGGTTAAAATTTAACACAGTTCGAGTAAGATATACAAAGTAATTACATGTCACGAATATTGGAATAGTTTACCCCTTCCCCGGCATGTTGTTCAATCATCAGACGATATATCGGGACAGTGTACGACCTTCCGATACCCGGATAAAAACTCCATCTACGAAAACAAATTTCAAGTAAATATAGTATCGTTAGAATAGTATCATTATAAAGAAATTGTCAATTAATAACAAGTTAAATTTTATCACCTGTTCACTAGTGGAAATACGTATGGTTGGTGCCTAACCGATGCCAAGAATGGCATCCGATAAAGAGCCCATGACTGCAGCAATACAAGGCATCCGCCTATGTCTACGGCATCAGGCTTTGTCGTCCGGCAAAGCTCACGATACAACATAGCCAGAACTGCGGAACCCCAACTATACGAGCGAACATTCTGCAAATCAGCTAATAGGGGTAAATACATCAAATGAACCCTGTTGTTGTTCACATCGGGCATCAGTACATTCCTTATAATATGTATAATGTACGCTCGAGCTGCGCACATCAACTCATGCTCATTGGCATTAACTGATAAATGTTCAAAATTGGCTTTCAGCCATGTAAATTTCAAACCCGTAAAATTGGACTCATCATCGACGGGCGAGACTCCTAGTAGGCTATAACAAAGGGCAACCGGCTCAGCTATCACACTTACGCCCGTTACGGCACTCCCGTCGATTAGGAGCCCAAGTTGCAATGCAATATCCTCCAGAGTGACAGTGCACTCCCTACACGGCAAATGGAAAGTGTGGGTCTACGGGCGCCAACGCTCGACCAATGCGGATATTAAATTGTACCGCAAATCAAACGTCCAGATCAATGCTGCTGACCCGAATCCAGCTAACTCCAAGTATGACATCAATCGTGCATCCGGAGAATATCCTAAACCATTCACCCGACCCTTAATGCGCAGTACGGGCCCTGACAGTGATAAATTACAAAAAATAGTTATAATAACATAATTTATTTCCTTAAATTACGTAGATCTTTTTTTAAGGGAACTCGTGATTAACAAATAACAATATATTCCCATATTATTAATTGTGTTTGATATGTGACCATCGTTTTTAATCAATGGAGCCATTGCGGTACCTGCAATTTCAAAACAAATTTCGATTATTAATTTCAAAGTTTGATGGATTTTAAATATTTTTCAAAATACCTAAATTTTATATTTTGCTTTTAATTACAAAAAAATACCAAACAGTTTTTTTCCACATCAAAATATTAAAATATTAAAAATAATATGTTGATAAAAAATATAAAAAAACATAACATAAACGATACATAATAAATAAAAATATTTTTATTATTATTTTAAAATGAAAATAAGTAAATTTTTATATTAAAATACTAAAAATAACATGTCAGTAACAAAAAAATAACAAAAAAATAACATAAACGATACATAATAAATACGAATATTTTTTTATTATTTTAAAATGATAATAAGTAAACATTTTTGGTTTAAAATATAATATATATAATAACACGCCAACTTAATTATTATAAAAAAATATAATATTTTTTTTCATAGAAGTTCAAAAGAAATTTCATTTTTAATATTTATAAAAAACATAAAATAAAATTTAAAAACATAAACTCTTATTCTCAATTATAAAATTAGAACATATAAACTAATTCCTAATTAAAACTAGGCTTTTTTATTTCAATAAACATTAAATTAAAAATAAAGTATGAATGAAAAAGAATATAAAATAAATACAAACATACCTTAATAGCTCTTTTTAACCAAATAATACATTATAAAAATAAATTTAAAAATTAAATCCGAATTAAATCAACAATAATAACATCAAAAACAAACTAAATTAACATTAATCTATTAATTTATAACAAAAAAAAAATACCTTTTCTTTTCTATTTTTTTTTCTTCTCTTTCTCCTTCTCTTTTTTTCTTTCTTTTTCCCTTCCCGCCCTCCCCTTCTCCTTCTTCTTCTTCTTCTCTTCTTTTCTTCTCCTTCCCTTTCTTCTCCTTCACCCACGAGCAGAAAATGAAATTGGGGACCATTATAAGGTCCCCAAACACATAAAAAACAAACTAAGTCAACATGCAGCCGTCCCATCACTGCAAAGTGGTGCCGCCTCTGACAGCCCCTCCACCGGTGCCACCTCTAACAGCCCCTCCACCGGTGCCGCCTCTTCCCTAGGCACGTCCCGTCATGTCACCATTTTTTTTTACTGTATTCGGTCAGAAATTGAGGGTGGTGCCGCCTATGCACCACCCTCCACCAATTCAAATGTACCATTTTGGTACTTAATCTTTGGAACAACCTATTTTGGTATTTTATTTTATTTTTTTTATATTATTAGGGTAAAAAACCCTTACTTACTTACTTACTTTCTTTCTTTCTTTCTTTTTTTATGAATTTACTCCCTAATTTAAAAAATTAAAGTTGAATTATTCTGAAAAAAAAATTAAACTTTAATTTATAATATCATTAATAAATTATTGTTAAATTTAAATTTGTTATATTTTAGTATTTAAAGTTCTGATTTGGAAATTAAAGTGTTGTTGATAACAGATATTTAGATTTAATATAATGTTTTGTTTGATAATTTATTGAAAAATTTCAGTAATTTAATTTTTTAGACATGTTTGATAACAAATATAAAGGATCATGTACAATTCTATGTGCAGGTCTTCGAGTCTCTTCATGTGTGGTTATTATGTGTGAGTTCTAATTCTGTCAATTTGTTAGCTTTAGTCTGGATTGTATCAATTTTTAGTCTATTTATGATATAATTGTTTGATTATGCATTGTAATTACCCAATTGTTTATTTGTAATAGTTTAATAATTGTGGTTACTTGAATTTGTATTTATACTTATTATACTTAAAAAAAAAAAACTATTGAAAAATAAAATGAGGGGTGCACTTAATAAAAAAAAATATTTATTCAATTTATACTTTTATTTTTGTCTTTTACATTATCCATTCATCTTTAAATTATAAATCAATCCAAAATAATTTAAAATAATTATTTTTATTATTAATTTGGACATTTTAAAAAAATATTTATTTTTTTATTTATGATATTTTTATATTTAAAATTTAATTTATATAAATATTTTTTATATTTAAATTCAAATAAATTGTAAAAATATAAAATAAAACATTCAAAATTTAACATTTACATTAAACAAACATTAATATATTTATATTCAACATTTAATTTGATGAAGCTATTTTTATAATTCAAGTTAAATACTTATTAAATTCAACTTTAAAAATTCAAGATTTTATTTTTAAGTTTATCAAGTCCGTTAATAACATTACCAATTGAATTTTAATTTTTTATACAATACTTAAAATTACCCATAATTCCTATCTAACTCTTAAATAAGAAAATAAATATACTTTAGTATGCACTTGAACCCAAGTTCTCCTGCACTTGCAATAATAACTATAACAACCGAACTAACACTCAACCGATATTTGAATTCTAATTTTTAAATCATATAAGTAAATAAATTAAATTTCTGAAATTAAAAATAAATGAATTAAGTTTCAAAAGTCTAAAACATATAGGGACTGAATACAGAATTAGACCGAAATAAAATAACTGCCACGTCACGCCAATGTTTTTACTTGAGGTTTTAAGACATTTTGGGGGAAGTTAAGAAACAAGAAAAGAAAATCTATTAAAACCGCGTTTCTGGAGTTACAATGTACCCCACGTGTCGGCAAGTTTCTGAAGCAACGGAACCCTGCGTTTTACCCCGTAACCATGTTTTATGCTGCATCACGTTTATTAGAGGTTGCAATTGGGTGGGTCAAATTTCAAATCGGATAAATCTGTGTCTGGTAAATTCCAGTGCGAAGCTTTTTGAGTGATTTTGGATTCGGTTTTGGGTTTAGATTAGTTTTTATTTTTTATTATTTTGGGTTTTAGAGGCGAATTTAGGGGTTAGTAGCGGTCTGGCTCCTCAAAAATAGAAAATTATTATTTTGACTCTTTAGAAAATTTTAAAATTTTAAATTAGTAAATATAAAATTATATTTTAGCCGCACTTAAATTTATGGAAATTTAATATAATCCTTTAAAAATTATAAAATATAGACTATTAAAAATTAAAATTTCATTTCGGCCCCCTCTGGCTTTGCCCCTGTGTATAGGGTGAAATTTATTAAAATCAATTCAACTAAGCTGTCAATTTTCAAGTTTGAATGATTAGTCGATTTGCAACAAATTTTTGGATAGAATCCAAATATTTTTGGGCTGAGATGTCTACATAGAGTTTAAAGAGCTATCTCCTAGCTTCAAAATTCACTTTTAATAATCAATTTCAAGTCCGGGAGCTCAAGTTATGACTATTTTATTGAAGACTATGCGAGCAAAATTTTTAGACGAGATTATTATGGGAAATCATGATTTCAAACTTGAATTCAAGTTTAAATATATTGGGTTCGAATTTAAGGCTTAATTTTAATTATATATGACCCCAATATTGTATATATATATTAAGTTTTATTATTTTCTTATTTATTTATTACGAATTTTAAGATATTTTTAAGTATTTAAAGTTGTGAGGAGTTCTATATTTCTTAGTCAACAAGAAAGTTTAGTTTTACTAAAACTACTTCTTATTTAGATTAATTACAGTTTCATTAAACTTAAGAGTTTTATATGGACGTAATTAGCTAGCATATATAAAGGCCACTTCATTATTCATTAAAGGCATTAATTCATTCATTAATAAAGTTTTCAACTCTTAGAGTTAATTTCTTTCATGCAAGATTGCTTTCTTGTAATTTTGAAAAGTAATTTTTCTTCTTGATTTTCTTCTAGGAGTCATGAGAATTCATTCTTCATCTTTCAACTTGAAGGATTATTTCTAAGAGGGTTGCCTAGAGCCATTAATTAAATTTGTTAGGGTTTATATCTCAAAGGGTTTAGTTGGACAACTATCTTCTACCCATATCCATCAGTTTATTCGATCCATCTTTCACCTTTTAATTTACGTTTTCTTTATTTATCTATGTTTTGAATCTTTATTTTTTTTATTCTTAAATTTCTTCTTTTAATATTTTTTTTTTGTTTTTTTATTTATTTCAGGTTAGATTCGAATCTTTTTTTGAGTTGAACAACTTGAATACGATCTTGATCTATTGCCTCTATAATTTGGTATCAGATTTGAGCGTTTTTGAATTGTTTCTTATGCTAAATAAATTGTTTTCAATCATTCTTCTTAAATAACCTCTAAAAATTATTTTTTACCCTGAAATTTTTTCAAAAAAAAAACATTGATTTTAGTGGGTAAACTAATTCAAACCTGACCTTGACACAAAATGATATGAAATCAAAATAACTTGAACAAAAAGTTGAAATAACTTAAAACCAAAATAACTTAATCTAAAAACCCAAAACTCAAAATCAAATGATCGAAATCCAAAATGATTCGAACCTAAAATTGACATAAACCCAAAATGACTTGAACACGAAATTGACTTGTAAAACAATCCATCTTATTTATATAGTAACTATTTTTTTTTATCTTGTGTGATGCACAAGTTTGATTGTATGCATAAATTAAATTTTGTAACATTCCAATAATATTTATATTTAAAAAGGAATAACAAACTGATATAAATATTGAATTTTGAGAATTATGATTGTAGATACTCAATTTTGGCTACTAACATTTTTATCCTTTCCTTGAGATAAAAAATATTATATTTCAAGAAATTGTGCTACTAAGCGTACCTCTTTCGAAGCAACAACTCTTGTTTAGAGTAGTTGTTGTTCAGAACAACTATTGTTCAAGAATAGTTATTTCTAGAATGGCTATGTTCAAAATAGGGCTTCGATTAGAATAACTGTCATCCAGTGTAGTTGTTATTTGTGAACAACTCCTGTTGAGAATAACTAAAATCTAGAACAACACTTGTTTAGAATAATGACGTTTCGGGAATAACTATATTTAGAACAACCATTGTTTGGAACAATTTGTATTTAAAACAATTGTGCTTTTCTAGAAGAGCCATTATTTAGAACAAGCTTTACCAAGAAAAGCATCACTATAGAACAACTCTTATTTAGAACAACCTTTACATTGAGAACAACTATGCCAAGAACAACTCACGTTTGGAACAAGTCAAAATAGTCATTATTCAGGGGACAACTCTTATCCAAGAACAACCATCGTCTTGCATTTCAAGAGATGTTCTGAGAAAATTTTTTCACATGGTACTGCTTTGCCAAAGTAGAAGAAATGGAAATAACCTCGAAATATGGAAGGGTTCTTGGGTTATCTTCACTTTTGGAATGTCCCAGAGAGCTTGGCTTGATGGATAATATATGGAGGTAGTTAAGAGTTCTCCTCTTAACCTTTTCCTATAATGTTGAGTGCTTTTTTCCTCCTTTCAGGAACATAGTGAATTCTTCTTCACTATTCACCATCATCAACAAAACCTTTCACTATCCATTGTTAATCATTAATGTAATTATAGTTGAAAATTAATTACATTATTCACATTAATTACTAGCTTTGTAACTTTTATTCTTGGAACACGACAAATAGGAGCCTTTTGTTGGGAAATGTATCCATATTGTAGTAAACATGTAATTGTTTTCTATTTATTTGAACGATGAATAAATAAATAAAGTTAATTTCACATTTCACTATTATATCTTTTGTATTTTCTGTCTTTTATATTTTGCATGCATAGCGAAATTATGACAAGCAAATATTAGCTCATTGATTGTCTAAAGTTCAAATTGAAGATAAGTGGCATTGTAAAGAACATTTACATTACGAGAAAGACAACTTATTTTAGTAGATAATCTAAATGAGTATGTAATCCTGTAAAAGAATCAAAGTGAGCATTTGATTCAAATACTGAGAAGGATTATTATGTTGTCTACAATTCCAATTGGGGAGATGACTAGTCTTGGCTATCAGAGTAGTTGACTCAATGAGTAGAGATATAAATGTATTCATTGGTAGAATGATACATTGGACTGGACCTAAGATGAATTAATTCTGAATCCGTTTGTAAATTAATTCACTTGTGACGTTCATGGTGTGATTTACCTAAATCCTGAGTTAGTCACTAACCATGTGTAACATCCTAGGAAGGGCCTATGCATTTTCAGATCAATTGTATGAAATGACAAGTCTTAAGTATTATGAATAAATTTTTGATACTTTTGGAAACCTAAAAATGAATGAAAATGGAAATGAAAATGAAAATGGAAATGAAAATGGAGATGGAAATGAAAATGGAAATGGAAATGGACATTTTTGGAAACTTAGACATTTTTGGAAACCTAAACATTTTTGGAAATGATCCAAAAATGGAAACTTGAACATTTCGGGAAACTTGGATATATGAGAGAAATAAAGGAGTTTTATTCACATAAATATGTGAATAATAAGAGATAAATAAAGGAGTTTTATTCACATAAATATGTGAATAATAAGAGAGAAATAAAGGAGTTTTATTTACATAAATATGTGAATAATAAGAGATAAATAAAGGAGTTTTATTCACATAAATATGTGAATAATAAGAGATAAATAAAGGATTATTTTCTAATGAGATAATTGAGGAGATAATTGATGGATTAAAGGCTTTTATCTTTTAAATAAAAGAGATAATATTATCAAAAAGAGGAGTGGTGGCCAAGTAAAGGACTCCTAGGCTGATAACTTTGGCTATAAAAGGAGGACAGGAGGGCTACTCATCAACATTTGCTCCCTCTTCCTCTCTGCCAAAATTCTCCCTAGGCAAAACCCCTCTCTGCCGAATTTTCATTAAGCAAAAATCCCTCTCTTTTTCTTCTATTTTCTTCTCCGTTTCTCTTTGTTAAATTTGAATCTTTGTGGATTCTAAGAAAGAGGGCAATCATCCACAACATCAAAAGGGGATCTTTCGGGAAATCTAAGGATCTAAGGTAAGGATTATAAATATAAATATGTGGTTAAAGATTATGATTCACGTTTTCAAAGTTAGATCTAATCTAACACGAAGTTATAGGATTTCAACAGCTTATAAAGGAATCCTCTTGATTTGGAATCCCATCATAAGGTAAGGGATATTCGGCCAAGGCATAATTTGTTTAAGTGTTTTCCATTATTTCAAAAACCGAAAATCGACATGGTTACATACCTAGTATTAGCCGATTTCAAGGAAGAGGAATTCTAGCAACTGTTGGGACTTGATTAAATCAATTCGGCAACTAGGTAAGTAATTCTACTTCTAGTAGGATTTGGTTTTAAGACCAAATAGGTTTATTTATATGTTTTAATTAATGGCCGAATATAGGAGTGAAAGATCTAGATCGGTAGATCGCTCTACGGGAATTCACGGAAACTATTAAGCTTAAAAAGGTGTGTACTCTTACTAACTTTCAATAAATTGCATGGCAATCATTAGATATGTAAATATGTAACAGTATGTGAATGTGGCTAAGCACCACAAATATGGTAAGGAGTACCTGTGCACGTTTCCTACTTTTGATAAGATTGTGAATGTGATATATTTTGAACATGTGATTAGTAACATGAATGAAAATTAAGTATGTGAAATATGTTATGAAATAATTGGGGCATTCGGGATATTTGTGGAGGAAGAAAGTGAAGGTGATGACTACGGTCTCACCAACGTAAAGTGGTGACTACGGTCACATAAAGTGAAAAGTGGTAACCGGTTACATCTAGTGAATACGATGTCTAATGACACAACATAAGTGGGCGATGAGCACGTCGGCGCAAATGATCGCCTTCGATGGTGTGTAGCGGATAGAGGGTCGACTTAGTAGTCCCCCGCGGTGTACTGAGTTGGTACGGGTGGTGTGTAGCGGATGGACAAATAGGTTTGGATTTGGGTTGCATCATCCTTTATTTTGTATGAACATGATATTGATATGACTTGTATGCTCGATTTGTTGGAAATTAGTACTATGTACACATTGAGTCTGTTGACTCACCCCGTTGGGAATTATTTTTCAGGTGATGAGCGGTAATGGACCGGGTCGTGCAGGAGCTAAAGGTGGCCATGCATCGCTTGAAGAAATTATTTGGAATTTGGACTTTATGAAATTTTAGTACTTTAAACTTTATTTTGGGTCCGAATGATGTAATAAGGCCATAAGGCCCAATTGGATTTTCTTTATTCTGTTTATTTTTATTTAAATATGATACAAATTATGTTTGATTAAAGATAAGTAAATTTATTTCTTTTAAAATAATAAACCCAAAAATTATTTTGTCACCTTATTTAAGTTGGATTTTCAGAATTTATTAAATAGGTTTCAAATTAAGCCCAACCCAAAACAATTTTTTTAAAATTACACAAATTTTCTCTAAGTCATTTAGAACATTGAAAACCGATTTATTTAAGGAACATACGAGATCCGGTTCAAGCTCGTGGGCGGGTGTGGGGTGTTTCAGATTGGTATCGAGCCCGATTTTTAAAACTCTCGGCTGTGGGCTCGGGCCCAAAACGTTTTCAATTCGAGCCCAAATGAATTTCTTTGAAATAAGCGAGTTTTATGGCATGGCACCTAAGTCTCCGACCCATGATCCACGGGTAAGTACCTTTAACCATCTGTGTGATTATGTGAATTATGAATTGTAAAAGGGTAGAAAAGGCATGGAACGTAGAATAGTGTGATAGGAACTTGAACCTAGGATTAGACTACTCAAACACTTGAAACTCATAAGACTTAATGAACTTAACAAACCTATGACTAAGTTATTAAGCTAGGGTGTGGCAACCCACAGACGCATGTCTAGGATTGGATCAGGAAGAGCACGGTATTTAAGCGGTCCTAGTGACTCACCTCCTCTTCATAGGTATCCCTGCAGTGCGTGCGTAGCCGGTTCGCCCCTAACTTTCGGAAGGCTCGGTGGTGTGGCAACCTGCGTGCGCATGTCTAGAAAGGTCGGTGAGAGCTTGGTATTTAAGCGATCCGCGTGACTCACCTCCTCTTCATTCGAATCCCGCCTAGTGCGTAGCTTTGGTTCACCACGACCAAGAGGGCTCGGTCATAGGCTAAACACAAAGAATAAAACCCGAAAGGGACTTAGCCGTTTTTCTTTTATAAAAAAAAAAAAATACCCTTGGTTTATAAAATGACCAAACCACCCATAGTTTTAACAAAATTTCATTACTTTATCAAATGTTCAAAAAACCCTAATTTGTAAAATATCAAACTATCTTGATTTTGGAAAATTACAAAATTACTCTAACTTACAAAATTACCAAAACGACCCTGATTTCCAAAATTTTTACAATATCATTGCTTTGAAAAGTGTAACTCTCAAAGGAACCCTCAATGTTTTACAATCTTGGAAAATATCCCTAACTTAATAAATTTTACAAATTTACCCTGATTTTTGGAAAAATTATCAAAATACCACGAGATCAAAAATTACAGAAATACCCTGGATTTCAAAATTCTTCCAAAATTTCCCGGAACTTTAGAAGTACCAAAATACTTTCGTCAAAATCACCAGGGAACTTTTTATTTTTGAAAATTTACGAAAATACCCCTGTAGGATAAAATTACGAAAATGCCCTTGGGTAATGGAAAAGCAAAATAACGAAAACAACAACAAGAATTACAACGTTTCTTTGAATGAACGAAAGTTCATATTTGTTGATGGATGAATGAATGAATGCAAGATTTGTATGCATGTATGAATACGAAAGAACCACTCTTAAACTCTTCTTCATAAGATATCATCGCGGGTAATAAGTGAAACAAGAATACTAATACATAAAATTCCTTAATCAGATCTCGTCGATAATGAGCTCAAGAGGACGTGGTCGTCGTGGAAGAGGTAGAGGAAGGATGACCGTTAGATCGGGACAAGGTTCGACAATGAGATACCACCACCACCATCACCCCGGTTTGTCAATGTTGAGCAAAGAGAGCTCGCATGAGGAAGATGCCGTGTCGCAGGTGTCTTTGCGAGTTTTGGAATTGGTGGCTGGTGCAGAAACAATTCAGAAATCGTAAGTGCAGTGCTCGAGCGGCTCCGTGCTAATGGAGTGAAATGTTTAGAGGAGTATCGGGAGTGGCACCCAATACGGTGAGCATTGGTTGGAAGCAACCGAGCGCATCATGGATGAGCTCGACTTGACCCCGAGGAGAAGTTGAAAGGGATGGACAAAGATCATTACTGCGATGAAGCGTATCAATGGTGGTTAACCGATTCGGGACGGTGCCACGGCGGAAGATCGACACGGGAATATGCTAAGGAAGCATTTCGGAAGAAGTATGTGGGAACCGGTATATAGATGAGCAAAGGAAGGCTTTTTCGGGGTTGGTACAAGGAAGTAAGTGCGTCACCGAATATGAAGCGGAATTCTTGAGGTTGAGCCGATATGCCCGAGGAGTAGTGGCGATCGAGCATGAACGCTGTGTGTTCGTTTTGAGGACGGACTTAGGGACGATTTGAGACTTTTGATAGCACCGCATCGGGAGCGGGAATTTCTACGCCTTGGTGGAAAAGGCTAAAGTGGTGAGGAATTAAGGACGCCACCAAGCGGTGTGGATGTAAATAAGCCCAAAAGAGGTTTTGGGCCATCCGGAAAAGGCCACAAGAGGCCTAGAGTTGACAGCCGAAAGTCAACAGCCGGGCACGGCCGGCAATTTCGCCTTGTGAACATTGTGGAAGGAAGCACGGGGAGAGTGTTGGAAAAGGCGGGACGATGTCTCAAGTGTGGGTCCAAGGACCATATGATTAAGGATTGCCCCAAGCTATTAGATGAGAGCCAACCAGCAGACTCGGAATGCTAACCAGGTGGTAGAGGCGGACGGCTGACCTCAAAGAGGTCGTGGGTCGGCCAACAGAGGTAGTGGCAGAGGCCGTGGAGCTCGGGCCGAGGTGCGACTAACGCCGAAGCAAGGCAACCGGGTTCGGTTTACGTGGTTCGCGGAGGAGGGAAGAGGGAGACGCGCGGATGTTATAGCCGTGACGTTCTTTATTCATGACAAACCCTATTTTGCTCTTATTGATGTGGGCTCAACTCATTCCTATGTTGCATGTAGTGTGGTTGAAACACTAGGCCTAGACTCGAACTTTCGATAGGCGGATAATAAGCGTAGTAAGCCCTTTAGGCCAAGCGGTGAGGATAGATAGGATCTTTCGGAATGTACCCCTAGAGATTCGGGAGCGAACTTTCGGGGTGACTTAATGGAATTACCCTTCGGAGAGTTTGAGCTTATACTTGGAATGGATTGGCTAGTAGAGCATCGAGTGTGTTGGATTGTGCACTAAACGTATGGAACTAAGAACCCCGGAAGATGAGGTAGTAGTGATGATCGGAGAAAGGAGGAACTACTTGTCTAACGTAGTTTTCGCATCAAGGCCGAGAAAATGGTTAAGAAAGGATGTAAGGCATTCTTAGCCTTCGTGAGTGCGTTAAGAGGAGAAGAGGAAGGTGTTAAGGGAGTTAGAGCAGTAAGGATTTTGAGGATGTATTTCCGGAGGAGTTGCCGGAATACCCCGAGAGGAGAGAAGTGGAATTTGGAATAGATTTGCTACCAGAGCGCAGCTCTGTGTCAATCGCTCCCTACCGAATGGCACCAAAGGAGTTAGTGGAGCTCAAGGCTCAAATCCAAGAGTTGTTGGATCGTGGGTTCATTCGACCCGGTGTGTCTCAGTGGGAGCACCGGTTCTCTCTTTGTGAAGAAGAAGGATGGAACTATGCGGATGTGCATAGATTATCGTCGATTGAACAAACCGACCATCAAGAACAAGTATCCTTTGCCAAGGATAGATGACTTGTTCGACCAACCAGCGAAAGGGCATTTGTGTTCTCAAAGATCGACTTAAGGCTCGGGTATCATCAGCCCGAAAGTGAAGGAGGCGATATTCATAAGACCGCTTTTAGGACAAAGGTACGGTCATTTTGAATTTGTGGTGATACCGTTTGGGTTTGTGAACGCACCGCCGCGTTCATGGATATGATGAATAGGGTTTTCCAACCCTACTTGGATAGATTCGTCGTGGTGTTCATCGACGACATTTTGGTGTATTCCAAAACTTGGAGGAGGAAGACGGAGGAGGAGCACGATGAGCATCTCCGAGTTGTGTTAGAAGTGTTAAGGAAAAGAAGCTTTATGCCAAATTCAGCAAGTGCGAATTTTGGCTCAAGGAAGTGGCGTTCCTAGGACATGTGGTATCCGCAGAAGGAATAAGAGTGGATCCTAGGAAGATCAAGCAGATGTTGGATTGGAAACCACCTAGGTCGGTGGTTTGAAATCGAGAAGTTTCTTAGGCTTGGCGAGCTATTACTGAAGGTTCGTGGAAGGATTTCGTCAATAGCCGCACCTTTGACAAAGTTGCTAAGGAAGGAAGTACCGTTTGTGTGGACGGATAAGCAACAGGAGAGCTTTGAAAAGCTTAAAAGGTCTTGTGAAGCTCGGTGTTAATTCACCGGGAGGCGGTAAGGACTTTGTAGTATATTGTGATGCTTCGCACACGGGGTTTAGGCGTGTGCTAATGCAAGAAGGAAAGGTAGTCGCTTATGCATCTCGACGATTAAGGCCGCATGAGGTGAACTACCCAACTCATGACTTGGAACTCATGGCGGTGGTTTTCGCCCTTAAAGTTTGGAGGCACTACCTTTATGGAGAAAGGTCGAATTTACACGGACCACAAAAGCCTTAAGTATTTGTTGACTCGAAGGAGTTGAACTTGAGGTAACGAAGGTGGGTGGAGTTATTAAAAGATTATGACTATTCGATAGAATACCATCCGGCAAGGCGAATGTGGTAGCCGACGCCCTAAGTAGGAAGGTTGTGTCGATTTAAGGGCTTTGTTCGCTCACTTAAGTTTGTATGATGACGGAGGCTTTGTTGGCGAGTTACAAGTCAAGCCAACTGGTGAAGGAGGTGAAAGAGGGACGGTTGGCGGATAAGGACTTAAGTACTAAGTTCTGACAAGTACGGCAAGGAGGATTAAAGGATTATGGCGTCAATGATGAAGGAGTCTTGTGCTACAAGGAAAAGGTTTGTATGCCGAGGGATAAGGAGTTGAGACAAAGGATTCTTCGGGAAGCGCATGGTAGTCCTTATGCTATGCATCCCGGAGGCATCAAGGCGTATATAGAGATCTAAGGGAACAATTTTGGTGGTCGGACACAAACGAGAGGTGACTGAATTTGTGGGAAATGTTTGACATGTCGACAAGTAAAGAAATTTGAACACCAAGTCCCATCGAGATTGCTTCAACCAATTGAGATTCCCCAATGGAAGTGGGAAAGAATTACCATGGACTTAGTTAGTGGGCTTCCCCTTACGCCCACTAAGAAGGACTCGGTATGGGTGATAGTGGACCGTTTGACCAAGTCCGCACATTTTATCCCTGTGAGGATCGACTATTCCCTTCAAAAGTTAGCCAAGTTATATGTGGCGGAGATCGTGAGGCTACACGGGGTACCGATGTCGATCATCTCCGATAGAGACCCAAGGTTTACGTCTCGATTTTGGAAAGCACTTCATCAAGCATTAGGCACTAAGCTAGACTTCACTACGGCTTTTCATCCACAATCGGACAGGCGATGCGAACAGGTTATACAAGTGTTGGAAGATATGCTAAGAGGCTGTGTGATGGATTTCCGAGGAAGTTGGGAAGATTACTTGCCTCTAGCTGAGTTCGCCTACAACAATAGCTATCAGGCAAGCATTGGATGGCACCATACGAAGCATTGTATGGAAGGAAATGTAGAACACCAACTTGTTGGACCGAGTTAGGAGAACGCCGCGTTTTGGGTCTAGAGTTAGTGGCGGAAACTGAGGAGAAGGTGGAATTAATTCGGGCACGGTTGAAAGAAGCTTCGATGAAGAGCAGTCGTCGCCTTGCAGACCTTAAGAGGAAAGAAATTGAGTTTGAAGTAGGAGACCAAGTGTTTCTAAAGGTCTCACCTTGGAAGAAGGTTATGCGGTTCGGTCGCAGAGGAAGCTAAGCCCGGGGTTTATAGGGCCCTATCAAGTCTTGAAGCGAGTTGGGCGGTGGCATACCAATTGGAGTTGCCACCACGAGTTGCATCAAATGCACGACGTATTTCATGTGTCCATGCTACGTCGCTATCGATCGGATCCGTCTCATGTGGTACTGTTGAAGAAGTGGAGTTAAGGCGGATCTATCCTACGAGGAGGAGCCGATTCAGATCTTGGAACGTGGCGTGAAAGCACTACGAAAGAAGTCGGTGCCTTTAGTCAAGGTGTTATGGCGCAATCATGGATCGGAAGAAGCTTCGTGGGAGCGAGAAGAGACAATGCGACAAACAATACCCTCAAGCTGTTTAGTTAGGAAATTTCGAGGACGAAATTTTATTTAAGGGGTAGAAGCTGTAACATCCTAGGAAGGGCCTATGCATTTTCAGATCAATTGTATGAAATGACAAGTCTTAAGTATTATGAATAAATTTTTGATACTTTTGGAAACCTAAAAATGAATGAAAATGGAAATGAAAATGAAAATGGAAATGAAAATGGAGATGGAAATGAAAATGGAAATGGAAATGGACATTTTGGAAACTTAGACATTTTTGGAAACCTAAACATTTTTGGAAATGATCCAAAAATGGAAACTTGAACATTTCGGGAAACTTGGATATATGAGAGAAATAAAGAGTTTTATTCACATAAATATGTGAATAATAAGAGATAAATAAAGGAGTTTTATTCACATAAATATGTGAATAATAAGAGAGAAATAAAGGAGTTTTATTCACATAAATATGTGAATAATAAGAGATAAATAAAGGAGTTTTATTCACATAAATATGTGAATAATAAGAGATAAATAAAGGATTATTTTCTAATGAGATAATTGAGGAGATAATTGATGGATTAAAGGCTTTTATCTTTTAAATAAAAGAGATAATATTATCAAAAAGAGGAGTGGTGGCCAAGTAAAGGACTCCTAGGTGATAACTTTGGCTATAAAAGGAGGACGGGAGGGCTACTCATCAACATTTGCTCCTCTTCCTCTCTCAGAAATTCTCCTAGGCAAAACCCCTCTGCCGAATTTTCATTAAGCAAAAATCCTCTCTTTTTCTTCTATTTTCTTCTCCGTTTCTCTTCATTAATTTGAATCTTTGTGGATTCTAAGAAAGAGGGCAATCATCCACAACATCAAAAGGGGATCTTTCGGAAATCTAAGGATCTAAGGTAAGGATTATAAATATAAATATGTGGTTAAAGATTATGATTCACGTTTTCAAAGTTAGATCTAATCTAACACGAAGTTATAGGATTTCAACAGGGCTTATAAAGGAATCCTCTTGATTTGGAATCCCATCATAAGGTAAGGGATATTCGGCCAAGGCATAATTTGTTTAAGTGTTTTCCATTATTTCAAAACCAAAACCGACATGGTTACATACCTAGTATTAGCCGATTTCAAGGAAGAGGAATTCTAGCAATCTGTTGGGACTTGATTAAATCAATTCGGCAACTAGGTAAGTAATTCTACTTCTAGTAGGATTTGGTTTTAAGACCAAATAGGTTTATTTATATGTTTTAATTAATGGCCGAATATAGGAGTGAAAGATCTAGATCGGTAGATCGCTCACGGGAATTCACGGAAACTATTAAGCGAAAAAAGGTGTGTACTCTTACTAACTTTCAATAAATTGCATGGCAATCATTAGATATGTAAATATGTAACAAGATGTGAATGTGGCTAAGCACCACAAATATGGTAAGGAGTACCAGTGCACGTTTCCTACTTTTGATAGGATTGTGAATGTGATATATTTTGAACATGTGATTAGTAACATGAATGAAAATTAAGTATGTGAAATATGTTATGAAATAATTGGGGCATTCGGGATATTTGTGGAGGAAGAAAGTGAAGGTGATGACTACGGTCTCACCAACGTAAAGTGGTGACTACGGTCACATAAAGTGAAAAGTGGTAACTTCGGTTACATCTAGTGAATACTGATGTCTAATGACACAACATAAGTGGGCGATGAGCACGTCGATCGCAATGATCGCCTTCGATGGTGTGTAGCGGATGGAGGGTCGACTTAGTAGTCCCCGCGGTGTACAAGGTTGGTACGGGTGGTGTGTAGCGGATGGACAAATAGGTTTGGATTTGGGTTGCATCATCCTTTATTTTGTATGAACATGATATTGATATGACTTGTATGCTCGATTTGTTGGAAATTAGTACTATGTACACATTGAGTCTGTTGACTCACCCCGTTGGGGAATTATTTTTCAGGTGATGAGCAAGTAATGGACCGGGTCGGCGGGAGCTAAAGGTGGCCATGCATCGCTTGAAGAAATTATTTGGAATTTGGACTTTATGAAATTTTAGTACTTTAAACTTTATTTTGGAGTCCGAATGATGTAATAAGGCCATAAGGCCCAATTGGATTTTCTTTATTCTGTTTATTTTTATTTAAATATGATACAAATTATGTTTGATTAAAGATAAGTAAATTTATTTCTTTTAAAATAATAAACCCAAAAATTATTTTGTCACCTTATTTAAGTTGGATTTCCAGAATTTATTAAATAGGTTTCAAATTAAGCCCAACCCAAAACAATTTTTTTAAAATTACACAAATTTTCTCTAAGTCATTTAGAACATTGAAAACCGATTTATTTAAGGAACATACCAGATCCGGTTCAAGCTCGTGGGCCGGGTGTGGGGTGTTTCACCATGCATATGCAACTCATGTGCTTCGATATAAGGGAGGCTTATGCTCTAAAGATGATCGAGCCCATAGTTGGTATGTTGGGTACATGACTTGTGTATGGCATGGCTTTACTAGCAACAGTGGAATTCATAGCTCAATTAAAGAGTTAATGATATCTTCTCATTGGCATTGTGTGGATTGATAAATATGGAACGTGACCACAGGTTGCTTATTCTCGAACGAGAAATTTATCACAGTCATTTGTTGACAATAATCATATTAATTATTAAGAAGACACAATGGTGACAATGAGATAAAATCGGATTGTATTGAGTGAACGGATTTAACTCAAAGGAATCAAGGATATCATATGAGGGTAACACACACATGACGAGGTTATTGGACAAAGCAGTTGGATGAATTGCTTTCTTAAAGAGTATACAACAAGGAGTTTTCAATCATGGTACTTATTGTGGACTAACTCCATGATTAAGTAATTGCGAATTATCGAAATGATGCTTCTGAACATAATTGCAATCACTAGAGCCTAATTGTATATGTCTAATTGGTCCCTCCACTAGCTCAACAAAATCTCGATCAAACTGCATTTGAATCAAAAGCAAAATTCTACGCCTTTGGAAATAATTTAATTGAGTCGATTTATTCGATATGGAATTAAATTAGGTGGTCGTGAGAATTGTCAAATTAGAGAATTTAATTAAAGAATTTTCTTGAAAAATTAATTTGGAAAATCTAAGTGATTTTTAGAAAAATTAATTTTGATCAAGTAAACTTAAATTAACCAAATTAATTAAAATTAATATGATATTTTTGGAAGTTAATTTTCAAGTCAGACAATTGGCCCAATGGGTAATTGAACTTGAAAATTGGACCTGAGATCGTAAATTGGGCCCGGGAGCCCAAAATCGAGACCGAGACCTAAAAACTGATGAACTGGGCTTGGTATGTGAAATTGGGCCGACGATCCAACCGGTGGCTAGACCGGACGGCTCGGGTTGTCATTAACTCAGACCGAACCGGCTTGGGGTGCCGTAAGGGTGTTGCATCTGCACCACCAGTCACGATGGTGCCGGTGGCTGCGACAGCGGCATCCTAGTGGTCGGCGGTGGTTGGTCGTCAGTGGTTGAGCAGTGGAAGAGTTACACTCCTATTGAGACTCTACCAGAGAATTTAGTTTCAGATTAATTATTCCAAAAATAATTTTTAATAGTTGAATATTAAATTAAATTTAATACTTAATTAATATTAAAGTGACTATTTTAATATTAAATTAAATTTAATGTTTATCTACAAGATAAACATTCTATTATTTTAATAAGTTTTAATATTAAATTTAATCTAATATTTATCTTGATAAATATTATATTAATTTAATATTAAAGAGATTAAGTTTAATCATAGTTAAACTCTCTAAACTCTCCCTATATAAAGAGAGCCTTGGGTCATTATTTACACATACTTGAATTCAAGAGAAAGTTGTAGAGAGAAAATTCTCTGAAGAGATTATTCCAGAAAATTTCTAGAGATATTTTTCTGATTTGCAACTTGACCCAAAATTTTAGAGAAATTACAAAATTACCCCACTGGTAATTTATTTGAAAAATTTTCTGATTCGAAGTTAGCCCACACTCTGCAGACGTGAGCTTGAGGATAGCGGAGAAGACTGCTCGGTCGAAGCGCTCATCCTAAACGAATCGAAAATGTACAATTTTGATTAAGTGTTTATTATTTTAGATATCACAACCAAAATCTTGTTTTGGAAAAAAAAATTAAAACTCTGGTTTTTCCCTAAATTTATTTTCCGCTGCGTTTTCGAAACCCATTTTTTCCCAACACCTTTCATAACTGGTGAAATGACTTTTTGGCACTTTTGGCATTTTTGTACTCTTAAAGATTCTCTCTAAAATTCTCTCAACTTACTTCTTTATTAAGCCTAATCGTCATTCAAATTTCCTGTTCTTCACCTTACTGGCCACCACCTACCACTGCATTCAGTGTTACTAGATCTGCTTAAATATTCCTCTCCACCTTCTTCCAGTATATCCCATTCACTTGTTTGAAATGCTTCATTTTTCCATAAAAAGAACCCTCTACATTTTGGCAACTCCATTAGGGGCTAAGTGATTATATTAGGTGAAACCTTTCCATTCATCTTTTACGAAAAAACATGAACCTCCTACAAGAAGCCAAGGCGCAGTTGTAACAACCCATTTTTGATAAAATTGGAACAGTGGTTTCGAGACCACAAATCCGAGTCCGGAAAGAAAAAAAATTATTTTGATACTATTTTATGATCTACAGTATGATAATAATATTGTGTGAAAATTTCGTAAAGAAATTTTATCGATTACATGTTTAATTTGATAAAGGATCAAATTACAGAAAGTGCAAAAGTTGAGTTCTAATAGCTAAAGGGATTAAATAGCTACAGAACTTTAAATTGAAGGTCCTTATATGGTAATTAGACCATTAAAAATACTTAGTTGTTAAGGATGATGATTCATCCATGGAAAATAAAATTAAAGAAAATGACAAAATTGGAAAGATAAAAAAATAAAGATGATAAATAATAAAAAGATGAAAATATCATCATTTATAATCATCTTCCCCAAATATTTTGCATGGAAACCCTAGGAAAGAGAAAGAAAGCTTTCTTGGCCAAATTAGGTAAGTATTCAAGCCCCGTTTTTAGTAATTTTTATATTTTTGAGATCGGGACAACTTAGTCTAGCTATTTTGGGGATTAATTTGTAAAGTTATCAAAGTATGAAAATTTTGCCATGGATGAATATACTGAAATTTTGAAACTTATGGTAGAAAATGAAATGAAAATTTTGCCATGGATGAATATGCTGAAATTTTGAAATTTATGGTAGAAAATGAAAGGTTGTTGTTAGATAAATAACTTTTACAAAGTGAATTTTAATGAAAACATGATTTAGGGACTAAATTGAAAAGTTGTAAAAATCATGGAAAAATTCTGAATTTTATGAAATACATGGGCTGTAAATGTTACATGAAAAAATATGCTAGGCTTGGAACAAGGATTAAATTGCATGAATTTCATTTTCCGAGTCTAGGGACGAAATCGTCATTAATTAAAAGTTTAGGGGTAAAATGGTAATTTTTCCTAAGATATGAATTGGACTGAATTGAGTTTAAATTGTATTCAATTGATGTTAAATTTACTCGTATAGATCCGAATAGACCAAATTCGGAGCTAGAACGAGGAAAAGAGAAAGATGTCGGATTAGTAGATTTTATGTATACGAACATTTGTCGAGGTAAGTTCGTATAACTAAATTGTGTATATTTATCTGCTTGAATTAGATGTTGTGTATGTGAATTGTATAAATATCATATATGTATGACATTGAAAACATATTCGTTAAAACCTGATAAAAGATAATGCCCGATAAATGATAAATGATTAAAAATGTTACTTTTATGCTTGAAATGAATGTGAAATGTGTTTATTTAAGTATTGTGAATATTATAAATGTATGAAATAATCACATGCCTGATAATGCTTGAAAAATGTTAAATCCCGTTTAAATAAATGAAAGTCGATGGATACATTATTTTCCCATATTAATATTAAGGTCTTGCATATGTTGCAGACGGGATTTAGCTCGGACGAGTAATCCTGATAAAAGCCCTCTCGAGCATCCTGTTATATAGTTCCTGCGAGCATCCTGATCGGTAGTGATTTAGCATGTGTTGTGCACTACCGCAGCTCTTTGTGAGCGTCCTGATATGCAATTGGTTGTGATCCTGCATATAATGCGGACACAAACGCAGCTCTTCATGAGCGTCCTGTTAAGATCGCTTGAACTCTCTGCTACCTTATCCGGTGCTTCTTGATAGTATCTCTTCAGAGATATCTGATAAGCTCTATGAGCTTTCTGAGTAAAACTCTTATGAGTTTCCTGATTAGCCCGGATAAGTGTCCTGTTACATGGTTACATGGCTCATCTGAGCATCCTGATATGTGGCTCAAGAGTGTGCTCCCTGGTTATGTGCCCTAACGGGTACCCCTGAATATGAATTGACGGATCCTAATTTGTACACCTCGAGTGTACTACCTATGTATCCATCGATATTTCGAATAAATTCAATGGGTAAAAATCTTGACATGAAAAGATATGAATAGGAAATGAATTATTACACGTATCTGCCTGAAATACATGAAAATGATGATACATGATATATGGAAATATGAGATGATGATATCTGTACATGGAATTTATTTGATGAATACGTTCATCCATGATTATAGATTTGTACACCTTGAGTGTACTATTTGTGTGACGTTGATATTTCAAATGATTTAATGAATAAAGTTCCGACATGGAATAATCTGAGCTCGAGATAAATTATTATGAAATTGAACTTGAAATACAGGGATATGATTTGTACATGTTACATGAATACATGATGTGAAAAGCATATGAATATGGAAATCTGATTATTGTTGAGCCCATATATGTTCCTTGATGTTATAGTGGAATGTATAACTAACACAGGTGATGAGGATATGTGTTAGGGCTCGTGATTTAGTTGAATGAATATGCCTTGTATGTTTATATTGGATTTAAATGAATGGTAATTTTATTACCATGTTATACGGACTTACTAAGCATAATATGCTTACTCTATTTTATTTTCCCCTGTTCTATAGTAATTCGGAAGCTCGTTGGATTGGAAGCATTGGTGGAGATCACTCACACTATCCATTGGCCCATCTTGGTATATATGTTAAATTAATTATGGTTATAATGGCATGTATAGGTTAATTAGCCAATGTTGGCATGTAAATATTTAGGTTATAACTAGCCATTGGAATGGCTAGTGATGGACATGTATGGTATATGCTTGAAATGGTTGATTGGTAAAAATTATATTGGCATATTGATGATCGAATTAAGTTAGCATATTTGATAAAATATGTATATAAGTGAACATGGTAATTTAAGTAAATTTGTATACTTGGTTATATGAGGTATAATATCATGTATATGACTTGGATTTTAAGTTGGTTTAAATGACCTATATTGACTTGTGAATATGTTAAAGTGTTGGTATAGGTGGATGACAAATTGGGGTGAGAAATGTGGCTTGGAAAATAGCCTATTTTTGTCCACACGGGCGTGTGTCTCAGCCGTGTGTGACACACGGCCTAGAACATGGGTGTGTGATCTGGCCGTGTTGTCCCCTGCATCTTTAAAATGTCAAAACAAAATGTTCAGAATTGATCACACGGCCTGGCACACGGGCATGTTGCTTGGCCATGTGACCCCTGTACCTACACATGGCTTAGCACGTAGGCGTGTGACTTGGCCGTGTGACCCAAGCCAGAGAGTTACACGGCCTAAGACACAGGCGTGTCCCTGGCCGTGTGAGCCACACGGCCTGTCCACACGAGCGTGTGACCCCTGCACCTAGGAAATTTTTTAAAATTTTACGAAAAAATTTTTGAGTACCCGGTTTAGTCCCGACCTGATTCTAATGCATGATTTGGGCCTCGAGGGCTCATGGAAGAGACTATATAATGAAATTTGATTGGAATCTGATATGAATACTAAAGAATTATGAAATGTCTGTTATTTGTTCTGTAAATTTTGGTAATGCTCCGTAACCCTATTTCGACGACGGATTCGGGTTAGGGGTGTTACAGCAGTTGTTCTTGCCTACATCCAAAAATTGATGAATATGATTCAAGCCTTTCAAGAGAGGATTCAAAGCTTGGAGGAGAACAATAGAAAGATGATGGAAACCATTTCCAAACTTGCATATGCCTCTTTTGCTCCACAAATTCAACTTGTGAATAGATATATGAATATTTCCGATGGAAAAATTCTTCCAAATGTTAACACCAACAATGGAAACAACACACCCATTAATCCTTTGTCATTGGGAAACACCAACAACAACGTTGCTAATCCCTCTGTCACTATTACTGAACTCTCACTATTCATGGTGCTTCTACTGGTATTGCAGGCACCTCTATTGTGATTTCTTTTAAAACTACTTCTTATTGTTATGTCATTAAAGAGGAGCTTCAGAGGTTACTTGAAGAGAAGAATAATAGCTTAAGCTTGTCTGAGTTTGATCTTAAGCTCTCATACCCGATTAAGGTAATTGCAAAGCCATATCCCAATGACTATACTAGTCCAAAGTTCAAGCAATTTAAAGGGAAGACCGGTGATGCCCGTGAACATGTGATGAAGTTTGAGGAAACACTTGGAGTAGCTGGGTTGGATGATGACTTGAAGCTGAAAGAATTTTCTAACTCTTTGACAAAGAAGGTATACACCTGGTAGGTCAACCTTACAACTGGTTTTGTTGAGTCGAGAAGCTAAAGGTGTAAGATGTTTGGTGAGAAGTTCTTTTCCACACATGAGAAGGTTAATTTGGTTGATCTGGGAAGAGAGAACCAGAAATCAAGAGAAGATCTTATAGAGTATATTAGGGAAAGAGTGTTGGACAACCAAGATTCCCATGATGAAAAGGGGTTGGTGAAGGTAAGTATCCAAGGAATGTTTGATGAGTATATGGTGCATTTGGAGAAATACTCGTACAGTGAATGCAATTCACGGAGGAGGTAGAGAAAAAAGAGGCCCAGCATGACCTAATTTGCGTCCCAAAAGAGATAATGCGAGAAGAGGGAAAAATAATGATGTTGGTTCTCCACTTCTCCACCATCTTTTGCTCCATTGGATTGAGTTAAGGCAATTCTCCAAGAATGGATCAGAGATGGAAATATTAATGTACCCTGTGTTTCATGTCCGCCAATTGCTGAAGAAAAATCCAACCCATGATATTGTGGTTTTTTTTTGGAAAAATCTAGTTTAAAAACGATTGTCTATCACAACAAAAAATTAAAATTTTGAAAATCTAGCTGGTTTGTGATATTTACAGCAATAAGTTTTTTTCCTTGAAAAAGTACTTGTGGTTTATGTGAGATAGATCCTAATAAATCTATTGAGAGAGAATTGTTTAAGGTCATTCAGTTGAAAGCTTAGAACATTTAGGTAGTTCTATTTAGGATTGTTCTCAATAGAGACCGAACCAAATAGAAAACTAGAAACGATTTATTACTTTTAGTAGGAACGCAATTCTCTCTCAATAGAAATCGACAGATTTGTTATTTCCAAAAAAAATAGAATTTATACTTAGAAAGTGAACTCTCACTATTTTTTGGCAGAATAACAATATTTAAAACTCGTATGAATTGTTGTAAATAGCTCTACTAGTGTCATCTATTTATAGGGAGAGATAGGAGAATCTTGGTTGAATTAGTATAACACAAATAATACTTATTTAATAGAAAAACTAGACTTCTAGTTTAATACATTAGGGATGTCGCCCCTTATATGTAATATGAGGGAAGGGGAGTTTGGGTCTCTCCAATTATATGTGCTTCTTAAACTTTTAACCCAACACTTATAATTTAATCCAACCCAATACATGTTTTTCTATTTCCCAAAATAAATATTATTTATAAATTAATTTAATTAAATAAATTAATTTTCCAATTAAATAATTTTCTCAACCCAATTCTAATTCCGTTAAAGCCATGACAACTTTACTGTAAAAGAATCTATGAGAAAATATATTTAATTTCCACAATCAACTGATTCAAAATGACTAATTAATTTAATTTAATTTTTGAATTTTAATTATTTAATTTAATAATAATTTGAAAAACTTAAATTAATTCTCAAGTCATGTCTATGCTTAGTGAGAAAACACATTTATTTTTGAATATGACTCATTTCCCTAACTTTATCATTTCCATCTATTTTTGTTCATTTGATTCTTTATGCAATTCATTTATGGTTTCAAATGATTTATAATTAAGTTTCAACTTTTAGCCTATTAATTATAAACTCATTTAGTCACGAAGGAAGAACCATCTGAATCTGAAATGGGGAGGTACCCAAGGAGGTGGGAATATAAATCAGAATCGACAAATTTCTCCTAATTAACCTCCACATGTTGTGTAACCTCAAGAATATGAGAGACTTCTTAATGATCAAGCCTCATGTGAATAGCGGATGAATAAGATCAAAGGGGAGATGCAGTCAATACGTAGTGAGCTGAGACAGGTGTAGACTGAGTGTACCCAAACAAATACACATTTGGCTGACATCCAAGCCCAACTGAGCTAGATGATGAACATGATACAGAGACAAGTTGGCACGGGCATCCCTAGCAATACCAAAAATAATCCTCGAAGAGATGGGAAGAGCACGTGGAAGAAATTACGCTCCGCTTGGGTACAATTCTAGATAACCCGAGTATTCTAGCTCTGAAAGAGGGAAATGAGGAAGATGATCTTGTGGATGACTCCCCAATTGATGATGAGACTTGGAAGGTACAGGAAAACATAACAGAACTTGAACTGAAGGTGAGTACCAATTCCAGTGGTAAGTTTATACCATTCCAATCAAGGCTTGAGGACAATAAGAAAAAGGACGATGCTGAATTTGTAAGTTTCATGAACTTATTTAAGTCCCTAAATGTAAATCTACCCTTACTAGAACTCATTGATAAAATTATGAAATATGTAAAGTTCTTAAAAGAAATAATGGTTAGAGGGGAACAAATAAGTATAAAGGCACCCCCTAAGCTGAAAGATCCGGGTAGCTTCATTGTTACACCCCTCGTCTGTCTCGATCACTGAAATTGAGCTACATGATGCTACAGTAAAAAATAGAACAACTATAGATATTTTAATAGATAACTCAAGTCAAAGATCATTAAATTCAATCATTTTAGTCAATCAAAACAATTTTAAACCTTTTCCAAGCTTTGTACGAGCTTTCGTAAGCTCTAAAATTGACTCAAAATGAAATAAGAACCGAATTGCAAAGTTTTAAAAATCCAAGACCGATGTCATGATGTCGCCAAATAGTTTTCATGTTGTGACGTCCGGCCACTCAACGTTGGGACATCACAAACTAACGATCGACGTTGAGACGATGAGAGTTTCTCGTCTCGACGTGGACTCTGTTTTGGTACACTTTAGGCCATTTGGCACCTATTTCATGCCAAGCCAAACTATTAGCACAATTGGTGCATAATTGCAGACTTAAGCCCCACATAAAACTAACTCAAAACATGTCCCAAAACATCTATTTTACCATTTCCAAAATCAACCAAATCATTATGCATTAATTAAGCACTTGAGCATATCAATTCATTTTATACCTATTTAACCTATTCAACCATGTCTTTCAATCATTCAATAACATCAATAAACCTTACTATTTCATACCCATACATGTCGTTTAAGTATCTTTCATGAAGTCCCAACATAATGCCAAATCATACATAGAACATCTAGTAATCCTTCATCAAGTATATACTTGCATTTAATTATTACCAATCCAAAATTACTATCCAAAACATATATTTTAGCTCTATATACATGCCACGATGGTGGAATAGTGTGGTTCTTTAATTTGATTTGACCTACGATTTTTAAAAATCGACACTCTAAAAAAATGGAAAACAATAGAGTAAGCATTTCGAATGCTTAGCAAGTTCATAATAAATTAACTTAACTTACCTTGTCATTATAACAATTTAAGTAATTGAAACACAAAGGCACAACATGACATATCCTTGGCATCCTTATTTAAATATATATTCATAAACCATTCCACAAGAAAACCTGTAGGTTACTACCTCACATAACAAGATCATGATATTTAAATTCATATACATTTACAAAAAAATTACTTTACGTCATGCTATTTAACCTTGTTCGATACCAAAAGACATCAAAGGAATTCACATTCAATCATTCCATTACCATTTAATCTTCGTTTTCTTTTTGAAGAACTATAACATTTTAAATTTGGATACACGACACTAATTTACTTTTACAAACTGTAGAGCTGGTTTACTTATACAAGCTTTATTCGATGATGCTCACTCAAGCTATCGAGAATCCGTAACATGTGTTGGATCGAAACTGTCAATAAAGAATAATTTGATTTGCTCACACAAGTTGTAATATTTTGAGCTACTTAAACAAGCTGTAGATTAGGGTTGCTTATACAGACTTTATTCGATGCTGCTCACTCAAGCTATCGAGAATACACAACACATGTTGGATCTCAGCCATCAATAAAGAAATCCCTAACCAACACCTGATTTCTTGCAATAATGCAAGTGATTGGTTAGGATAATGTTAATAGGAAGTGATTGTATGAAATTTGTAAATTGGACATGATAGTAAAGTATTTTAGGTTTTTTAGATTTAAGACTAGTTAGTTCACTTTATTATACTGTAAAATAGATGAAAGAAATTGAATATACCAAATGATAAATGACTGCATATTTAAACATATATGGAGTTTTTTGAACTATAGGTAGTTATAATTTTATTACTCACATGATTGAATCCATGAATGTTGAGATGCCTAGGGATGACCTAATGCATTGTTCGGTGAAAACTAGAGCCTAAAAAGCTAACCTTATGCATGTTCACGTTAGTACCCATAATTGTGCCTTAATCCACTTTTTGATGAACCTCAATATAAAACCTTGAACTAAAAAGAAAATCTACTTATCTCTTTCTTAGTTTTATTTTTATGATGCACGAATTTAGATTTCGATCCGTAGATGTTGAGGCTTAGGTAGATACATAATGAAGGTTTCAGAAAAAATTAAAGTGAAAAAAATTAAGAAACGATATGATATATTAAGTGTAGGATTCTTGCAAAAAGAGTGCCTAAATGAAAAATAATGTGAGAATAAAAGAATTGTGAGGGTTAAAAGAAAAGCGAGAGAAATAAAAGCATAGAATGGGAATGAAATCTCATGTTTGAATTTAAAAACTATGATTATTTTACATTCATGTTATAATTACATGTTTTAGTAAGCCTTCCTAGTTTCTATGTTTCCGAACTAACCATTTGTATGAAACATGTTCAAGGGACGTCTTTTTTGTTTTGTTTGCATGTGATTGTTCTGTTTGCTCAAGGACAAGCAAATAGTTAAGTGTAAGGAAATTTGATCTATCAAAATTCATTGTGGCAATTTAAGCTCTTTTCAACACTTAATGAGCTTGTATTCAAGTAATTTTATATCTTTTTATTCAGTTTTTAGACTTAGTTTTGCTTTGCATTTAAATTTAACAAAATGAACTTTTAATGTTGTTTTATGACCTGTTAGGCCAATCCGGACCTAAGGAGGAACTAACATGTTGATTAAGTGTGCAAGACTATATTTTAGGCTGATGAGTCTGTGGACTACCTCGAATGTCGTAGCATTCAAAAGGAATGTTGTGACTACGAAGCTAACCTCAACACTTACAAGAATTTCGAGCACAACTCCAAGAGGTGAGCTACGACAATCGATGTTGTGAAATACATAAGCCAACATCGTGACATCCAACTTTGAGCCAGAGAGAGAGCACATGGGCATCAATTTCACAACATCAACAAGCCTACGTCGCAACATCCAACTTTGAGCCAGAAGGGGGAGCATACAACCTTCAATGTTGCGATAAAAACTATAGGGTGTCACGACATCGGTCCAATGAGGCCTATTTGACAGCCAATGGTGTTTTTCGTTAGCACAATCATAATTAACATGTTCAGCAGCTTATAATTAACCTAATTTGGTCATTTAACCCAAACACTATAAATGATAGCTCTCAGAACTTAATAAGCTAGCTTAGTTCATCATTCAATCTTTATTTTTTTGTTCTTAGTTAGGGTTTAGTTTTAATTTTTAATTTATTTTCAATTGTAAACGTTTCTTTTAATTTCAATCTCAATTTAGTTTTATTTTATTTTCTATTTCATTTCTGTTATTTTTTCTTCACCAATTTCAATAATCAACACATCATTCGAGGGTTTCAAGATTCAATCACACCTCAAGATCTTTAGATTCTGGGTGATCTTTCTCATTTGTCTTTATCTTTACATATATTTGTATGTTTAATAAATTGATAGGAGATATTGCATCTAGAATGGCCCGGAACTAAACCCTAGAAAGGTTGATGATATGAAGTGGGATTGATTAGCTTGGGTTAAGGGTTTCGCATCTAGTTAGTTGGATTAGATTAAGTGGAATAAACCCTAGAATTGACGACTATAGAAAGTCACTTAGGTAGATGAGGCCGAAAGGATAGTATGCTTAGAATCAACTTAATCTAGCCGGATTTAGTTTATCAGGTCGAAAGATAAGTAAACCTAAGTTGATCAGTTAATCTCGTTATAGGTCGAAAGGTATTAATTAGGTTAATTGTTAGCTAATTAGTTAAAAACCCTAGACTTAAGTTAATCATGAACATGGAAGTGATTCACCCTTCTGCTTGCTTCAATTGATATTGATTTTGGTATTTTTTGCTATTTTATTCTACAACACATTAGCTTTGATTTTGACGTACTATGATTTCAACGTGAGTAATATTTGGACCTATTTAATGTGTTAATTCGTACTATCAATTTAGTTTAAACAAGCCTTCATTGGGTACGATCCTTGGAATATTTCCAAAGTATTTCATTGTAAATAATAAAACTATATTACAATTTGACCTGTACATTTGTAGACATCGCACATAATTTCTATATCTAATTGCCTGGGGCACGATCAAACATCTTGAATCTCAAAAATCTCAGTTTGAACTACTTCAATCTCAACATCAGTCTTGATAGCTTGAACGTCATGTTCATGAAGAATAGGATGAGTCTCGATCAATGTCACTAAAATCATCATCAGAGTCAATTCCAATTAAAGATCTAGAATCTTTTTCTTGAATGTTTTCCTTTGAAACAAAAATGCCATATTCCATTTCATCATCAAGAAAATCATCATCATAATTATTGCTTGGTTCATTAGTGGAAGACTCTTCGTCCTCATTAAAACCAAGATTCTTATCCTACACAAGGAAAAGCATGGAATAAAAAAAATAGAGTTGCACAGTGTTTTAAAAAATATAGTTAGAAAAACTTACTTTGGAGGTGTAACACCCCTAACCCGTATCCGTCACCATATTAGGGTTACGGAGCATTACCGTACAAACGAAACATTAAAACATACATTTCATACATCATTGAAAACATGTTATAATTCATTCATTCACATACATATCGGCCCTTAATCGAGCTCTCGAGGCCCTAGAAACACCTTAGAAATAATTCGGGACCAAATTGGAAACATTTGGAAAGTTTAAGAAAAAGTTAGAAAAAATTGACTACAGAGGTCACACGCCCGTGTCTCAGGCCGTGTAACCTTCGAACTAGGGTCATACGGCCATGTCTTAGCCTGTGTCCTCACCCATGTAACTCTCTGAGTGGGGTAACATGGCCGTGTCACACACCCATATGTCAGGCCATGTAACTCTCGAAATAGGCCCACATGCCCGTGTGCCAAGCCGTGTGCTAGGCCGTGTAACTAACTGACTTGCATGAAAAGGAACCTACAGAAGACACATGGCTGTGTCGCCAGGCCGTGTGTGACACACGGTTGAGTCACACGCCCATATCTCAGACCGTGTGGACCTAAAATTTGCCTAAAATCAAGCCATTCCCAATACCAATTCATGCATAATCCTTTAGGCAATTGTGTACATATTCAAGGCATCAAAACCCTATAAAAACATACATATAAATACCAATTCAAGAGTCCTAAATCAACTAACCAATATGCCATTCATGGCACTTCAATTTCAATCATCAAAACCTACCTAAACATGCATATTTTACCACTTACCATTCATCAATTACTAGTTCCAAAAACTTACTAAGCATACAACATAAGCTAGCTCAATGACACAAATCATCAAATGATACTAATAAACCATTTTCATCCATTATCAAAAGTGACCAAAAGTACTTTCTAAAGCCGACATTATAACCTATTATGCATACATGACACCAAATCACAAACACATTCAATTATTATTTACATATTCATCAAACACCACTTTAAAACATCCTAATATATTTCAACCACAGATTCAACTACATAAGTTTATACATGCCACTACCCTAGGAGATACAAAAACTACCAATATCGATGGATAGTGTGAGCCGAAGGTTTGATCCATCCAAAAATGTCAGCAACGATGATTTACAAAACAATCCACAAGAACGAATTAGCTTATAGTGCTTAGTAAAAACATAGTATATCATTTAATCTAACAATAATTGAATACGATTCACATATTATTCTATTCAGAGTTACCGGAGTCTTAAACAGGGCACAAAACTACATTCAGGGGTACCGAAGTACAAACAAAGGCACGTATGTGCAATTCAAGGGTACCGAAGTACAACAGGGGCACATATGTGCAATTCAAGGGTACCGAAGTACAAACAGGGGCATGTATGTGCAATTTAGGGGTACCAAAGTACAATAGGGGCATGTATGTGCAATTTAGGGGTATTGAAGTACAAACAAGGGCATGTATGTGCAATTTAGGGGTATCGAAGTGCAAATAGGGGCACATATGTACAATTCAGGGTTATTGAAGTACAAACAGGGGCACGTATGTGCAATTCAACAATAATATTCTAAAAACGTAATAATTAAAGCATCATAATATAAGTACACAAATAGAAATTCATTTACATATTAAAACCCAACGAACTTACCTCGACGACTAAGGCGTAGAAACGAGATCGACTAATCCGAGGCTTTAGGTTTTCCCCGATCTAGATCCGTACGTAGTCTATCTTGATCTAAATAAAAAATTTAATCCATTTAATATCCCTAGCATTCAATTTAGTCCACATTTCATATTTTTGCAAAATTATTATTTTGCCTCTAACATTTTAACTTTTCACAATTTAGCCCTTAAGCTTATAAATTGAAATCTAAGCATTTTAATCCCCTTTTCAATCTAGAAGATTTATCTAGGGACTTAAACCAATCCATAAAAACCATCATTTCGCAAATTCAACATGAAATTTAACCATTTTTACAAACAAGTCCCTAAATGCCATTTTCATAAAAAATCACTTTATAAAACTTGCTTATTTATCAACAAAGACTCATAATCTATCATTAAACATCAAGAATCATACAAAAGCATTCATGTAATAACCTTCAATCTTTGATAGTTTTACAAATTGATCCTCGGGCTAGCTAGATTAAGCTAAAACGACCTCTGAAACATAAAAATAATTAAAAACGAGGTTGGAAAACATACTATGCAAGCAAGAAGGTTTGGCCGAATACCCTAGCTAGCTCCAACGGTGTATTTCCGGTTGAGTTATTAAATAAATAAGATGATACCATCTTTTCTTTACTTTTATTTTATGTTTTATTTACCATTTTACCATTTTACCCTTTAAAAACATTAATAATTTTAATAAAAACTTGCCATAAACATCCACTAACTATAGAAATGGTCTAATTACCATCTAAGTCCTTTCACTTTAAGGTTCCATAGTCATTTGACCCTTTTAACTAATGGAATTCTACTTTTACACATTTTACGATTTAGTCCTTTTTACTTAATTAATTATGCAAATGTCAAAATGTTTTAACAAAATTTTTATACGATCATACTAACATCCCATAGAAATTAAAATAATAATTTACTCACCAGATTTGTGGTCCCAAAACTATTGTTCCGATTTCACTGAAAAATAAGTTGTTATAGGAGGTGAAGAAGTATTTCTTCTTTGGATGATTGGAAGTTCAGGAAGCAAAAACACTAGTAGCCTCTTCATCCATTTGGTTCTTTTTCTTGGAAGAAGCACATATCAAGCGCAAGGATATGTCACTCTGATTAACAATTGAAAGCTTGATGTGTTTCCTTTAATTAACTAAAGGAGTGCGAAAGCTCGACCAATCAGAGATGCACTATCTCCAATAAGCAAGCGAACTGGAACTATATTGAGTGGTCCTATCAAATACAAGTATAACACAACTTATGATCTCTTTGAGCCTCTTATTTATCATGGCGGAAAGAAACTCAAAAACACAATCTAAGAACTTAACATCTAAAGGCAAATGAGGTCTACGATGAGTCATTTGGTCATACCCAAGCTTGCGAACTACCCTACACATCGAATATACCTCCATTGAGTGTGAATCTCTATTGGTCCCAAAACTAGAGTTTTCAATCATAGAAGGTAGCATGGTAGAATTCACCTAAAGAAAGAACTCAATCTCTTGTTTGTTCAACTTTGAAAGACGAAGTTTCTTGGGAATGACATAAAAATACTTTGGACTACAAAAACCATTTTTATCCTATATGTATGGACACCAAGTAAATTCCTTAACAATATCAAGTACTTGAAGAATGTTTCCTTTGGACTTTTGATTATGCCAAACCAAGCTCTATAGTTATTCCTAGCGAATTTGCTAGAAGAGGTAGCAAAAGAACCTGGACTAGTTGGATGAGCGCAAGCACTAAACCTTTCCCACAAATAAATTTGAATGAAGGACATGTCGACATAACTTAAAATCTTATATTGTCCTACCAAGATTTCAGTTTTTAAGTGGTACAAATCCAAAGTCTTGTAGATATTTCCCAAATATAATGGAGCTAAAGGGAACTACATACCTTGAACAATCTTAATAGCTACAGGAACAATGGCTAGACTAATTCCATCATCAAAACATATTGAAAAGATATGTTGAGCTAGCCACATGTAGAAAAGCTTGCAACTCATACTTGTGTGCAGGAAACTCGAGAGAGCTATCTTCACCTTTTCTGGAGTTAAACTTCAAGTGAAATATTCCAATCCAATTAGAGAACCAAGTGACCTTTAATCTTTCACGTTCACTTTTAAATATGTCAAAAAAGAAGTCTTGAATTTGCTTCTCTTCCTGAGATAACTATAAAGAGAAAATGTTATATTTTTCAAAACATGGAAGTTCAAGAAGAACACGTACATCCTTAAGAGGAAAGGTGAACTCTCCACGAGCAGTAATGATAGTGCGATAAGCGATACTCCATCTAGCAAGAATGGAACACCACACCACACCATACCTCTACTCTCTTTCTCTTTATGAATAAGAAGTTTGGAAGTAACTTGCACAACATCATATACTCTAGCCGTAAAAAGAGCCTTTTCATATAAAGGTTTTCCCAGAATCTTATTCACCCAACTTTCCCAACCTTGAAAAGGTTGAGAATTTGAGCCAAACTTGGTTAGTGAAAGTAGGAATTCTTTAAGTTCAAATCTGAACTTCAGAACATAGTTAGTCGGTATTTTAAATCTATTACATGAACTATCTTCGGAGTTGATACTTAGCCAAGAATAACTAGCAGAAGGAGTTGGATAGATAGAAATTTCATTCCCACGCATGCTTTCCCAAAAATGGTTTTCTCCCCCTTTCTTCATCATCAAATCAAACCAATTTTCAAGAACTGAAGGTGACACACTGACCCGCCTCCACCTCGCCTTCGCAAACGGGGTGGAGAAATCAACAAACAAAGACAACAATCGAATCTAACAAATATGTGCAGTGCTTGCAAGTGTGACAGGTCAGTTGTAATATATTTGTATAATGGGGTACAAGAGTACTCCGAGGATCGAACCCAAGAGAGTCGGCGATTGAACAATTTCTACTAATGAACATGCAAGCTAAAAAGTCTAACCAACTAATCGCTAAACATTATAGTACGACAAACCATAAAGTTAAGAATAATTATACTAAATTATGAGCTAACTACCAATAACTAAATTGTAAAATATGCAAAGTTACAAAATTAACAGATAAATAACAAATGGTGGTTGATTGATTTCGATATGGTTCACCAATCCTTGAATTAGGGATTTAAATTGTTTAAACTCCTAAAATGTTTCCATTTTACCTTTCGATCTCAATTTTACCAAATTAGACAAGTTAAATTGGTTTATCTCTCGATCTCACTAGCTAACTCGGGACTAGCAAATTGGTGCTTGACAAGATTACCTCTCGATCTCACTTGCCTAGATATCCCTTTAGGGTCGTCAATCCTAAGTTTTTAGGTTCATTCAATTTAGTCCCTCATCCAAAAATCAACTTATCCGCATTTCCATCAACCAACCCCTTTAAAGTTTAGTTGACCATATTAAAAATTAAGCTAATAAACATGAAAGAAGAAACCATTGCAGTCATAACATAAAACTTGAGAAAAATATGAAAGTTAGGATTTTTAAGCTATAAAACTTGAAAGAAAAATAAAGTTGAGCATTCAATGATGAAATGAAGGCTAAGAAACATAAAAGGTAAAGTCTTTAACAGATTAAACTAAAAGAAATTGAAATACATTAAACTAGAAGATTGAAATGCAATTACAAGCAAAGAAAGGGACTAAAGGAACAAATAAACCTAAGCTACAATGTTAACTAACTACAAGAACAATAAGAACAATAAGAAAATTGTAGAAAAATAAACGCTACAACTATGGAGAGAGATGAAAAATAGATAACCCTAGAAAAGTGCAGAGAAAACTAAAGAAAACCTAAGAGAAAACTATTTAAAACTAAGCCTAAGTGTGTCTCTTCTCTCCTCAGCCAAATTTGATTGTTTTTAGAAGCCAATTTCTGTCCCTCTTTGTGCCCAAAATGCCCTTGAACGGGCCTTCAATGATTAGTGCTTCGGTTGGACAAAGACTACTATTGGCGTAATTTTTTTGTCCTCTCACCATGTTGATATTGTGATGCCCAAGGATAGGATATCACGATACTGTCAATAGATTTGACTTGGGGTGCTCCTTGGGCAGGTGGGTATCACAATACCCACGGGGATATCGCGATACCACTGTAGGTGGTCTTCATCTTTGGGGCCTGTTGGAGGTATCACAATTCCAAGGGTAGGATATTGCAATACCCTCTCATTTGGTGATGTTTTCGCTCGATTTCGACCTCCAACGTGTCCCTACAACACAATCACATTTTAGGGCCTCCAATGGCACAATTGGCCAATTTGGGTATCAAAATAAGTAAAAAGAGACATTTACACTTATTAAATCAAAATTCTAAAAACTACAAAAACTACAGAAAAAGACACTAATTTGCTTGAAAACAAGCTCTGTAAGTATAACGTGAAAGCCTAATTTGCCATATCAAATTATGGTAGATCACAAATTATCTTTTCCATGCGAATTTGAATTTTCTTTCCGAGAGGAGCTTTTGAATCATTTAAAATATTTTTCTCTTTCTATTAGGAACACGAGCAACATGTGAAGGATGTTCGTAACTGATCTTACCCGTTATAAAAAATGAATACCTACAGAATCAACACCAAAGAATCAAATAAGTATTTACATTAATTTATTTAGTTTTAATTACGTAAGTATGTCATAGAATTAATTAAAAAAAATACTATGCACCTAGAACTTTTTTTGACTTTTTTTCTCTTATATCTCCCTTTATATATATATATATATATATATATGGGTGAGTATTTGGTACACTAGTAGTGTACTTTTTTTTTTATTCCACAACTAGTCTTAAAAACTGACATGTGTATCTAAGGGCAAATTTAGGGGGGCTGGCAAGGGCCTCGGCTTCCTAAAATTGAAAATTATTTTGACTTTTTAAAATTTTTTAAAATTTTAAATTAGTAAAGATAAAATTGCACTTTGCCCTCTTAAAAATGATAAATTTTTGATTTAATCCTTTAAAAATTACATTTTTACTATAATAAAAATTACAATTTAATTTTAACTCCTGAAAAAATTTTCTGGTTTCACCCTGTATGTATCTTTTTCAAAATATTTAATTTTAATATTAAAATAGTAATATTTAAAAAATTATTCCAAAACGCATGTGTTATTTAAACAAAATATAGTATTAATTTTAATTATGACCTATTATATGTTTAAGAAAATTATATTTATGATAAAATTTAATGTTATATTAAAATGCATTTAAATTTGTCAAAATGTTATAAAATAATTCTTAGGTAACCTGTTAAATTTATGCTTGATTAATTTTTACTCTAGATTTTGATAAGTAATGATATTAATTATTTGGTATGGAAGAATGTGTTGATTGGTGGAGTGAACCTTTAGTTGTTGTATTTGGATATTAACTGAAATATATGGAAGTTTTAAAACCAAATTAATTGAATACAAATTCATCCAACTCAAAACCAAACCAATTAGTAAAATTGTTTACTTGAATCCTCAGAAAGCAAACAACATATTTACAATTATCTGAATTCACGCTATTTGACTGGGTTTTGGATTTTTTGAATTTTCGGAAAAATTTAATTTAATTCTTGATTTTTGAGTTATTGGTGTTTATTTTTACAAAATACCTTTGTTTTATGGGTAATTTATCAAAATATACTGAAAATTAAAAAAATTTACAGAAATAGGCCGAATTTTGGAATATTTACGGAAAAGGGCCATTTCCCCCAAAACGCGTCCACGTCAGCGCGTTTTGGGGGGATGCAGCAGGAAAGCGCGCCCTTTCCTGCTGCAATGGTCAAATTTTTTTTTGACCGTTGGGCCTCCAACAGTAAAAAAAAAACCTATAAAAATCTCCCCACCCTTTTATTTTTTTCACAACAAAGTCCTTATTCATTTTTCTCTCAACTTTCTCTCAAATTCTTCTCAAATTTCTCTTAAATTCCTTGAAACTTCCTCTCAAATTTCACAATAGTCCTTTAATATTTACAAAAAAACCCTTTTTTAATTTTTTTGAAATATATTTTTTTGATAAATTTTAAAATATTCGATCGTATTTCCAATGGCCGGTGAATTAATTCGTCTCGACGATAAATACATCTCCGTCGATCAAATGCAAATGGTAAGTTTTAATTTTAATTTTCCAATACTATTTAATATTTTTAGGTTTATGCAATTTTTATTAATTTGTATTTTATAATTTTTTAAACAGTCTGTAGATCGGGTGTTGCAATGCTATATTCGCAATATACCCGGTCCGCCATCGCCGCTTATCGAGAATTATCTGCGGGAAGCGGGTTTTGGCACGTGGCGACGATAGGTCGGGGTGCAAGTTGGAGCGGGTTAATCGAAGACGTTGATAGAGAGGTGGAGACCGAGACGCACACTTTCCATCTTCCATGCGAGAGTGTACTATCACTCTGGAAGACGTGCGATTGCGATTGGGATTGCGGTGGATGGGTCCGTAGTCACCGGTCCGCAAATTCTAGCGATTGGACGCCCGTATGCTACGAGCTTCGGGTGCCATTCCGGATAACATTCATGGAGGTCGGATCGAGATGGGTTGGTTACGAGACACAATCCGGAACCGAATAATGGTTCGACCGAAATAGAAAGAATACGGTATGCTCGGGCATACATTCTTGAGATGATTGGAGGCTATCTCGATGCGGACTGTCTCGAAACCTCGTACACTTGAGATGGTCTTTGAAACTCGTTGATTTTAGAGCAGCCGGTGAAATGAGTTGGGGGTCTGCTGTGCTATCAAAATTGTATCGGGATGTGCGGGGCGACGCGGCCGAGTAAAGTGAAAATCGGAGGTTGCCTATCACTACTATAGTTATGGGCATGGTTTCGATTTCCATTTTTACGTCCTCGAGTCGACCACCCATATACATTCCCACTCATAACGAGGTAAATTTAATATTATATTTTACAATTATTACGTAGATTTAAAGTATAATTGTATGCTAAATTTTTTTTTAATTAGGTGGAACCATTCGGCGAGTTATGTTGGAATACCTACCGAGCTTGAAGATATACGGCTTCTATTAGAGCAACGGTCGGAATCACAAGTAAGTATTAAATAAAATATATTTTCGTAATAAAATAGTCGTTTCGTATTTCGTATTTAGAATTTAGTATTTAGTATTTAGTGTTTAGTATTATGTATATAACTAATATTTTTATCATGTTAATATAGTTTCAATGGACACCATACGAGGATTCGGCAATTCGGGCAGTAATTCCGGAGGAGTTCTTTCAAAATCCGAACATTTGGCGTGTGAAGGTCCCATTGATCAACTATGCCACCGTGGAGATGCACCAGTCGAATCGGGTTCTGCGACAATTTGGATTCCAACAACCGATTCCCGTGCCACCTGAGGTGCTCGATGATGAGCACAAAGTCGACTTACGGCAGTTGCACACGATTGGCCAAGATTTTGGTCAGCATAAATCGAAATGTGGGAGAACCGGTATGATTATCTACCTATTCGGGAACCGATCATCGTTCCTGAGTTAGCGTGTGTGCTGGAATACATGCCATGATTTCGGATCCATGGCAAGACGTATTTATTGTCGGAAGAGGAGAGGAGACGGCAACTTCGTGAACAAAGGGAACGATGAGGTCCTTTAAATCCAAGGAGAAGGGGTGATGAGACTGGACCATCAACAGCACCGACACAATCACCGAGCCCATCAACAGCGCCCACCACGATCCACACGGGCCTAACACTTGGTAGCCGACGACACCGACATCACGGCCTTTTCAAATTATGCCGGTGCGTACCTAGCCCTTATATGTATCCTAACCCATATATGTTTCCTTTTCCCGATCCCATCTGCAGTTGGAATGCATGGCCCGGTCGAGTCCGTTCTCGACTACTCCGGTCGGCGGTGATCTTGAGACCGCCGTCGCATGAGGATCACACGAGGCGCCGTCGTCGGGAGCTCTTCTTTTACCAGTCTCCTTCGTCTTATGGGATTCGGACACACCGCCATGGTTTATGCAAACACCTCGCATGATCGTTATTTTATCAAGGTGGGTCATCCTCCCAACACCCACAAACGGACTCCACCGCCGGAGGAACTAGAATCCCCACTTTGAGGTTCCACGACCCCCTCCGGAAGCTAGAAGAAGGAGGAATCCAGTACAGAATCGCATGACCACCCCCATGTGGCATCGATTCGACCGGCACCAACATTGATTCCGACCGCACTTTTTTTATTTTTTAATTATAATATAATTTTTTTATTTTTAATAAAATAAAAGTTGTTTTTATTTTGTTTGTAATTTAATTTTAATATCATTAATAACATAGAAGTTGTTTTTTTATTGTAATTTAATTTTAATATCTTTAATAAAATAGAAGTTTTTATTTTTTATTGTAATTTAATTTTAATATCTTTAATAAAATAAAAGTTGTTTTTTTGTAATTTAGTTTTAATATCTTTAATAAAATAGAAGTTTTTTATTTTTTTTGTAATTTAATTTTAATATCTTTAATAAAATAAAAGTTGTTTTTTTATTTTTTTTTGTAATTTAGTTTTAATATCTTTAATAAAATAGAAGTTTTTTTTTTATTTTTTTTGTAATTTAATTTTAATATCTTTAATAAAATAAAAGTTGCTTTTTTATTTTTTTTGTAATTTAGTTTTAATATCTTTAATAAAATAAAAGTTTTTTTTTTGTAATTTAATTTTAATATCTTTAATTAAATAAAAGTTGTTTTTTTAATTTAGTTTTAATATCTTTAATAAAATAAAAGTTTTTTATTTTTTTTGTAATTTAGTTTTAATATCTTTAATTAAATAAAAGTTGTTTTTTTTTTATTTTTTTTGTAATTTAGTTTTAATATCTTTAATAAAATAAAAGTTGCTTATTTTTTTTTGTAATTTAATTTTAATATCTTTAATTAAATAAAAGTTGTTTTTTTAATTTAGTTTTAATATCTTTATAAAATAAAAGTTTTTTATTTTTTTATTATAATTTAATTTTAATATCTTTAATAAAAATAAAAGTCAAAGATTTGTTTTTTTTGTAATTTAATTTTTATTTTTTTTGCAAATTAGTCCTTCTACAAAAGTTCACCGTTTTCATTAAGAAATAAATAGAATTTACATAGCCACCAAGAGACAAAAAAGCTAAGAAGACTGTCAACTATTCCGATTTGGACACGAGCGAGATGTATGGCCTGGGTTCCTACACCATCCGCACAACCTATGTTGGTTGGTCGTTTCTCGGATATCCATATTGTTGCGTATTCTAGTTGAGTAAGGTCGACCTTTTGGTTTGCGCCTCAGTTGTCTATCCGGCAACAGCTTATACGGTGCAAGCGATACAGACGGCCACTTACGTTCATCTGGGACTGGTGGGAATACGTGTCTCCACACGTTGTACATGTTTTCTATTTTATACACTTCGTCGACATAGCTCATGGGATCAAGACGGAGATTCTGACAAGCCGCAAGTACATGAGCGCATGGGTAACGAAGTGCATCAAATACCCCACAGTCGCAGGTCCTATTTTTCAAGTGTACACGATATTGACCGCCAACAATACCTTGGTTCGGTCTGTCAAACTCCGTCACACGAAACCATAGGTTGTCGCGATCGTGACACACTGTGTGCATGGTGTTAGCCCGTGCCTTCCCCTTGTTAATTTCTCGCAAGACCTTCACGCACCATACATGACCTCATTGCATTTGGCCTTTATAACTCGCTGCTCGCTTCGGAAATAGTGCCGCTAAACGAAAATATGTCTCTCGCACAACCGATGTTATCGGCAAATGACAGCGTTCCTTTTAGAATGTAATTTATGCATTCCGCCAGTTTGAGGTCATATGGCCATATCGTGAGGCCGCCGTCGTATGCTTGTGTCCACTGTTCGAAAGGAATATTGCGTAGGTAGTTTGCGCCTTCTTCGTTAACTGAGCGCAAATTCGCCAACATCTCGTGAAAACGGTCCTTATTTATCTCGTACCCTGCCAATATATGTTGATAGCAAATATTACATACCACTCTTCAATTAAGAATAAATTGAGTATTACAAATGAAATTATATTAATATATATTACATACCCATGTTGGTCACTTTCCGTTTTTGAGCTGTAGATCGATGTTGCCCGTGGTAGTTGGATGCAATATGCCTTAGGCAATATTGATGGTGTGTGCGATGCCACATGCTTCCCTGTCGCTCTATTACGGCTAGTATTCTAGGGCCCTGATCGGATATAACGCATATATCAGGTTGGGGGCAGACATGCTTCCTTAACCTAGATAGGAAGAAATCCCAGTCATCAGCTGACTCCCCCGGTGTTATTGCAAACGCAATTGGAAGGATTCTCCCACTGTCGTCCTGCGCCACAGCTAGCAATAGCCGATGCGTATATCTGCCATACATAAAGGTACCGTCAATTTGTACCAATGGCTTGCGAAGATATAAATACGTCTCGGCATTGCTTAAATGTCCGAGAAAAGACGCTTGAAACACGCGCATCCACGGAGCAATCGATCGTTGTAGTACACCGCCCGCGTTTCAAGGTCCGTTATCTTTGCTCGGGACATATCTCTCCAAAGACTGACACCACTACCACACTTCATTATATGAAGCGTCCTACCGACCATGCAACTTTTCCAATGCCTTCTGCTTGGCTATCCAAGTCTTCCGGTAAGAGGGCGTGTAATTTAATTGGCTACGAATATTGCCAATTAAGGCGTAAGATCTGTAGTCTTGGGATCGGCCTTCACCGTCGGTATTATTAAGTCACCAACATCTCGAATCCATCTTGGATGATCTTGTGAAACACCTGTCAACAAAGTACGTTAAATAATGCAACATTACGTAATATTAGTATTATTCAAAAACATTGAACACATAGTGGTACTGTACCGGCAAGACATGTATGTGGACCTTTATACTTTTTGATCTCCCACAAGCCTATCCTTTTCCTCAACGAGGCCATGATTTTCCATGAACATGTACCGTCTTGCACTGCACACTTCGCCTCATACTTATCGAGCTTGGATTTAACCATGTTGTAGTTAACCCCGTTCTTGATGCTGTATTGTTTCAATGCATCAAGAAAAGCATCCTTGTTGGAAAACTCTTTACCAACTTCTAATTCGCCCGAATCCAACAACGAACTTGTACGGTCACGCGTCCGGTGTGGTAGTTCAGGAAACTCCAATACATCGTCTTGAGATAGATCGACATTATGCATGTGGGCTGGAGGCGAGTACGCCCTGAATAGCGGATCTTCTTCTTCTTCATCTGAACCGCCCTCAACATCTTCAGGTACGGTTAGAACAGGCTCCGGTTCAGAAAATAATACAACTTCTGCACCATCGGGCCCGAACTCTCGAGGTGGATCCACATCGGACTCATCATCCGACCCACCATCATCTACAATGAACGAGGGCCCCTCGCCGGTGGATGTCGTGGGGAGTACATTATCCCTTCTTAAATAACTTTCGTAACGTTCCTAATCATATGTGGATTGCCAACCACTAGAAGTTGATGACGTTCCCCAATACGTATTACTAGCATCGAACGTCGAAGGAAGGATATGCATGTCCCATCCACCAACCGAGTGTCGTGCAGGGGTTGTGTTTTCCATACTACCACCAAACACGGGCACTTCCGTAGTCTGTCTCCCACTAACAGAGTGTCGGCTTGGGGTCGTGTATTCCCCTCAAACAGCAATAGATGTTGAGGTCGAAGGAAGATCACTTGGCGATGAAAATTGTACATATACCTCAAGATAGGGTGATCCACTAGCAAGATGAGTCTCCACCATTGCCTCCAAGCTCCGAGGACCTTTGAAGTCAAATGAGTCATATCTCACCGGATCAACTGAAGCGCAAAATCTATACTTAATAGATGAACTTTCATTGGTGTTGTTCCAAAGATTTTACGCCTAATTCTTTTGCGAAGTTCTATCAAATCTATGTTTTGATTAAAACCCAGTCGCGCTGTGTTCTCCGATAAAAAAACAACACCATTTTCGGTGTCACAAACCTCACCATCGTAGTAAATAACAACATTAATACGTTCACTCATTTTCAGTTTCTATTTTTCTTTTGCCTCAATTTCTATTATGCAAACTGAGAATGAAATTTGGTTGATTTATAGTCTAAGGATTGCGGATACTATCGTAGCAAAAGAGCGCCCACGTGGGAGCTCTTTCGAGACTCTTGCCGACAGCGGTGCATCTCGCTTGAAGCGTTTTAAACGTCTTCTCAAAATTATTTTACCGGAGACTCATCAGAGCAAAAGAGCGCCCACGTGGGAGCTCTTTTCAGTACTCTTCTTTGCGATTGCAGGCATCCCGCTTGAAGCGTTTTTCGGCACTATTTGTTCGTAAACGTCTTCTCAAAATTATTTTACGGAGACTATCAGAGCAAAAGAGCGCCCACGTGGGAGCTCTTTTCAATACTCTTGCCGGCGGTGCATCCCCGCTTGGCGTTTTCGGCACTATTTGTTCGTAAACGTCTTCTCAAAATTATTTTACCGGAGACTATCGTAGCAAAATAGCGCCCACGTGGGAGCTCTTTTCGATACTCTGGCGACGGTGCATCTTGCTTGAAGCGTTTTCGCACTATTTATTTGTTCGAACGTCTTCTCAAAATTATTTTGCCATATACAACTGTCAAAAATATTCAAATAATTTTTATTTTCAAATATTCAAATATATTTTCCCCAAAACCCTAAACATATTTTTACTAAACCTTAATTAACCCTATAATCTAGTCCATTAATTTTCCCCTAAAAACCCTAAACCCAACGAGCTTAAAACATCCTAAACCCTATCCCTAAAACCCTAAAATCTCATACCCTAACTCTAAAAACAGCTGAAAAGGCAGTCGGGGGGAGGAGGGCGAAAGCGCGCTTTGTGCCACATCAGCAAAGCGCGTCCTAGTCAGCGCGTTTTGTGCTGATGTGGCACAAAGCGCGCCCTCAAGGGCGCGGTTTCCTGCTGCATCCCCTCAAAACGCGCTGACGTGGACACGTTTTGGGGGGAAATGGCCATTTTCCGTAAATATTTCAGAATTCGGCCCATTTTCGTAATTTTTTTTTTAAATTTTCGGTATATTTTGATAAATTACCCTTGTTTTATAACTTTTGTATATTATTTAGCAAACTTTTAAAGTATTTTTTTCTTAAAAAATTTTATAAAATTAATTTTGCAAGTAAATAAAAAAAATCAATAACTCTTATATAATATTTTTTAGAAAATAATTTCTATAATAATTTTAATTTATTTTCACTATTTGAAATATTAAATAGTCAATTTTACATTTCATAAACCATCCAGGTGGAGTCAATTTATGGTTGAATTGGTTTTTTCTCAGAGGTACCAGACACTACTGATTCAAATAGGGGTGTTCTAATTTCGGTTAAAACCAAATTAACCAATCTAACTGATCTAATTCGGTTAATGCTTTTTTTGGAAGTTCGATTATCGATTAACTCGGTTCAAAATCGAGTAATTAACCGAATTAACTGAACTTAATAATTAATAATACAAATTATATGTAGTTTTAGTTCGGTTAATTTAGATAATTCGGTCAAATGAACATTATAAATTTATTTATTTTATACTTATTTTAATCAAAAAATAAAAATATATAAATTTCGGTTAATTTAATTAACCAACTAAATTAACTAAAATATTTTAGTTCAGTTAAATATTTTTTTAAAAATTTCGATTCCTTTAATAATTAAAACATTAAAAAATTTAATTAATAATAATTCAGTTGGGATGAAATCAATTTTTGTTTTCTCACTCTCACCACGTGATCACAGTTCAAGAATAAATCAGGGCCCTTCGAACAATAGTCAAACCAAATGTACAGTTCTGATTCAATAAGTGGTTTCAAATATCTCCTATTGGAGCATCCTTCCATTTATTTATTTATCTTCTTCCCCATTAAGAAAATTCCGATCTCAATAATCTTTTAGGTGATAAAAAGGTTCTTTTTTTCTTTTTTCTTTTCGTCAGTTGAACCACTTGAATCTTTTCACAAATATCACCAAATATGCCTTCAAAGTGCGAAATTTGTTGTGAGCTCCTCATCGCCATTTTGCTCCCTCCTTTGGGTGTTTGCTTAAGGCACGGTTGTTGCAGCGTAAGTGATTTTTTTTTTCTTGTTTGAGTTAAGGTTTCGATTTTTTGTTTGAACTGAAAATTCTGGGTTTTCATTGTTTTTTGCAGGTTGAGTTCTGCATCTGTCTGCTGTTAACGATTCTGGGTTACATCCCTGGGATAATCTATGCCCTTTACGCCATTGTTTTTGTGGATCGAGACGAGTACTTTGACGAGTACAGGCGACCACTTTATTATTCAAGTGCCTAGTCTAGTCAAGTCTTCCTTAATTATGTGATATGAATACGATGATGATGCAGCAACTCCTCCTCCTGGGTTTTAATTTTAATTTGATGTTGAGGTGTTGCTACTCTTGAACTGATCTTGATGTATTTTGTGATATTATAAATTGTAATGGATCTTTGGTCTTATCGAGTGCTTCATTAATTGCTTCATTTTAACTTGGTCAACATTTAATTTTGGATGCTTTAATTTATGGGTTAATACTATTTTGCTTCAATGTTGAGATTGATAGTTAAAGGTTTTTTTTCCAATTTTGTACTTAAGGTTGGGTTTAATATTCATTTTGGTACTTCAGTTTTTTTCAGTGTGATACTTGAGTGTGTTTTTTTCTTGTCTCGGTCAATTATCTGAGCTTGATTTCTATTTTCAATTTGGTACGTTGAGCTTTTTTTCATCCTAATTAAGTACTTTTTTTTAGTATACATATCAAATGTTCATTGAGTCACATGATACTATTTAACATACCAAATTGAACATTGACCTTAAACTCAGGAGCCAAAGGGTATATTAACCCTTAATCTAATGTGAAATTCAATTTTCCTCGGCCTTGTGTGAATGTATGCAGGCCATAGTATTACCATGTGGATTTCATTTTGATAAGTAACTTCTGTAGGTGGAACAGTTTAGAATGTTAAATACAATGGATGGAAACATCTTTAGTTGAAGGGACAGTGAAGTAGGATGAGGCTTCGTGCTTTCAAGTTAGAGATTTAACTCTAAAGAAAGCAAGGAATTAACCAAATAATGTTTAGTGGAAGGGATAATGAAGCTGCTGCTGCTTTAGGGTGTGTTTCACATTGCCTTTGGATGTCACCAAAAAAAAAAAAAAAAAAAAAAACTGATTTGCTAAGTGCTTTTTTTAGAAATGTATCATAAAGGAGGTCTCTAAGCATGCATCAATGACCAGTGTTCTTATGGACAACATTTGCTAGGTTCATGTATGTAAGTTGACCCCATCCAAAATTTGCATCATGTATATCTGGTTGATGATTTTTTTCAGGTTATGGAGCTGAAAATTTTGTTGTCATCTCCTAGCAGCAGTTGTATCTGACAGTTTGTCCAGGTAGTCTTAGAGCTGATCTTTGATATTCATTGCACTGATTGGATATGTCCAGAGAAGGCAATTGATGTACGTTGCTGATGAGAGGGAAGGCCGTAGTCTAGATTATCCGTAATTGGGATATGTAACTTTGTTGTTTTATCATCTAAGATGCCTCTACCTTTGCTTGTACTACTTCTTCATAGTTCACACCAACCTCCTATATATATTGCTTTTGTCCATTAAGCCTCACGGTTTTATCCACAAAGGTGCTTTACAAGTGGGGCAAACACTTACTACATGTTTTGTTGGAGGGAATGGAAATTCCAAACCCCTTTATTCACGGAGAAACAGTAATGCAAAATTTTGGTTCATAGGGTCATTCAATGGAATACCATTCCATTCTTATTCGTTAAATTTGTTACATTAACATTCGACGGAGGGAGCAAAGAATGGGCAATTCAGCGGAGCAAGTAATAGCAACATTATTCTTTCAGACAAATTTGCCTATGATTTCGTTTTATTTCCAAGCTTTATTTCAATCTTGCCCATTGTTCTCTCCTGATTCTCTCCATCAATTTCTACAAAATAACTAAAGAAAAATAAACAGAACGATACATGCATGGATAGAGTAAAATCTATTAAAGACAATTTAATTAAACTGTCAATTTTTAAGTTCAAAAGATTAGTTAATTTGCCACGAACTTTTGGATGGGATTTAAGCAGTTACAGGTTGAGATGTTTGTATAGCGTTTGAAGAATTACTTTTTAGCTTCGAAATGCACATTGAATCACTTGATTGAATTTTTGGATGGAATCCAAGTAGTTATAGGTTGAAATGTTTGCATAGCGTTCGAAGAACTATCTCTTAGTTTTGAAATGCACTTTGAATCACTCGATTTTGAGTTTGGGAGCTCAAGTTAGGACCTTTAGTGAACTGCGTGATCATAATTTTTGGACTAGATTATTGTGAGAAATTACGAGTTTCAAGCTTTAAGTCGAGTTTAAATCATATTGGATTAGATTTTTAGACTTAATTTTTATTATATATATATATGAGCCAAATATTGTATATATTAGATTTTATTATTTATTTGTTTAAGAGTTTTATTTTTCTTAATTAACAAGAAAGTTTAGTTTTACTAAAACTATTATTGTTTAGATTAATTAAAGTTTCATTATATAAGAATTTTATTTTAATATAATTAGCTAACCTATATAAATGTCTCTTCATTATTCATTATAGAGAGAGACCTTGATTAATAAATTTCAATTTTTTGAGTTATTTTTTTGTGAGATTTCTTTTTTGTTTAGTTCAGAAGTAGATTTTCTTCTTGGTTTTGAAGCCGTTGGAGAACTTTTACCCTCCAATTTATTAGGGTTCGACTTTAGGAGTTGATTAGAGTCATTTGTGGAGCTTGTTGATAATTCTTCAAAAGGTTTCACAGGACATCGACTTTTTATCACCATTGGTTGTTTTTATTAAAGATTTGTTCTTCAATAGGGACAATCTTTCCATTATCTATCTTATTTTCATTTTCTTCCATTCTTCATCCTTCAATTTATGTTTCAAAAGGTTCTCAATATTGTGATAAGTATCCAATTAAATCTTTTGATAAAATAATTAATTAAAAATTAAGGTAATATAATCCTTCAAAATGTAATATAATATACAAATGTTAAAAATTTTCAACTAATAGTAAAATGTTATCATTATCATATAAGATTAGGTTCTACAGAAAATAAACTTATATCTTAAATATAGATAAAATTCCGATTCTTTTTCCATATCAAACCATATTTTTGCCCGAACTCCTAAAACTAGAGGGATCATTACAAAGGATCAACCCAAGACTAGCTTTGGGAGACAAGTATACATGCCATAAGTCTCGGGAACAACCATACCTGTAACCATCAATAGGGCCCCTTGCTTAAATGGTATAATACCCCTTTTAGTCTCTCTTAAAATTTAAAAGTTCAATTTTAATCCTTTTGAGCTTTGGCCAAACTTTGACAAAAACAACATATACAAACTTAGAACCTAATGAGGACTAGGACTTCATTTCAACCGGGACCTGGGTACTCATATATCAGGAGTGCAATTTGCTCCAATTTATTGTACTTGTGAAGCCATACTATTCATAATGTTACACTCACATATACACGTATATTCATTATTTGCGAAGCCATAATCTTTGTCAAATTAAGGTTTTAGTCCTAGTATTATATCTTTGTATTTAACCCATATACTTTCATTTCATAAACTTTGATCCTCTTACTATTACTAATGTTATGCCTAAGTTCAAAATTCCACATCATTAAAACCGTTAAAAAAATACACGGAAAAAATCATGAGATTGATCAAGAATTTTATTGAATGATAAATTAGTGAAAATAATTATTCCAATAACCATAATTTCACATTCTATATGACATGAGAAACTTCGAAATTTAGTTTTTTTTTTTAAATTTACATCGACAAACTAATGGTATTTTTTTAACAAAATGTAGAAAGACTAAATCCCTAAATTAAGTATAGTATAAAGATTAACACTGTTATATATCTCCCAAATTTGTATATTTGTCAACAAAATAGACTATATTGACCTCTCCTTTGACTTCACTTGAGAAGGTGTCTTGTTTTGAAACACCCCACACCCGGCCCACGAGCCTGGACCGGATCTGGTATGTTCCTTAAGTAAACTGGTTACAAAATTCTTTTATTACCAGAGGAAAACTTGTGCGATTTTTAAAAACTATTGTTTTGGGTTGGGCTTGAGTTAAAAACCCATTGATCTTATTTTAAAGTCCAATTAATTAAGATGAAAAAAACAATTAGGGTTTATTTTTAAAGAAATAAATTTTACTTAACTTTAATTGAAAATAATTAAGTAACATAGTAATTAAAAATAAAAGTAAAGAAATGTAACTTATGGCCTTATTACATCAAGTAAAATCCCGAAATAAAATTAAAATACTTAAATAAATTTAAATATCCATATTGAATAAAACTTCAAGTGAGCATGGCCATCCCTAAGCTTCCGCGAACCCGGTCCATTATTGATCGTCACTGAAAAATAGTCCCACAGCGGGGTGAGTCAATGAGACTCAATGTGTACACAACACTAAAATTCAATAGATCGGGCATACATTTTTCATATCCAATACTTATTCATATATGAGATAAAAATGATGATGCAACCCAAACCCAAACCTAGGTGCCATCCGCTACACATCCCCGTACCAACTCGCACACAGTGAGGGGCTCACTTTGAGTCAACCCTCCATCCGCTACACACCATCGAAGGCGATCATTTGCGATCGACGTGCTCATCGCCCATATAAAATTTGTGGCATAGCCACCAGATAATTGTGTCATGAGACACCACATTCGAGATAATGTAACCGGTTACCACATTCGGATAATGTGACCGAAGTCATCACATTCGGATAGTGAGACCGTAGTCATCACATTCACTTCCCCTTTTCATATATCCCGAATGACCCATATTATTCATATCATGCATATCATACTTAAATTCACATTCTTATCATATTTCACATGTTAAATATAACATATTTCGTAATCCTAATAGGAGTAGGAAACGTGCACAGGTACTTTGTACCATATTATGGTACCTTAGCCACATTCTTATAAACATGCATATTTTACATATTACCATCAATCTTATTAAAAGTTAGTGTGGGGTACACACCTGATTCGCTTAACGAAGTCCTTGAAATCAGAAGAACCGATCTACCGATTTAGATCCTTAACTCCTATATTCGGCCAATCATTTAAACACATTAATAAACCTTTTTGGCTTTAAAACCAAATCCTAGTAGGATTTGTATACTGAAAACCTACCTTGTTGCCGATTGACTTAAGAATCAAGTCCCAAAACTTTGTTGTATTCCTTCTTGCATTCGGCCAACATTACAACACATCATAGGTTAGTTTTGGCTTTTAGGAATAAATCCAAATACTTAAGATAGGCTTTGGCCGAATGTCTTAAACACATACCTTTGTGATCTCAAATCCCGAAAAGTATCCTTGCTTTCCTAGGGATGTCGAAATTCCTATAATCACATGTTAGGTTTAATCTAACATTAAAACTTAAAACAAGGCCTTTGGATCTTATAGTTTCTTACCTTAGATCCCGAAATATTCCTCCTTGTAGTCGACAGTTGTAGAAACCCGAGAGATCCCTTTAATACTTCAGTCGACTACTTCCTTGCTTAGATTCACAGGGAGATTCGGCTATGGCTTCTAATGGAGAGGAAAATATTCGGCTAGGTTCCAACAATTACTTAATTTCTACTTGACAAAAGAAAAGAAAGAAAAGAAGAGAGGAGAGCACTAAGAATTCGGCAGAGAAAGGAGGAAGCAAAAATTGATGAGTAGCCCTCCTTCCTTTTATAGCCGAAATTATCATCTAAGGAGTCCCTTACTTGGCCACCACTCCTCTATCTGATAACTTTATCCTTTAATTATCATAAATAAAAGAGTTTAAATCCAACATTTATCTCTTCATAATAATCCAATTTAAAAATCCTTTATTTATCACCCTTTTTAATTGAATATTTATGAAAATAAAACACCTCCTTTCTAGAAGCATGTGCCGTCCACCTCAGTCTTCTGGAAGCAAAAATAAAACCTCCTTTATTTGCTTCCCAAGTGACTCGAACTCAGGCCCATTCCTCTTGCATATGGCGCCATTTCCATAGGCCCTAAGTGGCATCTTCAGACCACTTTTCCAAGCCTGTTTGTGTGTCAAATTTCACAAACTTTTTCTTTTAAGGCCACCTTGCCTTAATTTCCCCTTTTAAACCTTAAAACTCGTCATTTCTAGGTCATTTCTAAGTTTCCAAAAAATTTCGTTCGGCTCTGTAAACTTGACATTTTCTTACATTTCCAAGTTTCCAGAAATGTGCACTTTCCTATTTTGAATCATTTCCAAATCATTTCCATCCATTTCCATACATTTTCAGGTTTCCAAAAATGTTCAAAATTTATTCTTAGTACATAAAACATGTTACTTCGTACAATTAAACCGAAAATGCATAGGCCCTTTCCAGGATGTTACATGTTTGACCATCTTTCCTGACCAGAGAAGTATCAACCTTCCGTACTTATGACCACATGCTTGGCAAGCCCTCTTGACAAGCCTTTCCGCTCTTCTAAGATGAGGCAGACACCTACTTTTTAGGTGTGAGCACACCTCCAAGGTAATGGGGCGCACCTAAGCATAATAGAATGGGCCTTACAGTGCACGTCCTTCACGTATGCATGATGACAACCTCTTTCATACAACCTGTCTCGTCATGCTAGTGGACAAGAGAACCTCTCCTTTAAATACCTTCCCAACGATGAAGAAATGATTGACATTTTGAGTCTTTAAAGTTACTCTGAGCAATTATCCTTTTCCCAGCAATCAACCTGTCCTCTTGTTCCTTTCCAGCACTCCGCCTCTTTAGGTGAATTGACTTCCTCACCTCCATTACCTACTGTTCGAGTTAAACCCATGTAAGAAACGAACAAGAATAATAAAGAAGAGATTGAAAAGATTGAACCCATAAATTTTAAGTGGAAAAACTCATTCGAAGAGGATAAAAAACCACGGGTAAAAGGAAATTTCACTAATAAGAGAAAAGTACAAGATTAAGAGAGTCAAAACAAAGAAAACCCAATTGTGTTATTTTCTATCCTATAAAGGGTAACTAAGACCTATATATAGGTTGAAATTCGTAGCTTTTATGACTAGAATTATAATAGCCCGATTTTTAGTGGTGTCAAAAATAATAGTTTCGAGACCACAAACTCTGATGTGTTAGTCCATAAATATTAATTAATATTTACTAGGTCATTAGTATTGTATTAAAATTTGGTTTAGAAATTTTAATGTTTTGATAGTTAATTAATTAAAAAGGACTAAATCGTAAAAGATGTAAATGTTAATTCCTATTAGTTAAAAGAACTAAATGGCTATGGAATTGGAAGTTCATGGACTTAAATGGTAAATAAACCATGTAGATAGATATAGTGGATGGTTAGTAGGTAAATTAGTGTGAAATTTGGATGCTTATTTAAAGGCAAAATAGTAAATAGATAATAAAACTTAAATTAAGTAAAAACAAAAGAAAATCCTATCATATTTTCTTGTTCTTTGTCGTAAGTTGAAGGAAAGAAAAAGCCATAGTTAAAGCTTGAGTATCCGACATATAAAATCCTTGCATATCAAGAGCAAGTTGATAATTGTAGAAAAGGGAAAGTTGTTGGTTCGTCCTTGAACTTTTGTTATTTCTGCAATTTAGCCCTAATACATTCGTATGGTTTAATTTTTATATAATTTAGATATTTTTTATTTATGAATTGATATTCTTAAATGTCTTCAAAGTGTTGAATTGTATTAAGTGGACTGATTTGAGAAAGTGATTATATTAAGCGTTGTTATTCGATAAATAATTGAGCTAATGAACGTAGGATAGGATACAATTGGCATGCCAATATGTTATATTGCACATTGTATGGGATTGATTGGTGTTGAGATGATGATTCTGATATGTTCTTATTTACTGAATATACCGAAGTTCAGCATTTGTTGCGAACTATCGTGTTATATTACAGTGATTTAGGTGTGTTCCGAGGGCGGATGTAAACTTGGCACTTAATGCCGAGGTGTGTTTCGGAAGGATGTTAGCCTACGGGCTTGGCACTTGGTGCCCAAGTATGTTCTCGGATGGTTAGCTCATTTGAGCGATTTGGTGTGTTTTGGACGGTTAACCGTGTATCCAAATTTGTTATAACATTCATCGGGCATGTTTTCAATGATATAATGTACTTGATTGGATTGTATCATTTGCATTTAAGTATAAATCTCACTTGTGATTTGATTGTGATTGATAGGATTTTTGATTTATTATCTGTATTCTGTAATAGATATGTTTACTCGGTAAGTTTATTGTTTTAACTGTTGAACTTACTATGCTCAATTAAGTTTACTTGTGTCTTTTCTCTTAATTCCTTGTAGATACATTTTTGAGGAAATGGGCGATCGGACCGGCTTAAAGAATCACACTACCTGGAAATATTTTGGTAGCTTTTGAATGTTTACCTTAGGTTATATGGCATGTAATAGGTCAATTGTAATTATGTTGGTTATTTGTGAAGTTTGTTAAACTTGAATGATACTTGTCTTTAGATAGATTTTGGTACATGTGAATATGTTTTTGGTTTGGAACTTGTTTGGTATATTTGGTATAAGTCTCATGAAAGTGTGTGAATATGGAAATTTGAAATATGGATTGAAAAGAGTGGTGTTTTGATATGAATTGTTAAAGGTGTTTGAGTACTTTGAATGCAATTTGTTTTGTTTGAAATGTGATATTGATTTGATTATTGAATTGTGGTGTCAATTAAGGCACATTGGTTAGGCGCATAGGATGGATGTTTTGACATGTTTTGAGATTGTTTAATTGTGTTTTGAGTAGGTATAAATTATGGAAATTAGGTTGCATGATGTCCAAGTAAGCATGTTTTGGTAAAATTGATTTTGAAGGTACAATTAGGAGCACACGACCTAGGACGCAGGCTATCACACGGCCATGTGTCATTGTTATTTTTGGTGCAGGTTTCAGACGGTTTGAGACACGGCCTGTGACACGGCCGTGTGACCCAACATCGAATGCACACACAATTTGGCACACGGCCTGGGACACAACTGTGTGGCCCTATTTCGAATATTCATACAGGTGAATGCATGGGCTGGGACACGGCCGTGTGTCCATACTTCGAGTATTCACACGATCTGGGCTATGTCACACGGCCGTGTGACCCCTGTTTTTCAAATTTTCTTGATTCTTCTGTTTTGTTTAAAAATGACCCGTGATTGTTTTCAAATTACTTTTAGGGCCCTGTAGGCTCGATTTAAGGCCCATAAATTTATTTTTGCTATGATTAGATTCAAATGTGATATGTTAGAATTTAATCTGTATACTTTTTTTGATTTGAATTTAAATGTTCTGAATTGTATTGTAATGTTCTGTAACTCAAATCTGGCGACATAGATGGGTTAGGGGTGTTACATTTAGTGGTATTAGAGCTATGATTTAGTCAATTTTCAGACTGAATGTAGCGTGTTGGAGTCTAGAAATTACATGCCATATAAACTTGCGATAGTGTGATATTGGTTGATCCGATCTAATCCCTATTTTTCTTATAGATTTTAAAGATGTCGGCATAATCTGAACGTACTGACACTGATGAAGTTAATAGTAATGTTCCGACTTCTGAACAAGAAGCGAGTCGTAGTTTACCAATTCCTCAAATGTCAGAAAATGAAGTTAAAAATGTTTTCTTCGGTTTAATGGGTCATTGGTTCATAGAATTCATGCGAACCAACCCTGTGGCTCAACAACCTCCACCCTCTGTTGTATCTCCTATGGTACCTCCACCTCCTCAGATGACCGAAACGAGTCGAATAATTCCTATTGATAAGGTTAGAAAATGTGGAGCTAAGGAGTTTAAAGGTAGAACTAACGATGATCCTACTAAAGCTGAGTATTGGCTTGAAAACATCCAATGAGTCTTTGATGAAATCGCTTGCTCTCCAAATGATTATTTGAGGTGTGCTGTATCGTTATTGAAAGATGAAGCTTATAGTTGGTGGTCAACGTTAACAACTATAGTACCTCGGGAAAATGTTAATTGAGATTTCTTTCAAAAAGAGTTTAAAAAGAAGTATGTCAGTAAACATTACCTAGATCAGAAAAAGAAAGAATTGCTTGAATTGAAGCAGGGAAACAAATCAGTAGCTGAGTATGAGAGAGAGAGTTTGTACATCTCAACAAGTATGTGTAAACGAAAAAATATATAGGATTTTTCCTATGTAATTTATCACCTTTTTACTTAAATACGTTGTTAAAACTAAGTAATTGTTTAATAAATTGATGAAATATGTGAAAATATGAAATTAGGACATAGAAATTATTAAAATGTGATTTTATGCTTTATTATATAGTTTTCATGCAATAAATGGCTTATTTTATATTAATTTGAATATATTATATTTTTTAAGACATAAAGTGGGCCATGCATGATTAAATGAAATAATAAAATATAAAATTATATTTAATAATTCATTTTAAAATATTTCATTAATAATTTGGGTTTTAATTAATTAATTAAATTGGATAAATTTTATTCTTTGGTCCTCTAACTTGTTGATTTATTCGGGCCAGTCCGATAGCTTTCTTTGGATTACAAAACCGTCCAAATTGGAGACCAAGTCAACCCAATATTCGGATACACATGGCTGTCCATTTAAACCATTCTTTGGTTTAGTTACACAAGGTCCTTGCAGTGTTGAAGAAATTAGAGATTTGCCCGAAGATTTACGATTGACCGAGTCTCAGTCCTGAGTTGTGTGGCATCCAAATTTTTTTAAAAATCAAGCAAAAATCAAGTCAAAAGCCACTAAGCATGGCCGGCCACAATTTGAGGAGATTTGAAGAGGTTAACATCCACTATTTTTAGCAAACTATCCCCCTCTCCTCACCTATAAATAAGACCTTCTCATTCCCTTATTCATCATCCCCCAATCATTCCTCATTCGTTCTCATCATTCATCATTCTCTCTTCTCTCCAAATTCTCTTAGCCTTTTCCATTCCCACGCCTAGCATCATCTCTTCATAGAGATTTTAGCAATTAAACCTCTTAAAGAACCCTTGGTCGGCCACCTTGGAGAGCCCATCAACAAAGGAGCAAAGCAAAGGAACGAAGGAGCCTCGTCGATCGAGTCTTGGGGGTGTGACCACTCTAGTTTAATCTTTCTTTTCTTTAATTTAATCTAAAGATGTTTGCTATGTGTTCTTTGTTCTTGTTTACAACAATGTTAGCTTAATTTCATTTAAGCTAGGATGATTGCTTTGATTAAATAATATTTATTTGATTCATGCTTATAATGTTTGTGCCTCAATCACTCATGTTTTCAATTAAAATCAAGTATGTATTTCGTTCATATGTGATTGAAAGGCACCTGAATTAGCTAAGCGATCCTGACCAGACGACGGCTAATGGACACATAATTGAAATGTGCATGCTCAATTTAGATCCTGACCCGATTAAATTGTAGGTTGCATAACAACTCGACCAAGCTACATTATACGCATAGTTTTTAGATTTGTATGATTAAACTGTTTCAAACCTGACACGTCCCTGTTACCTCACACGAATGCTAAGAAACCCTTAGTAAATAAGGATCAGTAAAATGCGTATTTACTAAGTAAAGGATTCTGAAAGGACCTAATGTTGTTTCCAAACTCATGAAAGATCGAGTTGCCATGAAATGTTTTTTCGAATGTTATTAAGCATGTTGATAATAAATTGAGTTTAATTAAAGTAATTATCCTAGTTTATTTATGTTATAATTGTTTCAAATTGTGTTTAATTTTTCTAAAATCTATTTCATTTATATAGTTTGCATACTTAGGATAATTTGTATTAGGGATCATTGCATTTAGTTTAATATATTCAATTTTAATCATCACTTCTTAACCATATTGTGTTTTTATTTACCAAATTGTTAATATAATTTTACAAATTAAGTGTCTTAGCACAAATACAATCCCCGTGGAGATGATAACTCGATACTTACTTATTACTTGATAACGACTGTGTACACTTGCACAAACCTACGCGTTACAAGTTTTTGGCACCGTTGCCGGGGATTATCAACTGTTGCCATAGTCATTTCTTTCGTGAAATTATTTATTTTCAATTTGATTTATTTATAACATTACTAACTTATTCTTTTTAATTTCTATGATTTTCTTTTCAGGTGTTTATGAGCATAGATCGAATTATCGATTTATTCCCTGTAGACTCTGAAATTGAGTGAACTTTCAGACAAAGAAGACGTGAATGAACAGCTCAAAGACAAGTCAAGATGGACCTTGGAAATCAGAATCAAGACCAAGGTAATGAAGCTGATCATGTACGAAGTCCCTCCTCATTGTCGATGATAGGGATCGATGCATCAGACAATATGCTGTGCCACTTTTCAGTGAGTTAAATCCAAGAATTAGAAGGCCAGATATTGAGGCAACCCAATTTGAATTGAAACCAGTGATGTTTCAAATGCTACAAACGGTGGGCCAATTTAGTGGTATGCCCACGGAAGATCCACATCTCCACATTCGATTGTTTATGGAGGTGAGTGATTCATTCAAGATAGCCGGTATGACTGAAGACGCACTGAGGTTGAAGTTGTTTCCGTACTCGTTGCGAGATCGAGCACGAGCATGGCTCAATTCATTGCCACCAAGTTTCATATCTACATGGCAAGAATTAGCAGAGAGATTTTTTGTTAAGTATTTCCCACCTAGCAAAAACGCTAAGTTGAGGAACGAGATCACAACTTTCTAACAATTGGATGACGAGTCTTTGTATGAGGCTTGGGAGCGATTCAAGGAGTTACTTCGTAAGTGTCCTCATCATGGGATTCCTCATTGTATCCAGTTGGAGACATTCTATAATGGTCTCAATGCACATACAAGATTGATGGTAGATGCTTCCGCGAATGGTGCAATTTTGTCTAAGTCTTGTAATGAAGCGTATGAGATCATCGAGAGGATCGCGAGTAATAACTATCAATGGCCAACAAATCGAACAGCTTCAGAAAGACGTGTAGCTGGAGTTCATGAAGTTAACGCCCTAACTTCGTTATTAGCTCAGGTATCGTCTATTTCCTCAATGTTAAAATAGTTTACCGCTAATAGTGCTAATTTTGCAGCTCAGCCACCAAGTCCGTTTGAAGTAGTTTCCTGTGTGTACTGTGGGGAAGGCTATTCTTTTGAGAATTGTCCATCAAATCCCGAGTCAGTGTACTATGTGGGGAACTAATATCAAAATAGGAGTGGACAAGGACCCCACTCCAACTTCTACAATCCTTCATGGCGTAATCATCCTAACTTTTCTTGGAGCAACCAAGGAAATGGACCGAACAACAACTTATTGCAGCAAAGACCCAACCAATCTCAAGGGTTTAATCAGCAAGCTCCAAAACCACCTCAAGTTGAGGCATCAAACAGTTTAGAGAACTTGTTGAAAGCGTACATGGCAAAGAATGACGCTTTGATCCAAAGCCAAGCAGCAACACTGAAAAATTTGGAAAACCAAATGGGTCAGTTAGCTACGGAGTTTCGTAATAGACCACAAAGAACCTTGCCGAGCGATACTGAGAATCCAAGAAATTTGGGTAAAGAACATATCAAGGCAGTGGCATTGCGAAGTGGTAAAATTCTGGAACCCCGATTGATTGATGTCGAATATAAGCCCGTTGAGAAGAATCAACCAGCTGTTGAAATTCCTACACCAAAGGAATCAGAATCTACAAAGTCTGACAAGGTAAACCCTGAATTAGTGAATTCAAATATTTTAACATATTCTTTGGATGCAGATTTACCTACTCAGAAAAGTTGTCCGGTTCAACCGAAAGTTCCATCACCTCTATATCCGCAAAGATTGCAGCAACACAAGTAGAAACATGAGGTGCAATTCAAGAAGTTTTTGGATGTTCTGAAGCAGTTACACATCAATATTCCGTTGGTGGAGGCTTTAGAACAAATGCCGAATTATGTGAAGTTTATGAAGGATATACTGTCCAAGAAGAAACGACTGAGTGAGTATGAGACTGTTGTCTTGACAAAGGAGTGCAGTACGTTCCTGCAGAACAAATTGCCACCGAAATTGAAAGACCTAGGAAGCTTTACTATACCCTGTAACATTGGTGAATCTTACTGTGGTAAAGCTTTGTGTGACTTAGGAGCGAGTATCAACTTGATGCCTAAGTCTATTTTCAAGATGTTAGGGATATGTGAAGTAAGACTTACAACTTTGACGCTTCAGCTAGCAAATCGATCTTTAGCATATCCTGAAGGAAAGATCGAGGATGTTTTGGTAAGAGTCGATAAATTTATTTTTCCTGCTGATTTCATTGTCTTAGATTTTGAAGCAGACAAGGAAGTGCCAATCATCCTTGGGAGACTTTTCTTAGCCACGGGAAGAACGTTAATTGATGTACAGAAAGGTGAACTCACCATGCGAGTTCAAGATGATCATGTAACCTTTAACATTCTTAAAGCGATGAAATTTCCCGATCTAGCAGAAGAGTGTTCAGTTATGGAAGAGATAGAAACCTTGGTTTCTATGGAAAGAAATTTTGAAGAAGATCCATTGGAGAAAGCCTTAGATCTTGACCCTTTGGAGGATGAAGAAGGTGAAGAAAACATGGCTTTGATGGAAGCCAATTCGAGAAATTTTATTCAATCCACATGGTTTGAACCGTTGGAGTTGGAAGTCAGAGAATTTGTGCAACCCAAGTTGTCAATTGAAGAACCACCTAAACTCGAACTAAAGGTACTTCCTTCCCATTTGAAATACATTTATTTAGGTGACTGTTCTACTTTTCCTGTGATTATTTCAGCAGAATTGACGAAAGATCAAGAGGATCAACTAATTGCTATTCTAAAGAAATTTAAGAAAGCAATTGGTTGGACCATAGCTGATATTCGAGGTATAAGCCCTTCTTTTTGCATGCATAAAATCATTTTAGAAGAAGGTGAAAAAGCTCGAATTGATGGGCAAAGGAGGCTCAATCCTATTATGAAAGAAGTTGTGAGAAAGGAAGTGATCAAATGGTTAGATGCAGGAATCATCTATCCTATTTCAGATAGTTTGTGGGTAAGTCCGGTGTAGTGTGTGCCGAAGAAAGGTGGAATCACGATTATTAAAAATGAGCGTAACGAGTTAATTCCAATGAGAACTATTACTGGTTGGAGAACCTGTATTGATTACAGAAAGTTGAACAAAGCCACTCGGAAGGACCATTTTCCGTTGCCTTTTATGGATCAGATGTTAGATCGATTGACAGGTAATGAATTCTATTATTTTTTAAATGGCTATTCGGGATATAACCAAATAGTTGTAGCCCCGGAGGACCAACATAAAATAACCTTTACTTGTCCATACGGTACGTTTGCTTTTAGGCGAATGCCTTTTGGTTTATGCAATGCACCTGCAATTTTTCAATGATGCATGATGGCAATATTTACTGATATGGTTGAAAATTTTGTTGAGGTTTTCATGGATGATTTTTTTGTTTTTGGTAACACTTATGATATCTGTTTGAGTAATTTGGCTAAGGTACTGAAGAGATGCGAAGAGACGAATCTTGTCCTTAATTGGGAAAAATGCCATTTTATGGTCAAGGAAGGGATTGTCTTAGGTCATAAGATCTCAAAGAAAGGAATTGAAGTCGATAAAGCAAAGGTGGACATAATTGATAGATTACTGGCCCCAATGAATGTGAAAGGAGTCAGAAGTTTCTTAGGTCATGCCAGTTTTTACCGAAGGTTTATCAAAGATTTCTCAAAAATTTCTAAACCGTTGTGTTTGTTGTTAGAGAAAGATACAATGTTTGATTTCAACAAAGCATGTTTGGAAGATTTTTAAGATCTAAAGAAGCGGTTAATCTCAGCCCCAATAATCGTTACACTTGATTGGAACTCACCTTTTTAGTTGATGTACGATGCAAGTGACTATGCCGTTGGAGCTGTGATGGGTCAAAGAAGAAACAAAGTGTTTCACCCTATTTACTATGCAAGTAGAACTTTGACGGGAGCCCAACTCAATTATACAGTAACCGAAAAGGAACTCTTCACTATATTTTTTTCTTTTGACAAATTCCGCTCATATCTTATAGGTACCAAAGTTACAGTATTTACTGACCATGCGGCCATTAAATACTTGCTTACGAAGAAAGATGCAAAACCAAGCCTAATTTGTTGGATACTTTTACTCCAAGAATTTGACCTTGAGATCCAAGACAGAAAAGGTGTCGAAAATCAAATAGCTGATCATATGTCGAGGTTGGAGCAAGATGAGGTAACTCAGTCATGTGTGCCTATCAACGAGAATTTCCCAGATGAACACTTATTTGAGGTAAATCGAATTCATGAAATACCCTGGTTTGTTGATTTTGCCAATTATCTTGCATGTGGAATAATTCCTCGAGAAATGACATACCAACAAAGGAAAAAATTCCTTCATGATAGTCGGTATTATCTTTGGGAGGATCCATTTTTGTTTAAATAATGTGAAGATAATATAATCTGAAAGCGTGTAGCTGAAAGCGAGATTGCTGAGATCTTATATCATTGCCATTCATCTCCAAGTGGGGGACACTTTGGTGGTTCACGTACTGCAGCAAAGATTTTGCAAGTAGGTTTCTTTTGGCCTATACTATTTAAAGATGCTTATGCTTATGTGAAGAATTGTGATAAATGTCAAAGGACCTAAAATATATCAATGAGGAATGAGATGCCCTTAACAAACATTTTGGAGATTGAATTGTTCGACGTATGGGGCATTGACTTCTTAGGCCCATTTTCTTCTTCGTATGGGAACAAATACATCTTAGTTGCTGTGGACTATGTATCCAAGTGGGTTAAAGCTGAAGCATACCCTACAAATGATGCTAAGGTAGTCATGCAGTTCCTACATAAGCATGTGTTTACACGATTTGGGACACCAATAGCTATTATTAGTGATGAAGGTTCTCACTTTGTGAACAAATAGCTTAAGTGGTTGCTTGACAAATATGATGTGAAGCACAAGATTGCTACTTCCTATCACCCCCAGTCTAATGGGCAAGTTGAAAGAGTGAATCATGAAATCAAAAGTATCCTTGAAAAGGTAGTACGCCCTAGCAGAAAATATTGGTCTCGAAGGCTCGATGATGCATTATGGGCCTATCGAACAGCATTTAAGACACCGTTAGGAATGACTCCTTATCTGTTAGTCTTTGGAAAGGCATGTCATTTGCCATTAGAGTTGGAGAATAAAGCTCACTGGGCTTTGAAGCAGCTGAACATTGATCTTAAACAAGCTGGTGAGAGAAGGATGTTACAACTTGATGAGTTGGAAGAGTTGAGGTTGTTTTCCTATGAGAATGCCAAAATGTGTAAAGAAAGATCAAAGAGATGGAATGATAGTCATATACAACCTTGCGAGTTTAAAGAAGGTTAGAAGGTTTTGTTGTTTAATTCAAGGTTGAAGTTATTTCCTGGGAAGCTTAAATTCCGATGGAAAGGACCTTATACCATCTACTGAGTTTATCCTTATGGAGCCATTGAATTATACAACAATTACGGAGGTACGTTTAAAGTTAATGGTCAACATCTCAAACACTACTGGGATGGTGAAGTTGAGCGAGTTGAATACTCGTTCAAATTAACAGACCCTTAATTTTTCATGAACTCATTTTGTAAATAAATAAATAATTAGAACTTATTTTCTTAACTTATTACATTTAATTAATTCTGTCTAAGGAGATTGGAACTTAAGCGGGACCATTGTGACCCTCCAACCTTTCACGGGAATTAATTTAATGTAATTTGTTAAGAAGAAATTTTCTAATTAAGATTTAAAATTTTTAAGTTTCATTTGTTCTCATTTAAATTTTAAATTTTTATGTTAATAAAGGGGTCAAATTTGGCCCAAGTACTAATCAATTTTTTTTAGTAAGATACAGTCTAAGTTTGAGGCCCAAGACAGCAAAAAGGAGGGAAAAATCCATGCCTTGCCGTCACACCCATTGCTTGTCGCCCAAGTAACCCTAATGTAGCTAAATTTTTGCTACATGTTGCCCTAATTTTTCCCTATATAAACCCCTCTCCATTCTACTAATTTTCATATCCCTCAAAGCAATTTGCTTACACCCTAAAAATCCCTAAATCTCCTTTTTGTGCCGTCAACCTCAAATCCCGAAAGAAACCCTAGTTCTCTTCCCTTTTTGTCGAAATTCCCTATTGTCGTCGCAAAGAGATTGCCGAAGCACCGCCGTTGCTATCGCACACCGTTGTCGCTGCCACACCCCGCCATTGTTGTCGCGCATCGTTGTTATCGCTGCACCATCCTTGCCGTCGCAAGATTTTTTCCGTAGCAAGTTCTACCTACTTTTCTAATTTCTCTTTTCTATCTTGTGCAGAAACTTTGTCGAATTTTCGGGAAAAGATACCATGTCTCGCAAAAGAACCAGATCTTCAAAGACTACTCCTGAAAACCCGATTTTGATCGATTAAGAAGTGAAAGAGAGATTTGATTCAATCTTTAAGCATCAACCTATGATGCTGGAAAAAGGTTTTGACTTGAAGAATAATGATTTGATGGTTGTTCCTATACTGATTAGAAAGAAAATCAATGCTCTCAAGTGGGCATAATTTTGTGATGCTCGTTCACTTCCTGATGATGAACTAGTTTGAGAATTCTATGCTAGTTTGACTACGCAAGATGCTACTAAAGTCATCGTTCGAAAGAAAAAGGTACCTCTTACTTCTAAGTCCATCAATGATTTGTTTAATTTACCTGATGTTGAAGAAGATGAGTACTACCCTATGATGAACAATATCAATTGGGATTTTCTTCAATAAGTGCTTGATGTTGTGACAAATTCAGGATCCCAATGGATTATAAGAAAGTATGGGAGCCATTCTTGTCGAAGAGAATACTTAAAACCAGTAGCAAATGTATGGTTTTATTTCGTTCGCTACATTTTTATGCCTATCTCACATAGTTCCACCATCTCGATGGAACGGATGCTTTTGTTATATGCAATTTTGACAGAAAAGTCCATTAATGTTGGGAAAATTATCCTCAAGGAGATTCACGATTGTACTAAAAAGAAGGCAGGAAGTGCTTATTTCGCATCATTAATCACTTCACTTTTCTTAAATGCCTGTGTTAAAACACAAGCAAATCTGAAGGGGCGATATGTTCAAGGATGCATTGCAAATTATGGTCTTGAAAGATTAGTAGAGAGGGTGCATGAGCTGAATTAAGGCGAGCAAGAAAAGCCAACTGAGCCGGATACCGAAGAGTCAATAGATGGAACTGAAAATGAAGCTAATTTAGTTACAGACACTGAAGAGGAAGAATCTAATAAGGGACCGAACATTCCTGAACCAAGGGTTGAGACAGAAGAAGAACCAGTCAAGCTAAGTGTTGAACCTGAATATAAAACTCCCATGCCGACTTCTGCAAGTACTTCAAGGAAATCAGAGTTGTCAATTTTGATGGATATGTGCAAGTTCATGCACAATCAACAACAAACTTACTGGAAATATACAAAAATTAGAGATGACTCAACTCGAAATACTTTTAAGAATATGTCTGATACTTTTAAGAATATCTCTAATACTTTTGTTCCTGAGTTCCCGGATGCTATCTTTGAGACATGGACGGAAGATACCGACTATGCAAGCGGAGATGGAGCTAAAGAAGACAAGGGAATGAGTCGAGAAAAATAAAGGGGATTCTTGTCTTGTTATTTATTTAATTATTTTTAGGTCCTTAGGAATTTATTTCTTTCGTAATTAGGATTTAATTTCTGCAGAATAAAACATAGCAAGCATGAAAAAACTTAACACTTCTTTTGAAAGAATAAGATTAAGTGATGTGGTAATGGGAATGAACATGTCTAGGATTGGGTTATTAGGGAAGACTTGGTATTTAAGCAGTCTTAATGACTCACCTCTCTTTCTTTACAACCCTACCTGGTGTTCAGTTTTAATTCATTACTTTGTTCTTGAAATGAGGACATTGCTTCTTTTTAAAAGGGGGTAAGGCAAATAAATTGCTCAAACTTTTAAATTTTTCAAGTATGTTTCAATCATTTCTTTCATAAGTATGTTTTAATAAATGAATGTTTAGAGATATTTTTTGTTACTGAGATAGTTTGTATGCAAGTATGAATGATGATTTTATCTAAGTGAAAGTATGTTATCATGAAGAATGGAATGCTTGTATGATCTTAGCCTTAGTAATGTTTGCCATGAAAACTTAGTTTCTTTTGAGATTAGACATGCATGAAGGTTTATATCTTTAGAATTGACTTAGTAACTTTCTTGAGGCAAAATCCTAGGGGACATAAAAATCTAAACTGATATAGGCACTATTTCTTTAGACCGTTTGAGCCTTTTCAAGCCAACCCTATGATATTAGACCCTTGAAACTATAATTTTGAGCTTAAAGGCCTGTTTTTTGCAATGAACCTACATTATAAGCCAATTACCATCTTTTTAAAGTTATCCTAATTTTGTGCACCTATCTTAACTAAAGTTGTCTTAAGAATCAACATTTGAGGAAATTTTCATAAAGATGTATGTGCTCATTATAAAAAAAAAAAGAGAGCGAAGAAAAGTTTGCTCAGTCTCCAAAAAAAGGAAAAATGTATAAGCTTGAGTTCAAAATAAGTTTGGGGGTGTTCCAAAGGTTCACTTAAAGAAAAAGGTTGTATTACAAAAACCAAGACAAAGTTAAAGGTTAAGATTTTTTTAAACCGAAATGTCCCATCTCTTAAAATCCCTACCTTTAACCGAGCCCCATTACAACCTTATAAAAGACCTATTGATTTGATGATTATGTCACCTACATTAGTGGAGAGGAAGTCCTGAGTTCAAAATATGAAGATCATAAATAAGCCTTGTGATTGTTTGCTTGATTGATAGGAAATTATGTTGAATGAAGAATGTTATCTATGGCTGTGACATACATACAAACTATGATTCATGTTGGCATATTTTGAAGCTTAGTATAATCTTAAGGAATGTTTGCATATGAATTACTTGTTAATAAAAAAGATCGATAAGCATGAAGTTATTAATGCATGATTATGGGACAAAGATTGATGCTGCTTTCACAATTAGCAATTTTTCCTTAGCAAGACTTTTTGCTGTGCATAAACATTACTCGGGACGAGCAATGATTTAAGTTTGGGAGTGTGTAAACGAAAAAATATATAGGATTTTTCCTATGTAATTTATCACCTTTTTACTTAAATCCGTTGTTAAAATAAGTAATTGTTTAATAAATTAATGAAATATGTGAAAATATGAAATTAGGACATAGAAATTATTAAAATGTGATTTTATGCTTTATTATATAGTTTTCATGCAATAAATGGCTTATTTTATATTAATTTGAATATATTATATTTTTAAAGACATAAAGTGGGCCATGCATGATTAAATTAAATAATAAAATATAAAATTATATTTAATAATTCATTTTAAAATATTTCATTAATAATTTGGGTTTTAATTAATTAATTAAATTGGATAAATTTTATTCTTTGGTCCTCTAACTTGTTGATTTATTCTGGATAGGTCTGATAGCTTTGCTGGATTACAAAACCGTCCAAATTGGAGACCAAGTCAACCCAATTTTCGGCTACACATGGCTGTCCATTTAAACCATTATTTGGTTTAATTACACAAGGTCCTTGCAGTGTTGAAAAAATTAGAGATTTGCCCAAAGATTTACGATTGACCGAGTCTCAGTCCTGAGTTGTGTGACATCCAAAATTGCTTAAAAATCAAGAAAAAATCAAGTCAAAAGCCACTAAGCATGCCTGGCCACAAGTTGAGGAGATTTGAAGAGGTTAACATCCACTATTTTTAGTAAACTATCCCCCTCTCCTCACCTATAAATAAGACCCTTTCATTCCCTCATTCATCATCCCTCAATCATTCCTCATTCATTCTCATTATTCATCATTCTCTCTTCTCTCCAAATTCTCTTAGACTTTTCCATTCCCATGCCTAGTATCATCTCTTCATAGAGATTTTAGCAATTAAGCCTCTTAAAGAACCCTTGGTCGACCACCTTAGAGAGCCATCAGCAAAGGAGCAAAGCAAAGGAACGAAGGAGCCTCGTCAGTCAGAGTCTTGGGTGACAGCCACTCTAAATTGGGTTTAATCTTTCTTTTATTTAATTTAATCTAAATATGTTTGCTATGTGTTCTTTGTTCTTGTTTACAACAATGTTAGCTTAATTTTATTTAAGCTAGGATGATTGCTTTGATTAAATAATATTTATTTGATTCATGCTTATAATGTTTGTGCCTCAATCGCTCATGTTTTCAATTAAAATCAAGTCTGTATTTCATTCATATGTGATTGAAATGCACCTGAATTAGCTGAGCGATCCTGACCAGACGACGGCTAATGGACATGTAACAGCCCGATTTAGGGCCTAGTTAGAATGGTGGTTGCGAGACCACAAATCCGAAGTAGAAATATGTGTTTTATGATTTTTATGAGGCTTATAGCATGTTTGCATGATTATGTGAAAATTTCATGAAGAAATTTTATAAATTAGTGGTCAATTTATTCATGAGGACTAAATTGCAAAGATTGAAAAATATGATATTCTAGAAGATTCAAGTATGAAATAGCATTAGAAAAATTATTAGAAGTCCTTATTTAGCAATTAGACCATTATATATCAAGATGGACAAAAATGGGCATGGGAAGGAAAAATCTCAAGAAAGGGGCCTTAAGGGCAAAATGGTCATTTGGTTAATAAAAGAATTAAAAAGGGAAAAGAAGTCAAAATTGTGTTCATCTTCTTCCCCAAAGTGCCAAAATTTGCAAGGAGCCATAGCTAGGGTTTCTTCAATTTTCAAGCTTGATTGTAAGTACCTCCTAGCTCCGTTTTTAATGTTCTTCATATTTTTGATATCCTCGTAGATCGATTTAACTATTTTTAGCTATATTTTGAGCTAGGGTTTATGTTCAAAAATTTACCCATGCATGACATGTATGTATTTTGATGTTTAGTGGAAGAATATGAAAGTTTGATTTAAGATAAACCTCTTTTTCTAAGTGATTTTCATGAAAAAATCATGAAAAGGACTAAGTTATAAAAGTCATGAAATTTGTCATAAAGGTGTGAATTAGTAGAAATTGTGGGCTGTTGTAGTTATGAAAATGGTTTGGCTAAGCTTAAAATACAAGGAAATTGGATAAAAATCATTTTATGAGATTTGGGGCAAAAGTGTAAATATGTGAAAGTATTGGGGCAAAATCATATTTTTTCCAAATTATTATTCATGGTTCAATTTAGTCAATGTGATCATTGAAAGAGTGAAATTGTCCTTATAGATCAAGAAAAACGAAGTCCGGACTGAAACCGAGGCAAGAACAATGTTGTGGACTAAATCGAACAACTATACATATTTTGGTACCGAGGTAAGTTTATGTGAAATTAAAGCTACATAATGTTATTATGTTTTAATTGCTTGATATTATGAGAAATGAATATTATTTCTATGAAATCGATTAATGATACCTCAATGAGAGTATAATGAAATTATGTTAAGTTGCAGTCCCGGTTGGACATTGGGAATAGCAATGATACCATTGTCACAACATGAGACAAAGAAGGTCCCGTATAAGACCATGTCTGGGACATGGCATTGACACTGAAAGGAAGGTCCCGTATAAGACCATGTTTGGGACATGGCATCGACACCAACTGAAGGTCCCGTATAAGACCATGTCTAGGACATAGCCTCGGCACCGAAGAAAGATCTCATGTAAGACCATGTCTGGGACATGGCATCGACATCGATATACGATCTCGTATAAGACCATATCTGGGATATGGCTTCGACATCGAGACGTGAGATCCCGTGTAAGACCATGTCTGGGATATGGCATCGGCATCGAGATATGATCCCATGTAAGGCCATATCTTGGATATGGCATTGGCATCGTGTTACCTGTATGATGAGATTGAGTATCCTTTGACATTCCAAGTAGTTCAACATGTAAAGAGCTAAGTTTATGTTAAAGATGACAAGAGCAGGTCTATGTTCAAGAGATTAAAATTGCTAAAGTTATGTGATGAAGTGATACAGGTACCCATGAGTAACTTACGAGAAATGAATGCGAAATGTGAAATGTGATTGGTAAGAGTAAGCTTGAGTAAGTTATGTCAATGTGCTTGAGAACTTGCGTATTATTTAGTGTGATGAATGGATGTTATCATGAGCCCTTTATGTTGTTATTTATTTCATGCAAACTTACTAAGCTTTATGCTTACCCCTTCTCTTTTCTCTTTTCATGTAGCATCGCCAAGCTAGCTCGGGGATCGTAGGACGTTGGTGTAACACCCTGGTTTAGGGGCTATGCAGGTTGTGTGTAATTCGGGTGTTGGTAGGTTTTTGGGTGTGTTTAGAGGTGTTTTAGAGGTTTTGAGAATGCTCGGATAATAGGGAAAGTTGTGGAAAATTTTGGATTTTTAAGTAATAAAGAGGGGCTTGGTTTCGAGGGTTTAAAAGAATTAATTGGGCGTTTAAGGCACAAGAAAGGATCCAGCAAAGTGGCTTCATGCGCCGCTTTAGGGGTGGAAGTAGCCCGATGGGGGTTTGGGTTCGAGTCCAAGCGCAGCAATTTTGTTTTATTTTCGCGTCGAGATTGGGCTAGGTAGGCCTTAAAAATAAAAAGGCGAGTTTGATGGGCATGGAAGTCCGGTGGCAAAGTGGCACTCATGCGCCACTTAGGCGCTGGAGGAGGAGGAGAGCGCGGGTTCGAGGGCTGGAGCCGCATTTGGGCGTTTTTATTTTTGCTTTTGGTGATGGGTGAAGAAGGTAGGTGTTAAGAATAAATGTTGGGGACTTAGGGCATGAAGCAACGCTTTGGCCCAAGTGGCTCCTGGCGCTACTTGGCGGCGAGGTTCCCTGTGTCCCGTGTTCGAATCACAGGAAATTTGTAGGTGGAATGGTTTTCCTTTTTGTTGCCGATTGAGGTATTGGACGGCACATGGGTGTTGCATTTGAGGTGTAACTCTTGTTGGTCAGTAGCTGATAAGTGTTAGACGGCTAGGTAGGATTAGTGTTAAATTGAATCTTGTATTTGTTTTTAGGATTATTATTATTATTATTTTTATTTAAATAGGTAGGGGATAAGTATTTGGGTTTTTTATTATTATTTTAGATATTATAGAGATAATGGCTGGGGGTTTAATTGTTTTAATAGGATTAAGTGATATTTTAGATTAATAAAGTGATAAAATATGGATAATAGTGGGGGAGTTGGCTAATTCAAATTGATTTGAATTAGTGGCCATAGGTGATGGCCGAAATTTGGGTTCTTCAGGTGGGGGGTAGCCGAATATTATTTAAGGGTGGTGTGCTCTCCTTTTTCCAAATTTTAGTTCACTCTTTGATTTCCTTTTTATTTTTTTAGTTGCCAGAACCTCCAAGCAATCTTTATTTCTTTTTGTGCTTTGAAACCAAAATCCTCCCAAACATCATCAACCCTTGCCGATTTCTCCTTTGGCCTTTGTAGTCAAATATTTCTTTTGTTTTCTTTTAATCCCTTGATAGCCGAAATCTTTAGCCCTCCATCTCTCTTCTACTTTATCAAGTTTGAAGCCGAACCGGTGAAGTGTGGTCTTTGTCGACATCTAAAGATTGTAGGTAAGTATCCTAGTTAATTGGTTAGAGGCCAAACCGAATGGTTGGCCTTAGTGTTGGTTGGTCAATGCTCTATAGGTTATAAGTGATGTGTTTTACTTGTTTGTAGCCGCCAAGGAGTCTAAAGGAAGGTCTCGAATTGTTTGGACTCATCAAGGTAAGAGTGGTAAGGTATTCGGCCTTAGGCCTTATTATGTAATATTGTGTTGACCAGAAGAGTGGCTATGTTCTTTTTAGGGGCATATCGACAAGAGCAAAGGAAGCCTTCGGGATCTCAGATTATTTCGGTAAGGATATTAGTAAGTGACTTAGAATTAGTTGATTATGACTTCGTTGATTAATCGTGTGGTTACGATTAAGTGACTTTCGATGGAGGCCAATACCAGTCTTGAAGGAAAAGGAAAGTCCCATCCCAAAGTTTAAGAAAAGATCCGTTTTCTAACATGCGAGATTGGCCACCGTGGTGTGGGCGAACAAAAACGTTAGGCAAATAGCCGTAGTCTCACTAAACGATAGCGTCGAGGATCGAGAGTCTAGAACTCCTAGTAATAAGGTGTGTAACTAACCCACTTGTTTCCGGGTTTTATGTGTTATATGTTTTACTAACAAGTGCAGTAATAAGTGTGCCATATATACCCAAAAAGGGTATAGCGATGACCGAGTTAGTATCGGATCTATTGCGGTGTGATTATTTGTTTATGAGTATGTTTATGGACATTAATAAGCATGTGCATGCATGATCACGATTATATTTTATGTGGCATGTGCATGGGTGGGTTATGAAAAGAAGGTGCGGGTGTACTTGAGTACGTGGTTGATGTCGACTTTGTGCTACATCGTGGATTGGCACCGATCGAGGTCGCGTTGTGGATCTTTGCGATTTAGTTCGCGTGGTTACCTTGATTGATATGGGCTTTATGCCATATCGTGGCTTGATGGATTCTTTGTGTGCTCCATCGTGGTTTGATGTTAGCTATACGCTACATCGTGGATGGCATTGGTTGCCTTTTTGGAGGGAAAAGGAGAGGGTGACTCGATAGTCCCCTCGGTGTGTGGTAAATTTGGATAAGGGGGTGTGTAGCGGATGGACCCTAGGTTGGGTTGGGAATCATGTTGCATTATTTTTGTAATAATATGGAAATGGGCCAAGCCCAATATGACATGTGGATAGGTATGTTTTGGGAACATACGTGGAAATGGGCCAAGCCCAGTTGATATGTGGTTTATTGAGAAATGGGCCTAGCCAGATATTTGAGTATGATTTGAATGTGGGCCAAGCCCCATTGTGGTAATTGTTAAAATGAATATATATTACTTGTTGCATTTGATAATTGGGATATTATGTGGCTAGCATGTGGGTGGATTTCAGTGGTTAACTTACACACTGAGTCATTATGACTCACCCAATTATTTTCAAACATCGCAGGTGACATGTTGATCGGACCGGGTTGGAGTGGATACAAGGTGGCCCATGCAGAAGGAGATTTTCATGCAGAAGATGTTTTACTCTATTTAAGTATATTATATTTTCGTATTTTGGACTTTTATTTGATGTAATAAGGGCCCCTTTTTATTTAAAGTACTCTATTTAATTTTGTTGAAGTTTACATTATATTCAGAAATATTTTTTTTCAAAAGGTTCATATTATAGTAATTTGTAACAATGTTTTAATTCGGAAGTTTTCAACAAGCTTATATTATTTATTAAATTTTTAAATGGACATGATTTTCAGAGATAATAATTTTTTTTAAGTTTTATTCTAAAGTCAAAGATTTCCAACCGTCTTTCATGGTGACATAACAGATTCGGCCGGGACTTGTGGGCGGGTTTGGGGTGTTGTTCTGATTTAGTATCGAGCCGGTTCAAAACTCGGCTTTGAGGGTTGTGGGCCCAAAAACATTTTCAAAATGGGCTTTTAAGAAATTTTTCAGTCATTCGGCATGGCACCTATACCTCCAACCCGAAGTCCACTGTAAGTACTTGGACTTTTGAAGTGATTTGTTATATGTGAACTGCTATGGGCTTAGTTGGGCTCGTAGATTAGTGAACTAGGATCTCATTGAACCCTAGGACTAGTCTACTCAAACACATGCATAAGACTTAAGGTTACTAAACAAACACCGTGATTAAGTCGCCGAGTTAAGGTGTGGCATCCATTGTGCGCATGTTCAGGAGTGGATCCAGAAGAGCACAGTACTTAAGCGATCCTCGTGACTCACCTCCTCTTCGCTGGAATCCTACAGTGCGTAGCTACGGTTCACCTTAACCAAGAGGACTTGTTCATAGGCTAAACCAATTATTAAAACCGAAAGGGATTTGCCTCAACTGTTTTAAACCCTTAGTTTTAAAATTTCCAAAATTTACCCCTTTGGTTTGTAAACTCTAAATCTAATTTGAAAAACGTTTTCTCAATTTACCAAAATTATCAAAATGCCCTAGCGGAAAAATTACAAAAATACCCCCTATGTTGAAAATTACTAAAATGCCACGACTTTTAAAATTTCCGGTTTAACCCCAAACTTAATAAAATTTTCTTACATTGCAAAAGTATCCAATTTTCTCAGTATTTCAAAATAATAACCACGACTTTGGAAATTCACAAAATTACCTGATTGACAAAATTACCAAAATACACAGGGTAGAAAGCAGGCGAGAAAGGTCCGAATAGTGAATGTGGGTGGTAGATACCATTGAATGTGCCTCTATTGAGGAGAAATGTGTTCTTGTGGACGAATGAATGTGTGAGTGTGTAAATGTGATTCTTTGAATTAGGGTAACAAAGCTGAATCGAGACTTTGTGTGATCGAAAGAACTACTTTAAAATACCCTTCTTTCATAAAAATTTGCTCGCGATTAAATAGTGGAACAAAATTTCTAATGCATAAAATTTCTTAAATCAGATTAAATCACGACGATAGAGATGAGTTCTAGGGACGGTAGAGGTAGAATGGCGGCCGGAACCGGTAGGGTCCGCCATGGGTCGAAGTGAAGTGCCACCGCCAAAGAAGTGGTCGCGGAGGAGCAAGATCGAGACGGAAGAAGATGGCGCAGTTGTCGCAAGCCATGCTACGAGTGCTACTGACAAGTGGCAAGAGCTTGTAGGGGAAATGGAACTCGGAAGTCGGTGTCCGAGAGGCTCAGTCGAATGAAATTTGAAGTTTTTAGGGAGTATCCGGAGTGGCCCCGAATGTAGCGGAATATTGGTTAGAAGGAGTCGAAAGAATTATGGACGACTTGGATTGTACCCAGCAGGAAAAGCTAAAAGGTCTTTGTTTCGCTTCTTCGGGATGAAGCTTATCGTTGGTGGCTCCTTTGTCAAACAAGGTGTACCGACGATCGATTGGATTGGGAGTACTTTAAGGAAAAGTTTGAAGGAAAGTACGTTGGAGCAAGTTACTTAGACGCGCAAAGGAAAGCGTTTCTAAACCTAGTACAAGGGAATAAGTCGATAGCAGAGTATGAAGCTGAGTTTGTGCGACTAAGTCGAGACGCCAAAGGAATCGTAGCTCACGATTATGAAAGGAGTGTTCGATTCGAAGATGGTCATGCGAGATGAGTTGCGGAGTTGATCGCGCCACAAAGAGAAAGGGATTTTGCCATTACGGTAGAGAAAGCTCGGATTGCCGAAGAGGTTAAAAAGACTATAAGAGAAAACCGAGAAAAGAATAGGAACAAGAGAAATATTGGATCAAAAAGCATCGTTTGGTAATGTCGAGTAAAAGACCAAGGATCGAGAATCCTGTGCATGCACTTGCCCCAATGGATCGGAATCGTTCTTGTGTTCAATGTGGAAGACCTCACACGGGAGAGTGTTGGGGAAATAGTAAAGAATGTTTTGGTGCGGATCTAAGGCACATTTAGTTAAGAATTGTCCTCGAGCGACGAGGGGTCGTGGTTCAAGTCATGGAAGGAATGGTTCTAGTCAGAGTCAACCAAGGATGTGATAGCGGGTAAGCTCCTTTGCTTTGGTACATGCTTTAACTACTTTGCTTGCACTGTGAATTAGTTTTAGTCTTTGCTAAGAGAGGTGTTTGAATTTTGGAGCGAACTTAGAGATTGTGTAGGTACGATAGCCTTAGTAAGATTAGAGTGCGCGACATAAGCGTAAGGTGGTAAGAAAGGTTGTATGGACGTTTGTTAGTAAAGTAATTTCGAGGACGAAATTATTTTAAGGAGGGTAGAATTGTAACACCACGGTTTAGGGGCTATGCGGGTTGTGTGTAATTCGGGTGTTGGTAGGTTTTTGGGTGTGTTTAGAGGTGTTTTAGAGGTTTTGAGAATGCTCGGATAATAGGGGAAAAGTGTGGAAAATTTTGGATTTTTAAGTAATAAAGAGGGGGCTTGGTTTACGAGGGTTTAAAAAGAATTAATTGGGCGTTTAAGGCATAAGAAAGGATCCGGCAAAGTGGCTTCATGCTGTTGCTTTAGGGGAAATTTGGAAGTAGCGCTTGATGGGGGTTTGGGTTCGAGTCCAAGCGGCAGCAATTTTGTTTTATTTTCGCGTCGAGGATTGGGCTAGGTAGGCCTTAAAAATAAAAGGGCAGAGTTTGATGGGCATGGAAGTCCGGTGGCAAAGTGGCACTCATGCGCCACTTAGTATTTGGAGGAGGAGAGAGCGCGGGTTCGAAATTTGGAGCCGCATTTGGGCGTTTTATTTTTGCTTTTGGTGATGGGTTTGAAGAAGGTAGGTGTTAAGAATAAATGTTGGGGACTTAGGGCATGAAGCAACGCTTTGGCCCAAGTGGCACAGGCGCTACTTGGCGGCGAGGTTCCCCAGTCCCGTGTTCGAATCACAGAAATTTGTAGGTGGAATGGTTTTCCTTTTGTTGCCGATTGAGGTATTGGGACGGCACATGGGTGTTGCATTTGAGGTGTAACTCTTGTTGGTCAGATGGTCGATAAGTGTTAGACGGCTAGGTAGGATTAGTGTTAAATTGAATCTTGTATTTGTTTTTAGGATTATTATTATTATTATTTTTATTTAAATAGGTAGGGGATAAGTATTTGGGTTTTTTTATTATTTTAGATATTATAGAGATAATGGTGGGGTTTAATTGTTTTAATAGGATTAAGTGATATTTTAGATTAATAAAGTGATAAAATATGGATAATAGTGGGGAGTTGGCTAATTCAAATTGATTTGAATTAGTGGCCATAAGTGTGATGCAGAAATTTGGGTTCTTCAGGTGGGGGTAGCGAATATTATTTAAGGGTGGTGTGCTCTCCTTTTTCCAAATTTTAGTTCACTATTTGATTTCCTTTTATATTTTTTTAGTTGGCCAGAACCTCCAAGCAATCTTTATTTCTTTTGTGCTTTGAAACCAAAATCCTCCCAAACATCATCAACCCTTGCCGATTTCTCCTTTGGCCTTTGTAGTCAAATATTTCTTTTGTTTTCTTTTAATCCCTTGATAGCCGAAATCTTTAGCCCTCCATCTCTCTTCTACTTTATCAAGTTTGAAGCCGAACCAGGTGAAGTGTGGTCTTTGTCGACATCTAAAGATTGTAGGTAAGTATCCTAGTTAATTGGTTAGAGGCCAAAGCCGAATGGTTGGCCTTAGTGTTGGTTGGCCGAATGCTCTATAGGTTATAAGTGATGTGTTTTGCTTGTTTGTAGCAGCGCCAAGGAGTCTAAAGGAAGGTCTCGAATTGTTTGGACTCATCAAGGTAAGAGTGGTAAGGTATTCGGCCTTAGGCCTTATTATATAATATTGTGTTGACCGAAGAGTGGCTATGTTCTTTTTAGGGGCATATCGACAAGAGCAAAGGAAGCCTTCGGGATCTCAGATTATTTCGGTAAGGATATTAGTAAGTGACTTAGAATTAGTTGATTATGACTTCGTTGATTAATCGTGTGGTTCTGATTAAGTGACTTTCGATGGAGGCCAATACCAGTCTTGAAGGAAAAGGAAAGTCCCCATCCCAAAGTTTAAGAAAAGATCCGTTTTCTGGCACATGCGAGATTGGCCACCGGGGTGTGGGCCAAAGCAACGGCGTTAGGCAAATAGCCGTAGTCTCACTAAACGATAGCGTCGAGGATCGAGAGTCTAGAACTCCTAGTAATAAGGTGTGTAACTAACCCACTGTTTTCGGGTTTTATGTGTTATATGTTTTACTAACAAGTGCAGTAATAAGTGTGCCATATATACCCCTAAAGGGTATAAGCGATGACCCGAGTTAGTATCGGATCTATTGCGGTGTGATTATTTGTTTATGAGTATGTTTATGGACATTAATAAGCATGTGCATGCATGATCACGATTATATTTTATGTGGCATGTGCATGGGTGGGTTATGAAAAGAAGGTGCGGGTGTACTTCGAGTGCGTGGTTGATGTCGACTTTGTGCTACATCGTGGATTGGCGTTGGCGAGGTCGCGTTGTGGATCTTTGCGATTTAGTTCGGCGTGGTTACCTTGATTGATATGGGCTTTATGCCATATCGCGTGGCTTGATGGATTCTTTGTGTGCTCCATCGTGGTTTGATGTTAGCTATACGCTACATCGTGGATGGCATTAGTTGCCTTTTGGAGGGAAAAGGAGAGGGTGACTCGATAGTCCCCAGTGTGTGGTAGTAAATTTGGATAAGGGGGTGTGTAGCGGATGGACCCTAGGTTGGGTTGGGAATCATGTTGCATTATTTTTGTAATAATATGGAAATGGGCCAAGCCCAATATGACATGTGGATAGGTATGTTTGGGAACATACGTGGAAATGGGCCAAGCCAGTTGATATGTGGTTTATTGAGAAATGGGCCTAGCCCGAGATTTGAGTATGATTTGAATGTAGGCCAAGCCCAGTTGTAGTAATTGTTAAAATGAATATATATTACTTGTTGCATTTGATAATTGGGATATTATGTGGCTAGCATGTGGGTGGATTTCAGTGGTTAACTTACACCTTTGAGTCATTATGACTCACCCAATTATTTTCAAACATCGCTTGGTGACATGTTGATCGGACCAGGGTTGGAGTGGATACAAGGTGGCCCATGCGAGAAGGAGATTTTCATGCGAGAAGATGTTTTACTCTATTTAAGTATATTATATTATCAAGTATTTTGGACTTTTATTTGATGTAATAAGGGCCCTTTTTTATTTAAAGTACTCTATTTAATTTTGTTGAAGTTTACATTATATTGAAATATTTTTTTTCAAAAGGTTCATATTATAGTAATTTGTAACAATGTTTTAATTCGGAAGTTTTCAACAAGCTTATATTATTTATTAAATTTTTAAATGGACATGATTTTCAGAGATAATAATTTTTTTTAAGTTTTATTCTAAAGTCAAAGATTTCCAACCGTCTTTCCGCAGTGACATAACCAGATTCGGTCGGGACTTGTGGGCCGGGTTTGGGGTGTGTTCTGATTTGATATCGAGCCGGTTCAAAGCTTCGGCTTTGAGGTTTTGGGCCCAAAAACATTTTCAAAATGGGCTTTTAAGAAATTTTTCAGGTCATTCTGGCATGGCACCTATACCTCCAACCCGAAGTCCACCAGGTAAGTACTTCGGACTTTTGAAGTGATTTGTTATATGTGAACTGTTATGGGCTTAGTTGGGCTCGTAGATTAGTGAACTAGGATCTGTTGAACCCTAGGACTAGTCTACTCAAACACATGCATAAGACTTAAGGTTACTAAACAAACCTGTGATTAAGTCGCCGAGTTAAGGTGTGGCAACCATTGTGCGCATGTCTAGGAGTGGATCCAGAAGAGCACGGTACTTAAGCGGTCCTCGTGACTCACCTCCTCTTCGCTGGAATCCCTGCAGTGCGTAGCTACGGTTCACCTTAACCAAGAGGACTTGTTCATAGGCTAAACCAATTATTAAAACCGAAAGGATTTGCCTCACTTTATTTTAAACCCTTAGTTTTAAAATTTCCAAAATTTACCCCTTTGGTTTGTAAACTCTAAATCTAATTACGAAAAACGTTTTCTCAATTTACCAAAATTATCAAAATGCCTAGCGGAAAAATTACAAAAATACCCCCTATGTTGAAAATTACTAAAATGCCACGACTTTTAAAATTTCTGGTTTAACCCTCAAACTTAATAAAATTTTCTTACATTGCAAAAGTATCCAATTTTCTGTATTTCAAAATAATAATACGACTTTGGAAATTCACAAAATTACCCCGATTGACAAAATTACCAAAATACCCACAGGGTAGAAAGGCGAGAAAGGTCAAGAATAGTGAATGTGGGTGGTAGATACCACTTTGAATGTGCCTCTATTGAGGAGAAATGTGTTCTTGTGGACGAATGAATGTGTGAGTGTGTAAATGTGATTCTTTGAATTAGGGTAACAAAGCGAGGCGAGACTTTGTGTGATCGAAAGAACTACTTTAAAATACCCTTCTTTCATAAAAATTTGCTCGCGATTAAATAGTGGAACAAAATTTCTAATGCATAAAATTTCTTAAATCAGTTAAATCACGGCGATAGAGATGAGTTCTAGGGGACGCGGTAGAGGTAGAATGGCGACCGGAACCCGGTAGGAGTCCGGCCATGGGTCGAGAAAGTGAAGTGCCACCGCCAGCGATGGTCGCGGAGGAGCAAGATCGGATGGAAGAAGATGGCGCGTTGTCGCAAGCCATGCTACGAGTGCTGCTCGACAAGTGGCAAGAGCTTGTAGGGGAAATGGAACTCGGAAGTCGGTGTCGAGAGGCTCAGTCGAATAAATTTGAAGTTTTTAGGGGAGTATGCGGGTGGCCCAGAATGTAGCGGAATATTGGTTAGAAGGAGTCGAAAGAATTATGGGCGACTTGGATTGTACCCGGAGGAAAAGCTAAAAGGTCTTTGTTTAAGCTTCTTGGGATGAAGCTTATCGTTGGTGGCTCTTTGTCAAACAAGGTGTACCAAACGGTCGATTGGATTGGGAGTACTTTAAGGAAAAGTTTGAAGGAAAATGCGTTGGAGCAAGTTACTTAGGCAGCGCAAAGGAAAGCGTTTCTAAACCTAGTACAAGGGAATAAGTCGATAGCAGAGTATGAAGCTGAGTTTGTGCGACTAAGTCGATGACGCCAAAGGAATCGTGGCTCACGATTATGAAAGGAGTGTTCGATTCGAAGATGAGATTTGCGAGATGAGTTGCGGGAGTTGATCGCGCCACAAAGAGAAAGGGATTTTGCCATTACGGTAGAAAGCTCGGATTTAGAAGAGGTTAAAAAAGACTATAAAGAAAAGCGAGAAAAGAATAGGAACAAGAGAAATATTGGATCGTCGGCATCGTTTGGTAATGTCCGAGAAAAGACCAAGGATCGAGAATCCTGTGCATGCACTTGCCCCAATGGATCGGAATCGTTCTTGTGTTCAATGTGGAAGACCTCACAGGAGAGTGTTGGGAAATAGTAAAGAATGTTTTCGGTGCGGATCTAAGGCACATTTAGTTAAGAATTGTCCTCGGCGGCGAGGGGTCGTGGTTCAAGTCATGGAAGGAATGGTTCTAGTCGAGTCAACCAAGGATGTGATAGCGGGTAAGCTCCTTTGCTTTGGTACATGCTTTAACTACTTTGCTTGCACTGTGAATTAGTTTTAGTCTTTGCTAAGAGAGGTGTTTGAATTTTGAGCGAACTTAGAGATTGTGTAGGTACGATAGCCTTAGTAAGATTAGAGTCGCAGACATAAGCGTAAGGTGGTAAGAAAGGTTGTATGGACGTTTGTTAGTAAAGTAATTTCGAGGACGAAATTATTTTAAGGAGGGTAGAATTGTAACACCCTGGTTTAGGGGCTATGCGAGTTGTGTGTAATTCGGGTGTTGGTAGGTTTTGGGTGTGTTTAGAGGTGTTTTAGAGGTTTTGAGAATGCTCGGATAATAGGGAAAGTGTGGAAAATTTTGGATTTTTAAGTAATAAAGAGGGGCTTGGTTTACGAGGGTTTAAAAGAATTAATTGGGCGTTTAAGGCATAAGAAAGGATCCGCAAAGTGGCTTCATGCACGTTTGCTTTAGGGAAATTTGGAAGTAGCGCCCGATGGGGTTTGGGTTCGAGTCCAAGCGGCAGCAATTTTGTTTTATTTTCGCGTCAGGGGATTGGGCTAGGTAGGCCTTAAAAATAAAAGGGCAGGTTTGATGGGCATGGAAGTCCGGTGGCAAAGTGGCACTCATGCGCCACTTAGTATTTGGAGGAGAGCGCGGGTTCGAGGGTGGAGAGTGCATTTGGGCGTTTTATTTTTGCTTTTTGGTGATGGGCTGAAGAAGGTAGGTGTTAAGAATAAATGTTGGGGACTTAGGGCATGAAGCAACGCTTTGGCCCAAGTGGCACGGGCGCTACTAGCGGCGTGAGGGTTCCCCAGGTCCGTGTTCGAATCTGAAGGTTTGTGGGTGGAATGGTTTTCCTTTTTGTTGCCGATTGAGGTATTGGACTGGCACATGGGTGTTGCATTTGAGTGTAACTCTTGTTGGTCGATGGTGATAAGTGTTAGGCGGCTAGGTAGGATTAGTGTTAAATTGAATCTTGTATTTGTTTTTAGGATTATTATTATTATTATTTTTATTTAAATAGGTAGGGGATAAGTATTTGGGTTTTTATTATTATTTTAGATATTATAGAGATAATGGCTGGGGATTTAATTGTTTTAATAGGATTAAGTGATATTTTAGATTAATAAAGTGATAAAATATGGATAATAGTGGGGAGTTGGCTAATTCAAATTGATTTGAATTAGTGGCCATAGGTGATATAGTAGAAATTTGGGTTCTTCGGTGGGGGTAGCCAGAATATTATTTAAGGGTGGTGTGCTCTCCTTTTTCCAAATTTTAGTTCACTCTTTGATTTCCTTTTATATTTTTTTAGTTGACCAGAACCTCCAAGCAATCTTTATTTCTTTTTGTGCTTTGAAACCAAAATCCTCCCAAACATCATCAACCCTTGCCGATTTCTCCTTTGGCCTTTGTAGTCAAATATTTCTTTTGTTTTCTTTTAATCCCTTGATAGCCGAAATCTTTAGCCCTCCATCTCTCTTCTACTTTATCAAGTTTGAAGCCAGAACCGGTGAAGTGTGGTCTTGTCGACATCTAAAGATTGTAGGTAAGTATCCTAGTTAATTGGTTAGAGGTAGAAACCGAATGGTTGGCCTTAGTGTTGGTTGGCCAGAATGCTCTATAGGTTATAAGTGATGTGTTTTGCTTGTTTGTAGCCAGCGCCAAGGAGTCTAAAGGAAGGTCTCGGTGTTTGGACTCATCAAGGTAAGAGTGGTAAGGTATTCGGCCTTAGGCCTTATTATGTAATATTGTGTTGACCAGAAGAGTGGCTATGTTCTTTTTAGGGGCATATCGACAAGAGCAAAGGAAGCCTTCGGGATCTCAGTTATTTCGGTAAGGATATTAGTAAGTGACTTAGAATTAGTTGATTATGACCGTTGATTAATCGTGTGGTTACGATTAAGTGACTTTCGATGGAGGCCAATACGGTCTTGAAGGAAAAGGGAAAGTCCCCATCCCAAAGTTTAAGAAAAGATCCGTTTTCTGCACATGCGAGATTGGCCACGGTGTGGGCGCCAAATGAAAATGTTAGGCAAATAGCCGTAGTCTCACTAAGCGATAGCGTCGAGGATCGAGAGTCTAGAACTCCTAGTAATAAGGTGTGTAACTAACCCACTTGTTTCCGGGTTTTATGTGTTATATGTTTTACTAACAAGTGCATTAATAAGTGTGCCATATATACCCCTAAAGGGTATAGCGATGACCGAGTTAGTATCGGATCTATTGCGGTGTGATTATTTGTTTATGAGTATGTTTATGGACATTAATAAGCATGTGCATGCATGATCACGATTATATTTTATGTGGCATGTGCATGGGTGGGTTATGAAAAGAAGGTGCGGGTGTACTTGAGTACGTGGTTGATGTCGACTTTGTGCTACATCGTGGATTGCGCCGGCCGAGGTCGCGTTGTGGATCTTTGCGATTTAGTTCGGCGTGGTTACCTTGATTGATATGGGCTTTATGCCATATCGTGGCTTGATGGATTCTTTGTGTGCTCCATCGTGGTTTGATGTTAGCTATACGCTACATCGTGGATGGCATTGGTTGCCTTTTTGGAGGAAAAGGAGAGGGTGACTCGATAGTCCCCTCGGTGTGTGGTAG